>CM039478.1:2110311-2269156 GCA_022433065.1 Begonia loranthoides | reverse complement strand
AGATAAATATCGAGTTCATTTCTTTGTGAATTATAAGAATGAACATTGCTATCTATTTACTTAAATATATCATACATAAAATCTTGTGGATCTCCACCACAATTACCACTACTAGAACTAGCATGCATATCATATGAAGGAATTGAATGATTATTAGAATATTTAAATTCATAAGAAGAAAATAAATTATCAATTTCATTTTTTAATTGAGCACCATTAATTGAAGAAGAAATACCTAAATTAGAAGAAATTCTATCAAGCATTATACACACTCCATTTAATTTAAATCTAAGATGCATTATGCATGCAAAAAAAAATATATGAGGTATGTTAAGCCAATATTTTTTAAATTTTCTTTCCATTTTTTCAATTAATGCACAAAATTAGTTACTTTGTCTATATTTTTGAAAAGTACCCGTTAATTTTATAAAAATTGGGAGAACAAGATGAGTAGTGGGATAATAAATTCCCGAACATTCATTTGTAGTTTCAAAAAATGGTTTTAGAAAATCAAGAAATAAATTAGCAATATCGCAACTATTATGATCAAAAGTAATACATTTTGTTTTTTCACTAATATAAGCACAAATAACTAACCAATATGGCTTAGCATTTTCTAACATTAAATAAGTCGAATTCCACCTTGTATCTACATCGATTTTTAATTTTCTGGGTTTAAGTTGAGCAGCTTTACAAAATTCTTTATATTCTTGTTGTCGCGTATTAGATGAAGTAATATACGAAATTGTAGATCGAATAGATTCAATATGAAGCGAAATAAATGACATGCCATCTCGAACAACTAAATTTAAAATATGACAAACACATCTCATATGAAAAAGAGTATTATGAGCCGTATCTAATTGAAATAGCCTTTTAAATTCACCAATTGTAACATCGTTCGCAGAAGCATTATCGAGCGTAATACTAAAAATTCTATCTCTAATAGCATATTCTTGCAAAATTCCAACAATATATCTATAAATGATAACGCCACTATGTGGATATTCACAACTACGAAATCCTAATATTC
Organism: Begonia loranthoides; assembly: GCA_022433065.1. Lineage (NCBI taxonomy): Eukaryota > Viridiplantae > Streptophyta > Magnoliopsida > Cucurbitales > Begoniaceae > Begonia > Begonia loranthoides. The sequence continues at coordinate 2,268,123 of CM039478.1, read as the reverse complement.
TTTTATTTAATTGCTAAGAGTCATCAATAAAATGAGAAGTTACGACAATATATCCTAAAGCATTAGGTGCACTCCATAAATCAGAAGTAATACAAATAGACATAGACAGAGCACTTGAAAAAAAACGCAATTAATTCATTTTTCATATTATTATACATTTTAATAATATCACTTCGCGTCGTACTTCTAGGGACTCGTCTAAAACTAGGATTAACATACTCTTTCATAAAATTTTCAAATAACTCGTTATCAAACATAGATAAAGGTGCCTCAGATTGTGATATATATTTTGCTACTCCTTCTCTCATTTTATTATGTGAATACATAAAATTGGCACTGCCACTGGCATTTATGAGTGTTTGTGTAGGGTCTCTCACTTGCTCGTGTAAGTGACATTTTGTATAATGCCTATCAAGTGTGCTAGTAGAACTACCGGATTCGTATGCATAATGTTTAATACAATATTTACATTGTGCTCTACTTTCGATTTTTCCACCAATTTTAATATCTTTCATTTCAAAATGATTCCATACATCCGACGTTTTACTTCTTTTTTTTCTAGGTGACGATGTGGATGCATGTGCCGATGATTGATCAATTGAAATTGTGAGATTATCTTCCCTAATTTCCTCAATATCATCGTTAGTGTCATTAAAAGTGTTAAGCAAAAATCACGAGGACCCATAATTAAAAAAATTGACTACTGCGAAACAATTAATAATAAAAATGATACCGCACACCAATTACGTAAATAGTATGTAATATTGTAATTGTTGTGACCACCTCGTCCTACATAAATTGGGAAAAAAAAATTTGTTAGTTAATAGTACACATTACTCATTACATTAAAAAACATAAAAATGAATAAAATAAAATATACCTTTAAAATGGTGAGAAATATTGAGAGATTGAGAAATTGAGAAATTGCTGAGAAATGTAAGAGATTGAGAGATGAGGAGGAAGATTTGGTGAAGAATTACAAATAATGGTAGTGGTATTTATAAAAAAAAAATGGAGGGGGAATGGGGGTTACTGGATACTGGATAGGGCCATAACGGGCATGAAGGAAACGGTCTTCAGACCGTTGTGGTGTTGCTTCTCTGTGATCACGCAGAGAAGCAAGCAACGCCCCCAACTCGCCTCGCCAACGGGGGGAAGGCCGAAGGCAACGGTCACTGGACCGTTGCCATTCTTGCCAACACCACCAACGGTCTTCGGACCGTTGCAAAGAGCAGAGCTCGACTCTCACAGTGAGTGAGAGTCGACGCTCCGGCTCTGCTCTCTCTGACTCTCACAGAGAGAGTCGACACTCTCTGTGAGAGTCTCACAGTCGGTGAGTCTCACAGAGAGAGCCGACGCTCTCTGTGAGAGTTGGGACTCTCACAGAGAGTCGACGACTCTCTGTGAGAGCCCAACTCTCACTCTCCATCGCCATCGTCTTCGACTCTTCGCCATCGCCATCGTCTTCGACTCTTCGGGAGACTCTGGGACTGGCCGAGGCCGACTGGGAGACGGGAGTCCCACTCCCAGACTGGGAGTCAGTCTGGGCTGGGACCGCCGGATCGCCAGGATCCTGGCGGGCGGGCTCGCCAGCCAGGGGTTGCGGGCTCGGCTCGGCCTGCCTACAGGGCCTGGGCCGAGCCCGCTACAGTACTGGGCTGAGCCAGCCCGCCCGTTAGCCACCATTAAATTCAGATTACTTCTTTCAAACTCTATGTCGCAATAAACAAATTTTAATATTGGGTTAAAAATCACCAGTTCAGTAAAAAATAAAGTTAAAATCTCCCATCAGATCAGTAAAACATAAGGCTGAACCGCTTTTTGGTCTTGTTAAGGTTAATGGTCGAACACTATTGGATTCTCCTCCGTCTCTGGTTTAGCTCCCACATGGCTGATCTTACGTGGCAAGGAATGTTTGACAAAGTCAAAGTTTCATGTTTTCGGCTAGTCAACCCTAAAAATATTCAGAATTTGAAGTGCAAATTGCTGTCTTCCGTGGCGGTTCAAAGTGCATACAAAACTGAGTCCACGCTGTTCTAGTTGATCAAACAGAAAAGAAGACCCGTGCATTTTGTCAACTTGTTTCAATTATTGATGGGTTTAAATAAAAGTTGACCCACCGTTAAATGGCCCAACTCTGGTCGTCCGGTGATCATATCAATACTTTTAACACATTATTTTCTCAACTTATACTAATGAGATACTGATGGGAATGAACAAACTTTTAACAAATCCTCGATCGACATCATTAAATATTAACAAAAACCACATGACATGCATGAACAACTTTCTATTTTTATTTTCTAATTATTCCTTCTTGATGCGTTAAATATTAATCATTGCAGTTAATATAATAAATTATGAATCGTTAAAATAAGTAATTAATTACATCAATTAATGTTTGACATGTAAAAAAGTAAGAATGTAGAGTAAAAATAGATGTAAACGTAACATTATCCTCTATTTCGTTACGTCGTTGAAAGATTTTTATTAGTATTGCATCTCCGCCAAAATTGTATAAATCTACATTATGATTTTTCGGTGCATTAGAATTTCATGAGCATTGTGTCACACATGCTTAGGCAACCACTTTATTTGACATTTCTAAATTATACTATGATTAGCATTTTAGTTTTGGTAAGGTTTTTTGTTTGAATCATCAAATTTCTTAGAGCGACATTGTATCATTACTGTTTATATGATTAGGGTTCTTTATTATTGAAGGATTCTCTCTCTCTCTCTCTCTCTCTAAAACCTTCTCTGAAAGTCATGAGGAGGTTGGTAAAGAGCATGAATTTCCCATGTAATTACAGAGAAAGAAATGGAGTTTCCTCCTTGCTCTACAAATCATTTGATTATCATTCTCAAAATGAATGGTACGTCACCAAGAAAACAAACTCGTCATAAAATTTAATCGAAAAAAATTAATTTCGTGAATTATTAGCATATTTGCGTGAGAATTTAGTAATTTGAATTCTATTTCATCATGACTTAAAAAACCTGCAGTGCATCACGAAGAATTAAATAATAGACGTAGAGTCCTCAGACTTCCTAATACAATATGGTCCGTTTTGGGCCGAAATACATAAGGTTTTGTTTTTTAGATTAGCTCAAAGCGCGTTGTTCTAAGTAGGGAAGAGAATTCTACTCATAAACCATTCATTTTTCAATCTCAGTAGTATAGGCTGGATCCTCACAATCAACAGAATCTTGTGTTATTTTTGTCGTTACAGGGCGACTGCTACAATAGATGTTTTTGACAGTAAGTAAAGGAGCAAAAGAATTAGACATGTTGGTTTGATATCGTAGCACAATATTATATATATATATGTTAAAATAATTCATTTTATCGAAAGACAAAACCTTATGTTGATAATACATGAAATATGATAAAAATACATTTGTGTCGCTTCGTAATCTTACACTAAAACAAAAAAATAAATGAAAACATGTATCCAAATGTTCGATGAATGTTTATATCCATACCGTGTTGGACATTACTTGCTAGTGCTCTAAAATTTAGGGAATTCGAATCAAGTTGATAAGATGTTCAAAAACACTAGAGCTAATTTGAGTCCTTAAAGATGTGCAGTTTACATGTATTGACCAATGACCATGTCCAAAACTCTCCGTCGGTTTCAATCAATTAGACAAAGATAGCTCATAAAACGACACGGTTTCAGTTTTTGAACTTTGTATAGGGAATTTTTCTTTAATGCTCGATGATGACCCAGGTGAGAGTCAGACTCATACTAGTATGGTACACAATCTCATATTGCTTGAGATAATGAAAAACTCATGATTTATACGTAGAATTCTTTTCCTTAACGAGTAAAATATGTTCTAGGTTAATCCCAATATCAAAATTGTGCGGAATTTTGACAAAAAATGAATAATATTGTATTGAAAGGACTTAAGACGTTACACCGTTATTTTTTATCCAGTTAGGATTTTTCACATAACATCAATGTTTATTCTTTGTTTTTCTTTATGTCATTACCGTTTAATTATAAGAGTATCAATTTATACCCATTGTTTGAAAATATTGGTACATCCTTCGAAAATGTCATTTAGTTCATAAATATTTTCCTAATGGTTAAAAGGAAAAAATAAAGATGAAGTTTTACATTTAAGTGACTAATCTCCCAAGCTATTATAAATTTATTTATTTATTTTTAATAGATGAAGATTAACTTGATCGTGACAAAGTGTAACTCCATTGGACTTGCTTTAATTAACTTCCAAAGAACTATTGAGTAGAGTTTGACTTCAATGCTTCTTTCTTTGACTCCATTTCATTTAAGTTCATATTCTTGCGCATGTAATGATACAAAAATTAACTAAAAATAAATAAATTAATGTGGTGTAATGTCATCCTACTTAAAAACGAACATTTTCTCTGTGTCGTTTAATCTCAATTAATTATAATCGAGTCACACTAAGATTTATCAAAACTCATAACGCGAAAATGATGAGCCTGAATTTTTGAAGAATTTTTTTTTTATAATTTATTCATCATTTTCATTTAGGAGATTTTAGTGATTTAGATATGAATTATTTCTATTTTATTTTATTTTTAAAAGACAAAAATAACATGAAAATAGTATTAACATTTATTTTATCAACTTGTAAAAGTATACAAACAAAGAAGAACGCGCATAAAAATTGAAGTTAATTAAGAGATATTATTTTGATTTTCTCAGGAGTCCCAAATCGGCCCGAAGGAGGGGATTCCGGAGTCCTTGCAGGCATTGACGATGTCTCGGCTTCCCTCTGGGTTGCTGGTAACGATGACCACCTCTGCGTTCCAGTTCCTCGCCGTGTCGACTGACAGCTGCGCCATGTTTGGCCGGCCCATGACGGCGGTGTCGTGAACTATGACCTTCCCCTTTGCGTGGCCACTCATCCAGTCTTTTATCTCTTTCCCGAAGTTTTGCTCGATTCCTTTTGCCACCCAGAGGAAGCAGACGTCAGCCTTGCATGGCTGCAGCAGAAACGATAGGAACACGCAAATGCCGGACCCAGTGGCTACCAGCAAAACTCTGTTGTACATGTTTACTAGATAAGGTAGGCCGGCGAAGTGTACTTGTCGGACCCACAGGTGGGTTGGCGGGTTCGAGACTAGGGATTTTGTGAAATCTCCCACTGCGCCGGCGAGCATCATGTGGTCTTTTCCATCCGAGATGATGCCGAAAGCATGCCACTCTGATAGAGGCGACGGGCTGATTCGTCCTAAGATTCCGGGTTTCACTCCTCCTGGGAATCTGATAATGGAAGCATGGCCGGAGGGAGCGGATACATTCACCCGAACTCTCCTCACCGTCACCCATGGGATGATGATCAACAGAGTTATTCCGAGGGTGAACCAGAATTCTTGCTGCTTTACCAATGTCTTTCCGATTTGATGATTGTAAGATTTGCTTTGAGGGTCGTAAGAGATGGTGAGGATAACAAAAGCCCAGAGGAGAAGGAGAGAGGACCATCCTGCGAATCGGTGGATACGTTCGAACACATTATGGTGAATATGACGGACGAGAGGGAAAGCCGCTAGGGAAGAAAGGAAAAGGAGGCCAAGAATGACGGAAGCAACTCCGATGATCTCCGGCGAAGAGTTTTCTCTGTCTTTAAGAGTGAGAACAAGAGCGTAAACCAGCCAAGCAATAGAGGAAAGTCCGCACCCACTGTGAATCCCTCCTAAGCTCTGGAGAAGAGAAGTAGAGGCGGTTTTGATAAACAGTGGAATCCATGAATGACCCAATAGCGTTACAGCCAACCAAAAGACGATTCGGAGAAAAGCTTCGCTACGACAGAGGATCAAAGTGAAGATATTGGCTATGGAGAAAAGTGCAGCTCGGTTTCTCGCGTATGGAAACTTTCCAGTGGCAGCAAGAACTAAACCGGTTATATTGAGAGCCAAGCAGACGATGAACAGTCTTTTGTAAACTGTAAACAGCCCTTGATCGAGCAGAATCACAGAAAGTCTGGATTCTGCTGGCTTCCGAGCTGGCTTCGGAGGTGGCGGTTGCTCTCTTTTACTCATCGCTACAAGATGAGTAGGGCTTTGCTTTTGTTTCTCTTCGTCGTTACCTTCTTCAAGCTCTTCCCCTTCTTCAATCGCGTAGTCTTCGTAGTTTTCATCGTCTTGCTCCCCTTCTATTTGGTCGATGTCGCAGAAATGGCTGCTGGTTTTACTGAGAGACCTGCTAATGGAAGAAGGGAAGACTTTGGAGGCGCTTAGCCAGAGCCTCTTGCTGCTTCTTTTGCTGCTGTTTCTGGAAGCTGCAGAAGGGTCGGCTATGGCGAAGTGATCCTCGTGAGGTTTCACCTCAAACGCAACCCCTCTACAACTAGAGAATCTTACTGGAGCTTGCATTCTTAGCTTTCAGAACAATCTCTTAGAGAAAAAGAAGAAGAAAGCAAGATCTAGAGATGAGAACTGAGAAGAGAGGTAGTTTGTGATATTCCAAGCATAAACGTAGAACCTATTTATAGCCAATCCCACCTTCGTTGGAGGGCAATTCCATTGTGAAATGACAAAAAAAAAATCCATTTTAAGTAATTTACTTACTGAATTTTAAAATATAGTTTTTTTAAAAAATAAATCATATATCACCTATCTGCACCTTATCATCAATTTATCTGTTAAATCTAGTACTTCTATCATATCATTTTTATTTAATGAACTGTTTTAATTCGATTTAAAAATAATTAGCGATTTCTAACTTACTTTTGAACTACATAACGCAATCGACAGATTTTAATATCGAGTTAAAAATCATCAGATGAGAAAGAAATCAAGTTAAAATATCCCATCAAATGAAAGATGTATTACGTATGAGCTAAATTTAATTGATAAATTGACGGCTGTATTGGAATTACTATTATTAATTGAAAGATAAATATTATAAAATTTAATAACTTAATAATTTCATTTTCTAGTGTATTAAAAGAAAAACATAAAGGCTGAACCGCTTTTTTTGTCTTTTTAAGCTAATGGTCAACACTATTGGAATGAATGTTTGACAAAGTCAAAGTTTCATGTTTTCTGTAGTCAAACCCTAAAAATATTCAGAATTTGAAGTGTTCAAGTTGCAGTCTTCCATGGCCGTTGAAAATGCACACAAAACTGAGTCCACGCTTCCAAAGTTGACCAAACAGAAAAGATGACCCCATCCATTTTTGTCAATTTCTTTCAATTATTGATGGGTTTAAATAAAAGTTGACCCACCTTCAAATGCCTAATAATAATATAATCCGATAATTTTAAAATTATTTTTATATACGTTATCTCAGTCACTCAAGCCTGACTTTCGCACATCAAACATGACATGTAACATGTAATACCATGTCTATTTTTATATTATAGTTATATTTGATTCACACTTTTATTTTATGCGTGTATTTTGCAATCGATCGCATATCAACTCGAGGGTCATAAGTTACAACCTGTCTTGGACCCAGTCGACCACAAATCCATATCTAATTGACCGTTGATCATATCAATACTCTAAACACATTATTTTTTTCAAATTATAGCAATGAAACAGAAATTAGATGAAAATGGACAAACTTTTAATAAATCCTCGATCGATATTATTAAATATAAACAGAAACCACATAACTGACATGGATAATTCTCTATTCTTATTTTATAATTATTCATTCTTTATGTATCAAATATTAATTATTGCAGTTAATATAGTAAATTATGTGGAAATTAAGAAGACAACAATTTTACTATGGCATCAATGAAAAGTTAACTATTGGACAATTTTTTGCTAATAGTTTAAATATTGAACTAATAATAATACCATGATTGGCAAGGTTTTTTGTTTGAATCATCAAATTGATTAGAGCAACATTGCATCGTTACTGTTTATATGATTAGGGTTGTTTATTATTGAAGGATTCTCTCTCTCTCTAAAACCCTCTTTGGAAAGTCATTAGGAGGTTGGTAAGGTGCCATGATTTCCCATGTAATTACTGAGAGTTTAGTAATCTGAATTCTATTTCATCATGACTCATAAAACCTATAGTGTATCACGAAGAATTAAATAATAGACATGTCTTAATACTTCTTAACGCAATATTATCCGTTTTGAGTCAAAGCACGCACAGTTTTGTTTTTCATGTTAGCCCAAAACGCGTTGCTATAAGTAGGGAGGAGAATTCTACTTATAAACCATTCAATTTTCACTCTCACTAATATGAGCTGGACCCTCACAATCAACAGGATCTTGAGTTGTCCTTATCGTTACAAGGCAGCTGCTACAATAGATGTTTTTGATAATAAATAATGGAGCAAAAGAATTAGACAAGTAGGTTTGATTTCGTAGCAAATATATGTGTGTGTGTGTGTTTAGATAATTCATTTAATTGAAAGACAAAACCTTATGTTGATAATACATGGAAAACGATAAAAATATATTTGTGTCGAGTCATAATCTTACACTAAAACAAAAAATAAATAAAAACGTGTATCCAAATGTTCGATGAAATGTTATATCAATACCGTGTTGGACATTACTTCCTAGTGCCCTAAAAATTAAGGAACTCCAATCAAGTTGAGAGTATGTTAAAAAGCCCTAGCTAATTTTGAGTCCTTAAAGATGTGCAGTTTACATGTATTGACCAATGACCATGACCAAAACTCTCCATCAGTTTCAATCACGTAGAAAAAGACAGCTAATAATACGACACCATTTCATTTTTCCCCCGTGAGCAGCCACGTGAAATCATCCAAATTTGTTTGTACATTGATCAAGCGGTGCAACATCTTTAGTCCTCCTTGTGCAATTTGGGTCAAAATCTATACGGTTTTATTTTTAGGGTTAGCTCAAAATGCATTATAGTAGGTTCGGAGGAGAATCCTATTTATAAATTATGCATTTTTAATTCTCTCAAATAATGTGGAATTATGTACCTTCATTGACATGAGTTATGTCATACCCAATAGAGAATATGAAACAGAATGAGGAATGACCCGGCCCGAAAAGGACCGAACCGTTCGACCCTTATCTCAAATTCATTAATAGCAACAAAAGACTTAAAAAGTTCAACCTCACAGATTATGCCCAAAATAAAGGTCTATGCATGACAATATAATAGTGAAAAGTAATAAAATCTAACTGCGCTGAAATTAAAGTTTGAATTAATTCTAATATACAAACCTTACAAAAATAATCTAATCTTTTAAGAAAATAAAATAAAAAACTCGACTAAGAAGAACCCCATAAGCTACTCTTGTAGTTTAAACTGAGAATTTCTCTCATTATTTTCTGAAAAAGGGAAAGCAATTTAGGGTGAGTCAGCTAAACTTAATATGGATTAAATTTTATATTTATTATTTAAATCATATAATTTATGTGTGATTTCCAATTATTTATTTTAAACAAGACAATGTGCATAAGAAGTAAAGAAAAACAATAAAGTAAATAATACAATTAAACAACGACGATACTCAGACAATCACAAACAGCCAAACAGACCCTAATCAGATTTAGGGATTTGAAACTCAAGGATACAACACATACAGTTGATCTATTATCCATTTTAACAAATAGACTCTGATCAAGTTTAGGAATTCGAAACTCAATGACACGACATATACAGCTGTTTTGGTTTGGTCCAAAATAGAATCTGGTTCAACCCAAAACATCATTGGCCCGAAGTCCAATTGATTATGGCCCACGGTCCAAGAAAAGAACTGGCCGCGATCCATGGCATTTCTAGTCTGTGGTCCAAATCAAGTTTACTCACAGACAGAAAACCCCTGCTGAAGCACAAAAGGCTCCCATCACACTTCCAGTGATCTGCCGAAGTGTTGCTCGCCGAAAACGAAGGAACTTCGATCGAAATTCCACTTGGCTTCTTCCCTAAACACTTAAAATAAATTAGAACAATATTATAAAATTATCCAACTCCAACCCAAAAATCCAGAATATGCAGAAATCTTATGGAGAAAACAAAGATTAAAACTTCACGTCAAAACTCCCGACGATCTTTGAGTCACAAGCCACAAACTTTAGCGATTCTGTGAAATCGCCATTGCCAAAATGCCATCAGCGATTCTACATAATCGCTTTTAGCTGAACGGCAAAATTTTCCATTTTTGTAATTTTATACACTCTAATCTTGAACGAAGAAAGAATAGAAAAATGAATATAGAAATTTACGTGAAAAAGTTTAATTGGTAAAAAGATAATGAGCATACGAAATAAATTCACTATGAATAAATTAAAATACGGAGGAGATTTTACTTGTGGCTGATTTCTTTATTACGAGCAAGAAACTATTTTAAAAAAATTATTTTGTTTCATCCATTTTTTCGTATATTTTTTTTATTTAGTTAAAAATAACTTTTAATTAATCACGTTTTTTTTAATTTTTTGAGCAGTGTAGTCACGGCTTTATAAACTCAGAGGAAGATTGGTCTTAGATAGTAATTACATGTAAATTACAGTAATTTAATAATATTAAAAAATTTAATCAAGAGATATTAAAAAATTAAGAAGAAGAACACGCATAAAAATTGAAGTTAATATCAAGAGATATTATTTTGATTTTCTCAGGAGTCCCAAATCGGTCCGAAGGAGGGGATTCCGGAGTCCTTGCAGGCGTTGACGATGTCTCGGCTTCCCTCCGGGTTGCTGGTAACGATGACCACCTCTGCGTTCCAGTTCCTCGCAGTGTCGACTGACAGCTGCGCCATGTTTGGCCGGCCCATGACGGCGGTGTCGTGAACTATGACCTTACCCTTTGGGTGGCCACTCATCCAGTCTTTTATCTCTTTCCCGAAGTTTTGCTCGATTCCTTTCGCCACCCAGAGGACGCAGACGTCAGCCTTGCATGGCTGCAGAAGAAATGATAGGAACACGCAAATGCCGGACCCGGTGGCTACGAACAGAACTTTGTCGTACATGTTCACTAGATAAGGTAGGCCGGCGAAGTGTACTTGTCGGACCCACAGGTGGGTTGGCGGGTTCGAGACTAGGGATTTTGTGAAATCTCCCACTGCGCCGGCGAGCATCATGTGGTCTTTTCCATCCGAGATGATGCCGAAAGCATGCCACTCTGATAGAGGCGACGGGCTGATTCGTCCTAAGATTCCGGGTTTCACTCCTCCTGGGAATCTGATAATGGAAGCATGGCCGGAGGGAGCGGATACATTCACCCGAACTCTCCTCACCGTCACCCATGGGATGATGATCAACAGAGTTATTCCGAGGGTGAACCAGAATTCTTGCTGCTTTACCAATGTCTTTCCGATTTGATGATTGTAAGATTTGCTTTGAGGGTCATAAGAGATGGTGAGGATAACAAAAGCCCAGAGGAGAAGGAGAGAGGACCATCCTGCGAATCGGTGGATACGTTCGAACACATTATGGTGAATATGACGGACGAGAGGGAAAGCAGCGAGGGAAGAAAGGAAAAGGAGGCCAAGAATGACGGAAGCAACTCCGATGATCTCCGGCGAAGAGTTTTCTCTGTCTTTAAGAGTGAGAACAAGAGCGTAAACCAGCCAAGCAATAGAGGAAAGTCCGCACCCACTGTGAATCCCTCCTAAGCTCTGGAGAAGAGAAGTAGAGGCGGTTTTGATAAACAGTGGAATCCATGAATGACCCAATAGCGTTACAGCCAACCAAAAGACGATTCGGAGAAAAGCTTCGCTACGACAGAGGATCAAAGTGAAGATATTGGCTATGGAGAAAAGTGCAGCTCGGTTTCTGGCGTATGGAAACTTTCCAGTGGCAGCAAGAACTAAACCGGTGATATTGAGAGCCAAGCAGACGATGAACAATCTTTTGTAAACTGTAAACAACCCTTGATCGAGCAGAATCACAGAAAGTCTGGATTCTGCTGGCTTACGAGCTGGCTTCGGAGGTGGCGGTTGCTCTCTTTTACTCATCACTAAAAGATGAGAGGGACTTTGTTTTTGTTTCTCTTCGTCGTTACCTTCTTCAAGCTCTTCGCCTTCTTCAATCGCGTAGTCTTCGTAGTTTTCATCATCTTCCTCCCCTTCTATTTGGTCGATGTCGCAGAAATGGCTGCTGGTTTTACTGAGAGACCTGCTAATGGAAGAAGGGAAGACTTTGGAGGCGCTTAGCCAGAGCCTCTTGCTGCTCCTTTTGCTGCTGTTTCTGGAAGCTGCAGAAGGGTCGGCTATGGCGAAGTGATCCTCGTGAGGTTTCGCCTCAAACGCAACCCCTCTGCAACTAGAGAATCTTACTGGAGCTTGCATTGTTAGGTTTCAGAACAATCTCTTGGAGAAAGTGAAGAAAAAAGCAAGATCTAGAAATGAGAAGAGAAGTAGTTTGTAATATTCCAAGCAGAACGTAGAAAATCCATTTATAGGCAATCCTACCCTTCGTGGGAGAGCATTTCGATTGTGAAATGACAAAAAAGCCATTCAACGTTATGTTTTAAGTAATAAATCATGTCCCAACAATGTAAACTTTATAGTAATCTACCACTTATCTATTACACTTTTCATTTAATAAATTAATTAACACCAAAATTCAAATTATTAACAATTAAAGATAAATTTACTATTAATAAAAAAATAATTTATAAATAACTTCACCCCTTGTAATTTCTAGTGTACTCTAAAAGAAAAGATAAAAGGCTGAATCGCTTTTCGGTCTTGTTAAGGTTAATAATGGTCAACACTTTCGGATTCTCCGTCTCTGGTTTAAAACCCAGGGGGGCTGATCTTACGTGGCAATGAATGTTTGAAAAAGTCAAACTTTCTTGTTTTCGGCTTCGTTGTGTTGCGTAGTTCAACCCTAAAATTATTCAGGCAAATTGCAGTCTTCCATGGCGGTTCAAAATGCATACAAAACTGAGTCCACGCTTTGCTACTTGACCAAACAGCAAAGAAGACTCATGCATTATGTCAATTTCTTCGTTATTTCTTTCTATTATTGATGGATTTAAATAAAAGTTGACCCACTGTTAAGCTTAGGCCTAATCATATAATCCGATAATTATTTTTATAGACATTATCTCAGTCACTCAAGCCTGATTTTCAGGTATAAACATGACGTGTATTGTGTGATGTCATGTCTATATTTATACTTACATCTGTTTTACACTTTATTTTATACATATTATTTTTTCAATTTATAACAATAAAATACAAAATTGATAAAAAATTAACAAACTTTCATTAAATACGAACAACTTTATATTTTTATAAATTATAAATAATTAAAATAAGTCATTAATTACACCAATTAATATTTTTTATGAAAAAAATTTCTTCCTTTCTCTCTCCCTCAAAACTTTCTATGAAAGTGGTGAGGAGAGAGAAAGTCGTGAAGAGGGTAAGGAGCCATGATTTCCCTTGTAAATACAAAGAAAGAAGTGGAGTTTCCTCCTTGCTGTATGAATCATTTAATTATCATTCTAAAAAAAAGAATGGCATGTGACAAAGAAAACAAGCTCATCATAAATTTAATCGAAAAAATAGAAAACAATTAATTTCGTAAATTATTGGCATATTTACGTAAGAGTATAGTAGACTAAATTTTATTTCATCGTGACTTAAAAAACCTGCAGTGCATCACAGAGAATTAAATAATAGATGTAGAGTCTCCATACCTCTTACCACAATATTGTCTGCTTTGCGCCGACGCTCATATAGTTTTGTTTTTGAGGTTAGTCCAAAGCACGTTGTTATAAATAAGGAGGAGAAGTCTACTTATAAATCATTCACTTTTTCACTAACGCTAACGATGTGAAATTGTGCACTTCCACTAGTATGAGGCATGAGCCGGACCCTCACAATTAACAGAATCTTGGATTGTCCTTGTGGCAGCCCGTCCTATGAAATCAATGACGACCCAAGATAGTATTAATTATAAGAGCTCATCCCATACCAGTGGAAGTGTACAATCTCACATCGCTTGGGAGAGTGAAAAATGAATGATTGGTGAGTAAAGTTACTATCCCCATCTAGTACAAACACATTTTGGACTAAGCCCAAAAACAAAAATCATGCGGACTTCGCAACAATATTGTACTAGGAGCACCGAGAGACTTCATAGTCTTTATCTTTACAAGGTGGCTGCCACAATAGATGTTTTTGACAAGAATTAGACACGTGGTTTGATATATATGTTAAGATAATTCATTTTATTGAAAGACAAAACCCTATGTTGATAATACATGGAAAACGATAAAAATACATTTGTGTGACGTCATAATCTTACACTAAAACATAAAAACATGTATCCAACTGTTCGAGGAATGTTATATCTACTCCGTGTTGGACATTACTTCCTAGTGCCCTAAAAATTAGGGAACTCAAATCAAGTTGGGGAATATGTTCAAAAGACAAAGACCAAAACTCTTCATCAGTTTCAATCAATTAGAAAAAGACACGTGTAATCATTTAAATATGTCTGTACATTTATCCAGGTGTGTAATATTTTACTCTCAATTTATTAATATAAAAAATTTAATACAAATTTACCAATAAAAAGATTGGAGATGCAGGGGATCGAACCCTGTACCTCTCGCATGCAAAGCGAGCGCTCTACCATTTGAGCTACATCCCCATTTATGAGAACTTTGCAGAATAAGAGCACTATGAACCTATAAGAGTCTTTCTGATTCAGTTCATGGATAAGGCATTCTCTCTCTCTCGGTAGGTTTCACAACCACCACCGAGACACGGAGAGAAGGTGAGGTCGAAGAATGACATCCATGACGGTTTTAGCATCGTCTCCATGGCTTTCAACCAAAGCCATGGACTCCCGCTTTCCTTCTGCCTCTCTCACTTTTCTCGCTGGTTCTCATCGAAGCGGCTCTGCTTCTCTCGTTGTTTCTAGCAATTCCTCTTCTCGCCCTGGGCTACTGCACTGCTCGTTTCTTTCGTCTTCTTCTCTTACTTCTCCTTCTCTTTTTTCTGGTAAGAGGCTGTATTATTTTTTGCTTGAATGTCGTTCTATGGTGGATTTCGCTGATGGGTGCTTTTTCATTATTTCCTTAGTGGTTGCTAGGCTTCTGTAATTCTTGTTGTTCTTTGAGTGATATCTTTTCTTGATGAAAACTACTGGGATTCCGGTTATTTTCAGTCTTTCACTCTCCATTGTTGGTTTACATGTAATGAATTGAACCAATGACCCGATGATGTTCAGTTAAAACTCTTTTCTTATTTCTAAAATTCAAATTAAGCGAATTGAATTCTGCCATAACTTAGGGATCTGATGCTACACTGCTGCTCAATGACATAGGTGTTCTACTTTGATTCCTCATGTTGTCTCTTAGAGTACAAAGTGGCTACAAGGGTTTGCTGTGAATTTTTACTGTAGTCCACTCATTAGTAAAGCTTTTATATCTGTCCATACCAAATGATAGAAATTAGGAATCTCAAAACAATTTTCTTGTTTGAAAGTATATGCATATTCTCTTCTTCGTCTGGGAACAGGGTGTTATGCATCCGTTTCTGTCATACTTGCCTTATTGCCTTGTTGCACAAAGCTTAAACAAATGAAAAACAAAGAAGAAGCTGACAGATGAGAGATTAAGACAATTAGAAAAATGGTGTATAATCTGTTCCTATGTTCTCGCTTCAGTCGATTATCAAGTGAGCGGGGGAGCCCTTTTTGGTTTGTATTACTGTCTGTCCTGTGTGGGTTATGCATCTCTTTTATGATGGAATTTCTTTACTTAGAAATGGATAACTTAATTCTCTGAAGTCCATTCTGAAACTCAGATTGGTTTAAGAGTTCTTGTATCGGGTGTTTCGAACCTCTTTGATTATTGTTTACTTCTACCATACCCGAGAATTGGTAACATATCACTAACTTTGGTTGACTATTATGCTGTTCATCAATGTATAGTTTGGTGGGTCTATTCTTGTATACTGTTGAACTAATTGAAAAAAAGAACTCAGAACTAAAAATGGAGCGTGGAGTAATAGTGCTGATCAAATGTTTGTTTTTTTTCAGGTTTATCGTTGAACTTGGATTTGAAATCAAATAATGGGGGGAGGCATGGGACTGGCCGACGAAGCCTTGTGGTGAGGGCTGGAAAGGCAGCACTTTGCCAGACAAAGAGGAACAGATCTCGAAAGTCTTTAGCTCGAACTCATGGCTTCCGACGGAGGATGAGAACCACCAGTGGCAGAGCCGTTCTGAAGCGTCGTAGGCAAAAGGGGCGAAAGGTCCTATGCACCAAGTCCAACCCAAACAGTGGAAAGCGCGCATAGTTTTTTCGATTTTGGCTAAGTTCAGGGACTTGAATGAATGCATAATGATGGAGTATGATGACATTGTTGAATATTCATGAATCTAATCTGGATTTGAGGTTGAGACTAGTGATACAATTTGAATTCATTGTCTTCCGCCTGGACTTATGTAACATCTCTAATTCTCTCAATACAATATTGTTCGTTTTGCATTGAAGTCTGTACAGTTTTGTTTTTGGAATTAACCCAAAACGCACTGTAATAGGTAGGGAGAACAACTCTACTTATAAATTATGTGTTTTCTACTCTTTTAAGAGATGTGAGATTATGTACGTTGCTACTATGGGTTAGACATTCAATTGGGTCATTCTTGCCTTCTTCGGCAAACCACCACAACTTATATTTGACTTGCCAAAGAAAAATGAAAGAAAGAAATGGAGAAGAAGAAATATGAAAAGAGAGGGAGTGGCTAATTAAATTATAATAAATTATAAATTATTAAAATAATAAAATACCTACCGTAATAAATAAATCACTATTATTATAATCTACAAGTATTTTATTTTATATTTTAATCTAATATTATGAAGCTTTTTTATTTATAAAAAGAAATAAAATAGTTATAACAAATTATAATTAATATAGACAACAATGAAATTAGAGCCCAATTATGGACAATGGGTGACGGGTTCAATTCGGTTTGGTTTAGCGCTAAGTCTGAATCGAACCAAATCAGATCAAGCAAGGTTTGAACCGAACCGAAATTCAACCTGGGTTTTTTTACCCAAGAAACAGATGATGGGCAGGGTAGGGCGGGGTTATATGGGCTTTTGAATTTTTGACCTCTCGGCGCGAAAGTCCAGTATTTAAGCCTTCTATTCTACTTCCGTACGTTACGTTGTATGCGAGTTATTATCATAAATATTTTACCATCACCATTGTCGAGGAGGCGGAGGCGAAATCGACGCACTAGAGGCTTCGTGAAGGTATCCGATTTTTGTTAATTCTTACGTGATTCAATTGGGTGGTGCGCTTAAGATTTTGTCTTCATCGATTTCTGTAAAACTAGCCAAATCCGCAGCGTTAGTGTTAAGCTTTGTTTATTTGTGTTTTTTTTTTTGGGTGATTGCGAGGATGCGTGTTCTGGGAATGCACTTTATTTTGTTGCAGTTTGGGGTGAATTGAATGAATGGGTAGGGGAGAAGGCAGGGGTGAATTGGAGTTTTCAATGTCTAATTTTAATTGGGGTAGTTTTTACTGCTTTCACTGTACGAGTAGTTTCTGTGGGCAATGTTTCTGTTTACTTGCTAAAAGTTCTTTTATATTTTTAATCAAACCCAGACATCTGAACAAAACGTTAGGGGCACGAAGAAGGCGCTTTTACTAAATTGATTAAGGTGAAGAATGAGGTTTAAATTGAGAAGAAAGAAAGATTGGACTGAAAAAACCGCCTCCAGAAATACAAATATAAATCTAACGGAAGGAAGAAATATTTTCTTTTAGCAATTGTGTAATTATATCAAGAATCATATTTCTATTAGGATCATGTGCTGCCCTTTCTCTGTTTCCTCATGCTTGCTTCGTCGAGATGGATTGTTTCTTATCCCGCACTAATGTTGGGTTACTTGGCAAGTATTACAGAGGCTGAAACTTTCATTGAATGATAATATTTGTCATGGTTGTTAGAATTGTATTAAAATTGTAAATTGTTGGAATTAATGGAGGAAAAGTGGTCTTACTATGCTGTTGTAAGACTTTGTGAAGGTAAAGGAACGACAGAGCTTAGTGGCTTTGGATATACTGTTAGCCAGCCACCGAGCTAGCTTATATTAAATCCTTTTTGCATATGTCAACTCCTATAATTTCCTTAATTTTATATTCATATCATGGGAGTTTGTCTGTCCGTAGATTTTCGAATTGTCTTTCTTGAGGGTTTCTTAAACCCTTCGAAATTTGTTTTCTATTGCTTGTTTGTGACGTGATAATTAATCAATAGAAGTTGGAAGCTTGATGTCTTTCTTGTCGGCCATAGGCATGGTGACAAGAAATAGTGTCGGTACATTTGTTATTTGACCCTTAAGAGTTGAAGCTATATGACAAGTTTAACTAGCTGTTGAGTCAAACAAATTTTATCATAATAGTCCAAATGTTAATGTTTTGAATTTCTGTCAAGTGTGGGGTGGATATACGATGTAATGCTTTTTTTCGTCTTATTCTTTTTTGGCAGTTAATTGTGTCGAAAGATTGCTGGATTTACTTGTTGGAATGGAAGAACAGAGCAACGTTGGTTCAGAAACCATTCCAAAACCGCAAGTTTTCTACCGTTGTAAGAGGTGTCGGAGAATAGTTGCTTCGCAGGAGAGTATCGTTGCTCATGAACCCGGGAAAGGCCAAGTGTGCTTTTCCTCGATAAAGAACAGTGACTACTCCTCGTATGCGACAAACAAATTAGCCGATTGCACTTCCATATTCGTCGAACCCATGAAGTGGATGGAATCAGGTGATTAAAATCTCAACTTTCGAATATCTCTGACTATGTTTTCGAGTGTTCCTGAATATGTTTGAAAACACTAAAACCAAATCTTTACATGAATTTATATTTTTTCTATGCATAAAAACCAGGGTCATCATCTGGCCAGCAATCAGGCATAATTTTCTTTTGATAAGTGCCGGGGCCTATGTTTTCATAGGCCGGTCGGTCAGTTGACCGCCTTTTTAGGCCAGCCTGAGGTCCAGGGCTGCGGGGTTGATCTTAGACCACCCAAATTTGAGTGGACTCAGCTATGCCTCGACCTTGGTCCATCCCAAGGCCTACCTTCAACGGGTCTAGCCGTGCTGATGAGGCTGACACGGAGCACAACTTGTGTTCAATTGTGTTGTGCCTGTTTTTATAATAAACAGAAACCTAGTTTTACACAAATGCTGACTTGATTTGAATTTATGGTCATCAGTACAAGAAGGTCATGTTCAAGAGAGGCTGCAGTGCATGGGATGCAAAGCTCGATTGGGTTATTTCAACTGGGCTGGCATGCAGTGCAGCTGCGGAGCTTGGGTAAATCCTGCCTTCCAACTGCATAAAAGCAGATTAGATGAGTGCAATATGTGAACTGCCAAGTGCATCAGAGCTTGCGAATATCGGATACACCATTTTCAGATTATTTATTTAGCTTAGATTTAGAAGTTTGCATTGCCCGAAAGAACCAATTACTTATTATAATTCAATTCTATTTGGGTTGTTTTGATTTTTGCTTCAACAAAACACTAAAACCAAAATGAGTTTATTAGTTTTTCTTGATTTGAAACACATTAAAATTAATTAAATTTGTCTCCCCACCACCGTTAAATAAAATAAAAAAATATCAAATTAATTTGCAATAAAAAATAAAGGGTAATTAACTAAAAAAAAAAAAAAACGTTGAATTAGTCAGACAAATGATAAATAATTTTTGTTAATAAATTATGAAAAATAAACGACATAAATATCGTTATCACGTTTTTCATTAAAAAATTAAAATTTTTTTTTCACAGTAGAGTCGTATTTGTAGTCAAGAACTTATTTTTCGCAGCAAAAGACTAGTATCCATTGTAAAAAGAGTATTTTTCGCAGCGAATACTTGTCTTCTATTGCGGAGTCTTAGTTTCCTCATCGGAAACGTCTTCCGTTGAGGAAATACGTACGAAGATTGAACTTTCTTAATTTTAGTATATATTTTTACATTCTGTTATGAGAACATATCAATCAGAACGATTTCTGAGTGAATTCCAAACCCTAACGGTCATAATCTTTTTCAATGGATTATATAAGATCTAAAAAATTTAAATTTATAACAAAGAAAACGTGATAGCGATATTTATTTTGGTCATTTTTAAATAATTCAGTGTTTTATTTGTTAGAAAAAATTATTTAATATTATTATAATTCAGTGTTTTTCTATTAATTACTTAAAAATAAAATTATTAACTATTATGGGCCGTTAATGGGCTTATTTGGGTCCAATATATGACAGCGGTAAGATTAGTATTGCCTAACCTGCTAGCTATTAGACTTTCCATGTCTGTTCGGTTTCACCGCCTGGAGGTTTAATTAGGGTTTTGTTTTCTTGTTGAGCATGCACCCAATACATTCTCCCCTCCCAATTTCTTTCTGTTTCTCCGATCTTATCTCAGTTGTTTGATCGCAATGTCCTGCTGCAAAAGCTGTCGAAGCAAGTCCCTCATCCGGGATGACGTTGCGGGTGATCTGGTCTGCTCGTCCTGCGGGATTTTTCAGGATTTCGATAACTTCGAAGCGCAGATCGGCGGCCTCAATGGTCCGCAAGGTACATTTGTCCGCGTTGGAACGACTGGTGTTGGTAGCGTTCTCAATTACAAGGAGAAGAAAATCTACGAGGCCGGTAGAATAATCAACGATATTTTGTTTAACTTTAAGTTGTCGGGATCCATAGGTGATAATGTTAGGAACATGGTTTCCGAAATTACAGAAGGTGAATATGGACAAGGAGAATGGTTTCCGATTCTTGTAGGCGCTTGTGTTTACGTTGCAATGCGTAAGGATGGCAGATCATTGCCAGTTTCCGAGGTAGCATCAGTTGTAGGATGTGATGATCAAAGTATGGGGAGAATGGTGATGAGAGTGGTTGATTTTTTGGATTTGAAAAGGACGGGATATCCTGAATTTGATATTGTTGGGGCGTTGGAGAGGGCATTTAGGAATTTGCCATGGTTTTCAAGATTGGGGAAAGAAGAGTTGGGTGAAATGTTGAAACAAGGAACATTTTTGATACAATGCGCTATGAAATGGTCTTTGACAACAGGTCGGAGGCCTACCCCCATGATGGTTGCTGTGCTAGCTTTGGTGGCAGAGTTGAATCAGGTGGATGTGACCATTGAAGATATGGCGAAGGAGGTTCATGCAAAAGTGTCCACGAGTAAGAAACGATATAAGGAGCTTTTGGAAGCTTTGGTGAAGGTTGCTCAAGCATTGCCATGGGGGAAAGATATCACCATGAAGAATGTTATAAAAAATGTACCTTTTGTGATCCAATATATGGAGCATAAGTCAATGTTGAAGCCGTGTGGTATGCAAAAGGATTTATCTAATGTCAGATTTGATTTAGGAAATGTAGTTTCCGAATGTTTAAGAAAAGAGATTGAATATGGGAGTGAGGTTTATGATGAGGAAGATGAGTTGCAGTACTTTGGGTTAGAAACTCCTGGCCGGTTTGCAGAGATAAGACGTCATGATTTTGAGATATCTCATCAGTGTTTATCATTGATATACCAAGAATTTTTAAAAGAGATGGCTCATGTGAAGTCCTTGGGGGAGGTGGTCAATGGAAGGAAAGGGAGAAGGCCACCAAGTCCTCGTTCTTGTACAGAGTGGTGGGAGGGGAAGTCGGAATTGACCAAAAAGCTTTTACTTGAGCAATTGTTGGAGAAAGATGTAGGATTGGATCCCATGCCTCCGTCATTTGTTTCAAATTGCAACCAAAACGGGAAGAGAAGAGAAAAAATAAATGCTGCCAAGCTTCGAATAAGTCGAATCATGAATCCTTCAGACAAGGATACCAGGATGAAAGACAATGTATGTGTGGGGAAGAAAAGAAAGGTAAAACCAGTCAATGAAGTTGACTGGGAAGATTTAATTATTGAAACCCTGTTGCTTCATCAGGTTAAAGAAGATGAAATCGAGAAGGGACATTACAATACTTTACTAGATTTATACGTGTTTAATTTTGTAGTCATAGAGAAACTCCATCACAGAAGGGATAAGAGTTGAAATTTTGTGGCATACTTACCACTGCCAGATGAGTATACATTTACATTTTGATTAAAAAATATCATTTTTTTTTTGTGTTGAGCCGTTGATAATTGCGTCATAGGAATGATGTTATTCAACTATTGATTTGCCATTTTGCTTATGATGAACAATTGGTCTCTGTGATTGCTGCAGGGTGGAAACAAAATAGAAGTTATGCTGAATATAGTATATTTGCTTTGATTATTAGTGATTTATCATTATTTGACCTCTATTGAATCTTGATGGTAATTAGTTTTCTATGGAGGGGAAGTTGTTTACTTGTGCAATATTCAAAGTCCATTCAATTTCCGTGCATTTTTTTTCAAATAGATGTAGTTATGGTCTATGAGATGAGCTTAGAAAAAGGATGATATGGGGTCTCAACCAACTGACCTAATGAAGCATTCTTTGGTATCTTCCTTTGCCCATGATTTGTTTTTGTCCAATTTGGACTATGATCTATGATACCACTCTCTGCTGCATTATATTAACTATTGTTTCATTGATTTCATTCATCTACAGATTTTTCAGTGTTTGGGGAAGTACAGTTTGTGGGATTTAAGCCGAGTTTAACAAGATGGTTACCCTCTCTCTCTCTCTCATTCTCTCACCTCCATTTTCATGGTTCAAAATTCTCAATTTCAATCAATCATTTTTCTGAGTAATAACTTGAATGTGACAGTGTAGACCCTGACATGATTTTCCTTTTGTGATGAACCCAAGATATCGAAAAGTTAATGGAAGAAATATTTTTCATCTCCTCTGGCTAGCTTAAGCCCAAATCTCTGTCCCGAAATACTTGATGGCCATGAAGGGATGTTAGAGATGATAGTTCATATGGACTGGGCTGGCTGCAAGATCAACATATGGAAAGCTATTCGTGATCTTCAAGGTTTGAGCTGAAAAACTGCACTTCTCTCTCGTTTTAGATAATCTATTAACAATCAAAGATGCCAACGAAGGGTCATTCATAATCCAACCAAACTGAAATTTGATTTCAAATTTTCCTTTTAAAAAGCAAGAGCATTGAATAAAAGGAAAAAAGAAAAGGAAAGAAAAGAAAAAAAGGGGGGAGAACGCTATTAATTTTAAGAGAAATTAACAAAACAATCACTAACCAATAAAATTAATGACAAGTTAATTACTAATTAATATTTGCTAATAAATAAAACAATAAACTATGAGAAAGGAAAGAAACATTTTTCATTAAAAAATGTTTTCTTTCTATCGTGGAACGTTGTCTTTCTATTATGGAACATTGTCTTTTCTGTTGTGAAATGTTGTCTTTTCATTGCAGAACGTTGTCTTTTCGTAGAAAAAATATTACTTTTTGTTGCAGAAAGACTTTCTGCTCAGATGAGTCATTAAAATAAGATTAAGAAAAGTAGAATTAGAATTACAGAGTAAATATAGTGATAAGAACTAGACGATGACTACGGATCAGGAAGAGGAAAGATAATATGGTGATGAGAACTAGACTAGTGAAATCGAGAGGGGTGAGCCACCAACAAATATTCGAAAAATTGAAACGTGAAAATTGTTTTCAACGGCGAGAAGACCATGTTAAAGCTTCCCTGGCGATAAATCTTGTTTATGGGACCGTCCATAGTGGGATGATCTAAGCTTTTACGTTCAGTACAAGCTTTTGGCATCGTTTTAGCTGTAAGATTACTTCAATTATTGTGATTTTAACATAAAATTAAAGTAGAATGAGAATTGCATAACAAATTCGACACTATTTTTTATTTTATTTTATTAAATTTAACATTTCTTTCAACAGATTAACGATGATGTTTACGTATTTTATTTTTTATAGTTGAATGTCTTATTTGTTTAGGAAAAATTATTTAGTAGTTAACTTGTCATTGGTATCATAGTTTAGTGGTTATTATGTTAATTAACGAGTCTTAAAGTAAGAGTGGGTGAGAAATAAGAATAAAGACAATATTGTTGTAGTTTAAAAATGATTATCTTGTGTAATAGCAAATATAGTTACCTAACCAACTATACATTTTTCACTAAATAGGAATAATAGATATGAGAGGCTACCGGCCATTCACTCCCCTCCCCTCTCTTCCGTGTCGCTGGTTGATCGCTGTTCAGGGCCATAGATCGTTTCAAATTCAACGAGGGAACCTCTCGCACTCTATATGTATATGTAAAGGCGCCAGTCATTACAGTTGATTCTCTCTCTCTCGAGTTCATTTTTCCGTCTGGTTTTTCCCTCGTATATGTAAGAGGGGAGTTGTATGATACGTACGAATATGGTGTTGGCGCCTTCGATTCACTCCTGGTGCGGTTATTCTTTGAAATTTGGAAATCGAAGACCTGCTTCTTCGAAAAGACTTCCACCGGCGTCGGCGGGCTCCTCTTCTTCCTCGAGTAAGCTTTGTTTTTTTTTTTTGGTTCTTGATGATGATTTTGGAATATTCCGAGAGAATTGTGAATTCTGGTAGAATTTCTCGAGAATTGCTTGTTCGCATGATTATGAGCTCCGCTGTTTTTGATGTTCAATGGTGCTTGTTTGCAATGTAGATGTGAAATTGGAGTAATTTGTGTTTATTTCTCCAATCACAACTACTCGTATTAAATCATTTCGAGAATGAAGTTCTTTTTTCTATTAGGCTACTTCTTCGTTGTCATTTTTGAAGCTAGGAAATGGATTATGTACTATTTGTAAATCTTTTGGAGAATTTAGAGAGGGTTTAAAGTTATATTCATTGGGTCTAGGCCTGAGTAAAATTTGGAAACATCAAGACATTGGAGGTTTAGCTATGAATTTTACTACTCAGGGACCAGTTGTATCATCAATGAGCATTCCTAGTCCAAAAGACGAGCCAGATCATCTTCTTGTCCTCGTTCATGGCATCTTCGCTAGGTATTTTTTTTCTCTCCATTGAAGAACACGCCTAAGTATCTACTATTCTCCATCATCTCATTCATGGTTTTGATAATTTTCCCTTTGTTTAAATATGATCATTCTTATTTATAAGGGCATCTAACCTATTGCACAAATTTCGAGAACCCAACAAAATCTCTGATATTTCGCAGCCCAAGTGATTGGACATATGTTGAAGCAGAGCTTAAAAGGCGATTAGGGAAAAATTTCTTGCTACACGGTATATTCCACTTTTGCAGCCTTCACTTCTTACAAAAGAAAATAGAGTCTTGATGAACATTAATGCAAATATGAGTCTATGTTTTACATGCTAAAATATTCAAATAAGCTTGCGTTCTTTAGTCTTCCAATCAAACTTTAATTTATTGAAACACTTGAGGATACAAATAATCTTGCGTTGTTTAATTTTCCAATCAAATTTTAATGTGTTGAAACACTTGAGGACACAAAATTTATAAATAACAAAATTCGTTGCTGTTCAAACTAATTATGAACTTGCTAACCATTTATCAACTAATGAAATCTATACAAGTTAATCAGTTTTGATACGGGAGACGCATTTGGATTTTCTATTTCCCATTTTACATGGCTATATTGTTCCGCACTTCCCACAGTTCATGTGTTTTTACTGATATTTTGTCAATCCTCACATCAATCTTTTCTACTTGTGCCTCTTGAAAGAAATAATTTGTTGTTGCACATACCCTGTTATGCTGTTGATTACATGTTTCAGGGGCCAATGAAGTGCCTCTTGTCCTGTAAACATGACCAGACCATAAACAAATGGTTTGTTGGCTTTCATTTGTGATATTGCTCTTTTAGATAAAGATTTGATTCCCTAAAATCATGGCAAATGGAAAGTTCCATTTTTCAGAAGTCTTTAAAAGTGCGTGCTTGGGTTACAATTATTTATTTATTTATTATACCCTGGTTCATATGTCTACAGCAAGCTCTTCAAACACATTCACGAAAACTTTCACTGGGATTGATGGAGCTGGAGAGCGACTCGCGGATGAGGTTTGTTAGTTTTATGTGTTTTTTTTACATGTAGATGATGTCTATCTCACAATATTGTTAAAACATGGCTAAAAATTATTGATGAATAATCAGTAATTTTCGTTATAATCAGATCATGCAAGTTGTGCAGAAGACAAGAGGCTTGAAAAAGATCTCCTTTTTGGCACATTCTCTGGGTGGTTTGTTTGCAAGATATGCAATTGCCGTTCTTTACAAATCTAATTATAGCCAACCTGATAGTGAGTCTCGATCCAAAACGTCAGGACAGGTTAGCGCCACAAGAAGAGGTACGATTGCTGGATTGGAGCCAATCAATTTTATTACTCTGGCAACTCCTCATCTCGGGGTGAGAGGCAAAAAGCAGGTTTGTCAAAAAGCAAAAGAGTTTCATACTCTTGTAATTTAATATCCCACTCGAATTTTGTTGTGGCTCTCTTTTGTCAACTATATAAGACGAGTTGCCATCATTTGTTAATTCATGTGTTCATACTTGTAGTGTGTTCAAACTTGAGAAATTTCTGATGTTACAAGAAGTACCATTTGGTAATTTTATGTCAGCTGTTTTTATTAGATATCAAACTCATTGGACAACCACAGAGGGGATGAAAGGATGGACAATGTAAGAGGTGATACTAAGAATTCAACTTACGAAGGTTGAAGTTAAAAATTGGAATAGTTATTGTCCAACTGTGAACTTATTTACCTGGCAAATGCCTTTACTGAGACTTGCGAATGACTTGACAGCAGAAAGTTTGCCTCCTTTGTTGTATTTAAATGTAATTTGGTTCTACTTGTTATTTCTTGCTTATAATATGCTTGTTTCTTTACTGGAGATGATTGTAGCATTATCAATACTGGATTACCTCACGGGTTTTATTAATACTAATTGGCTTTCTTTTCAGCTTCCATTTCTCTTTGGAGTTCCACTATTGGAAAAGTTGGCTCCACCTATGGCTCCTATATTTGCTGGCAGAACTGGTAGCCAGCTGTTTCTTACTGATGGTCAACCTGAAAGACCTCCTTTGCTGTTACGTATGACATCTGACTGTGAAGAGGGGAAATTTATGTATGAGAACGCCTCCCCCTTCTTTCTCCCTCTTTCACGCAGGAGTGTCTTCTTGGTAGTAAATCTCTTAGACGTCTTTATTTGCAGATCTGCGCTTGGTGCTTTTAAATCTCGCATTCTTTATGCAAATGTATCATATGATCGTATCCACCTCTCCTCTACCTCTCTTTTAGTGGTCTTTTTGTTTGAGAACGTCCGTTCTCATTTCTTTGATGTTTAATATCTTGACAATTGTATAGATATGGTTGGTTGGCGAACATCCTCTGTTAGGAGGGAAAAAGAGCTTATTATGGTGAGTTTGCGCTTTCATCCTTAAAATTGTCAATTTTTATCTCCCTCGATCATTTTTGATTATCTACTTTCCAATAAATTCTGTTCAAAACAAATAATTTTAATTCAAGATTTACTATTTGGAGTTGCATTTGGTCTAATTGAAAACAAAATGATCTTTGTATCCATCACTTGAATGCCTTATTTTTTACTTGGCTGTAATAAACTGACATGAAAAAGTTGGGGTCAGAAGTTGAATTTTTTTTTTAATTAAAGTATTTTATTTACACCAATCATAAATATTTCTATTTTTGTTGTCGTTATTAATATATTGCATTTGCTTCAGCCCCCTCGACAATCCTTGGATGGTTACAAGCATGTGGTTGACGTCGAATATTGTCCTCCGATTTCCTCTGATGGCCCTCATTTTCCTCCGGAAGCAGCTAAAGCCAAAGAAGCAGCACAAAATGCTCCAAGCAGACAAAATACTGTCCAATATTATGAAATTATGGAAGGTAGGTTAATTATTGAATAAAATTTAGCAAATTATCTACACTCACAGGAAAAAATATTTTCTGGAAACATCACCTAAATAGATCAATTTTCGCATTGACAGAGGAAATGATACATGGTTTGCAGCAATTAGGATGGAAAAAAGTTGACGTCAGCTTTCATTCGTCTCCCTGGCCCTTCTTCGCCCACAATAACATTCACGTATTTTTTTTTTCGCAAAGTTGAATCATGGAGCTTGGTTTCCGACCGTTGATTTGATTCTGTCTGTTTCAGGTTAAAAATGAGTGGCTCCATAATGCTGGTGCTGGAGTGGTAGCTCATGTTGCGGACAGTTTAAAGCAGCAAGAGTCATCTTCTTCCTTTATCGCAGCAAGCTTGTAGCCATTGAAAAAACAAGGTGATCACTGCATTTCATATGATTATGCAACAATTTCAGTCATCAATTATATTTATAGCAGAATGTGAAGAAGGGTATTGACCCTTTTTGGGAATTGCTCACTTTGTTTCTGAAAATTAAAAAAAAAAAAATTTAAATTGAAAAACAGGAAACAATGGACCAGAACTGTGATATGACAAAATTCCTTTAGAGGTAGTATGGTTTTTGAGATTCTCATTTAATCCTTAGTTTTGTGACCAAGGGAGCCATGGGGTGTAAAAGAGAAAGAGCGAGGAGAAACCAACTGGACACGAATTCGGTGTCGATTAAATCTCCGCTTTGATGCTCAAATCAATTGGATAAGAAATGTACAGACTCTGAAAATGAGCTATTACCTAAGTTTCATAATTTAATGGCTGCAACTCTGGTTGGATCACAATTTCTTGCAGCCTTCAATTGAGAGACCCATGAGGTGCTCGGACTTGACCGACCACTGACCGGTATGTAACTTCTGGTGAGACGCACCCTCCTTCCATGCATTTGTATCATAGGCCACTATACAATCAATGTAACAACTAATAAGGATGAGTATTATTCTTACTTGCATAGAAACAAGGTTTTGTCTATAGTTACGTAGTACCCTCTTGGAAGGCCACATTTTCGATAAACTCCTCGCATGTTACAACAACCAAGATCGAGTTTAGGCCATCAATCAACGGCATTCCAACGAGGAAGTCCATTGAAATTGATTTCTACGGCTAGCCGGGGATAGGTGGAGGTCGAAGAATTCCAGCATTCTTCTTCTCGGTCTTGTACCTCAGAAATAAAGCTCGAGTTTCAACTGAAAATAGTGCATTGACAATGAGCCTAGCTTGGTAATGATACTGCAATAAATATATTTTGTTTTTATTCACTAATTAAAAATGTGTTTAACATTCATTGATGGCCCTATGGTAGAATCATTGTAACGCCCTCCGGTGTTTTTAGTACAATATTATCCGCTTATTGTGACAGTTTGCCTTGTGAAAGCTAGGAAATATCCATGTGTGAGTTTGATTCATAACAGGGAAACACAATCCCACATCGCTTGGGAGAGTAGAAAGTGCATGGTTTATAAGTAGAGTTCTTCTCCTTACCTAGTACAACGCATTTTGGGTTATTCCCAATAACCAAATCGTGCGGAATTTATCTCAAAGTAGACAATATTGTATTGGGAACACCAAAGGACGATACAATCATTCTCTAACATATTGATCATTTGCAGGTAAATAATTATGATAGAATATAGATTATTTGCATTAATAAATGACATGAAAATTAAAGCATGAAATTAGAGCGTATACATAATATTTTATTTAATTAGATTAGTCGTGCAACTTGAAATAAATACTTTTATTTTCTCGGGAAAATGTTTGGAAATTGGCATTACCAAGACTACAACTTCTCTGTCTTTCTTAATGACTTATCTCAAAAACGACAAATAGCTTCTTTGTCAAAGTCAATCCTTCCCAAGTCTTTGATCCAAGTCTTTAATTATTGGATTCTTTTTTGAAAAATCTTAATTTTTTTGGCTTAGACTTTGAATAAATAAATCTTTCGTATTAAAAAAAAGCTACAAATGTCTCGTATTTCTTTACTTGTTTTATTTGACATACATATATCACCTAATACTGCCAAACAAATCATATTATTAAGGTTCAACAAGTTGGGTAAATAAAAGAAATCTTATTTTATATAAGAATACATTATGCATTCAAACATGTAAAATTAAACCATACAATCTAATATTACAATTAGTTACCATAACTCTCGACAACAAGACATTGTCTGCTTTGTGCTGAGATTTACGTGTGGCAGGCCAGAAAATATTCAGGTGTGGATTCGACCCATGTTAGTACGGGTGCATAAGTTGAATTTTCTTTCTTACCTAGTACAATAAAATCGTGAAGGTTTCGACCCAAAAAGGATAATATTGTACTGAGAATACTGGAGGACGTTACACTACGTGAATTTGTTTTTTAGATCTGACCTCATAACACGTTTGGTTAGTGTGGGCTAAGTCTACGACCATTTTTTCCATCGTGGGACAGGTTGCCATGAAATTAAGCTTTAGACCATGTTTTATCTCACTGTCTATTTTAACTGAGTATGTAGTTCAATTATCTAAGAAAAAGATTTAAATTACTTAAGAGAAGTTAATTTATTTTGTTAAAAATTTGAAATTCAGAGAGATAAGGGCAGAAGAGAATCCTATCTCAAAGTGACAATTATTATTTTAGTATATTTAAATACCCAATTAATTAATTAAACCAAAAGACAGTCTCTATTTGTACACGTTAAACTAATCACTCTTCAATTTTTTAATCAAACTTAAAATTATTCACAAGAAAAAGAAAAAAAAATAAAAAGGAAGAAATAATCAACATGTTTGACCTTCACGGCCGTCCCTCCGCCTCTTCACCGGCGAAGCTTGCCCGAAACTACCATGGCTGATCATAACTTTCCAATCCTCCACCACCCCATTTAACTGAAACTGGTGCATGGCCACCGAAGATGGGTCATAAAGGCAACTTTCCGGCGAGCCACCTATGATGTTTTGACAAGGTGGTTTTGTTTTCCGGCGACCGGCTCCTATGGGAACGTTCCGGAGAGCTCCTCCGGCTGTCCAGTACCTCTGGCAACCTTTGCAGAAATGTCTAGGCTGGTTTACGTTATAGTTGTTGAAGTAACAGAACTTAGTCTCCATGCTCTTGCATCTAGGGCATGAGATGATCTTTTCTCGCCTCTTCTCCGCAGCCGGATCATCATCCCTTTTATCTTCGTCCTTCACTTGCTTATCATGCAACGTGATTGTTTTTCCAAAGAGTTTAATTCCTTGCGCCTCAGCCATGAGAGAGAGAGAGAGAGCGAGAGAGAGGAAGGTGTGGAGGAGAAGCTTATAATAAAAAGTGGGACGAAAAGTTGCTTAGAGAGAGAGAGAGAGAGAGAGAGAGAGAGAGAGATCTGTTTTCTGTGTTTTTGGTATTTTGGGTCTTGAGAGAGAAACTGTGGAGAAAAAGCTTACATAAATAGTGGGAAGAAGTGCTTAGAGGGAGGGAGGGAGAGGAGGGAGAGAGAGAGAGAGAGAGAGAGAGATGAAGAATTGGGTTACAAATTGAGAAACATGAAAACAAACAGGTTTTATTTTGTACATGAGAAAGAACTTTAGGTAGGTGGAGAACTTGGAAAGAAAAGCTGTGAATGACCTTTTTGTCCACGTCATCACAAGAACAGCCGAAAAAGTCAGACAAAGGGACCCACGTCAGCACTATGGGTGATGACTTGTGAGATGAAATCCCAACATTTCATCAGCTAGACCTAGACACCAACCATTAAACACCATCAACTTTTCTCTTTTAACCGCCCCCCCAAGGATCCATACCCCCCCGCTCAAGAACTAGTTCTAGTGATTGTCACAAGTTTTCGGTTTCCAAAACAATCGAAATTACAAATTACAAACATTTTCCCGCCTCTATCATTCTGAATTTGTACGTTCTTCGTCAAATTTTAAAAAAATCAAGTGTTTTCGAAGCAACCGCACGTTAGATTATAAGAAAACATTGCGCGTATTTCAAAGTGTCGTAAAAGCATCTAATTAAATATGTTTACAGCCTTGATGATGATGATGATGCTCATTAAGCCTTAAGATAGAGTGGTCTATACTCTTAGGAGCTATTTATAAAATTAATTATACATTAATAATGCATTAATTTAGAATCTTTCTAACAATTTACTTTCTCATTATTATAGTCTTGAGGTAGATATAATAAACTAATAATAACTTTCAAATTGTTTGTTTATCATGAACCACTATCTCATTCAGGAAAATATTATTTTATTTATAAATACATTGTGAAAAATAAAAATAGAACAAAAAAAAAAAAAAAGAAAATGAACCAAGCAAACCTTGAACGATTGAATCAATGACAAACCAAATATTAAAATAATTTTGTGAATAACTAAAACTTTGAATTATGATGAATGAAGAATACAAAATTCACACTCACGTTTCCTGTAAAAAAAACTGCTTAAAAATGTTCAAGAATGTCACACGAATGTCCAAGGGACATCGACCGGAGCTGGCAGACATTATGTTGAAAGGAATATGTAATGTGGAGTCCTCCAGTGCTCTCAGTACAATATTGTACGCTTTTGGGCCGAAGTCCACACCGTTTTGTTCTTGTGGTTAGCTCAAAACGTGTTGTACTAGGTAGGGAGGAGAATTCTTCTTATAAATAATTCACTTTTTACTTTTCCAAGTAATGTGAGGTTGTGAACCCTCATTGGTATAGACTAGACTCTCACAATCAACAACATCTTTGGTCGTCATTGCCTTCACAGGGCGGACTGATGCATGCAAAGCACACGCTATTTTAAATGGAGGTAACATACAAGTCAAACCTTAAAAGTAATTTTACGAACTAAAACCTCGAACTATAAAAAATGAAAATGACAAACCTTGCAGTAATGTTTCCCTTCAAAAAATACCAAGGGAAATGCAGTAGTCACGTTCTTTGCTTAAAAACGTTTAAGCACGTCACATGGACGTTCAACAACGCTGATGGATGTTATGTTGAAGAGGAGTCACGTGCAAGACACGCGTTACTTTAAATGGTAGCTGACGAAGATTGTTGGACATAGGAAGGAGGGAAGTAAAAACAAAAACAAGACAACAAAAAAATAAAAATAAAAAAGAGAAAAGCAAAAATTTAACTTTCTTACAAGTTCTACAAAAGCCTAAAACAAAAGTTGAATAATTTAAAATAGCAATAGCATTAATTATTTATTTACTAATTTAATAATTTTTATCCTTTCAATGCACTTTATAGTTAAATTTGTTGCTTCCTTTTTATTAGTTAAAAGAATTAGTGGGTAATGATGTAAATAAAAAGCAGATTAAGATTGGATTACTTTAATAAAGCAATATTTTTATATGTAAAAGTAGAACCCCATGTCCATAATCTTTAAAATGTAGACAAATTAAGAACATTTCCCCTACTTTTACTCTCTGCAAAGATTTAAACAACAATAATTTAATGATAGTTTATAAATTTGGATTAACAAAAATTAAAGAAAAAGTAAGAGATCTGTTCTTGATTTCTTGGAATATTATAAAAATCTTGCTTCTCTTGTAAGGGTTATATAGAAATCATGCATTAATTGTTAATTTATTTATAATATTGTGAAATATGTAGCTATATAAATTATTTATAAACCCTAATTCTTCATAGCTTATGATATTTACTTAATTTTTTCAAATAATAATATTTGCATTATTATTTAAATATTATTTTTAATTATCATTATATTATTATATTATATTATTTAATTTCAATTTAACTAACATTTCCTTGAATTTTAAACACAAGGTAACTTTCAATTTTTATCGATTTGATTATTTGACTAAAAAATCACACATAACTGAACGTTAAAGAACTACAAAAATTTGATTCAACAAAAAATGATTTGATCTAAATAAAAAATAATAATATGATGTTGTAGCAAATCTCTAATTGTAAAATATATTATACAACGAAAAACTAATAATTATTACATTACAAATTTAATTTTCCGATGGTTAATACTACATATATTATATTTTTATTTTTAATTACCATATATTTAATCACTTGTAGTGCAGGTGTACTACGATTAATTATTTATAAAAGGGACATAAAGCATATTTTATATGATTAAAGTCTTCTTTTTTTTTCTCTTGTTGTCTTTGTAAATTGCAATATTCCATTGTGAAACGTGCAACTTGGGCCAAATTTAATTATCTATAATTTAAATTTAGATGACTTACGTGTCCATATATATATAGGATTTTTCCTCGTATTTTTCTTTATTTTTATATTAAAAATTGTCTTCATTTTCTCTTTTTTTTTTTAAATAATAAAATAAAAAATAACGGTTTCGAAGCAAATATTTCTTGAGATCAACTCGCTTCTTTTTATTAAGAATTTAAAAAAATTAACTAAAATAAAATATGAGCGTGTTTCACAGCTATAGTAATTAGCTGAAGTCAGTCTATTTACTCGTCCAGATAATATTTTTCATCGTTCAATATTAAAACTTGGGTTTTTTTTAATTAATTTGATCGGGGAGTAAACAATTATGAAACAAACCGATTTAAATTTCTTATCTTAAAAATATTCACTTAATTCGATATAAAAAAACCTATTTAAAATTAATAAATATAATTTATAGTTTTTTCGATGACGACGTGACAAATTATCTTATCTCATGAAACTTAAACAAAAGACAAAAACAACATATTTTATATTAATACCAATTTAATTAAGAAAACTTCCACGTGGCAGTAAATTGAGACAGAATTTATCGTTCTACAAGAAAGAACATAGACTACGTGACAACCAGAAATTCTAAAACTTTGGACCAAAACCTTGTATCTTTGTTTAAATATTTTCTGTACTAATGTAACGTTTTTATGTATTATTAAACATATTGAATTCTGTGAATTTAAAAAAATATATAGAATATATATTTTCTGTATTTTTGTGAATATCCGTACGATCGATCCTCTCGTAACAATTATTTATAAAAACAATTTTACTATTTTATTTCGTTGGAATAGTTCTACTCAGCCGGACGGACGCGCTAATAATATATAG
The DNA here is from genome assembly GCA_022433065.1 of Begonia loranthoides. NCBI lineage: Eukaryota > Viridiplantae > Streptophyta > Magnoliopsida > Cucurbitales > Begoniaceae > Begonia > Begonia loranthoides. Next base: position 2,233,313 of record CM039478.1, on the reverse strand, counting down.
ATTTATATTAAATGTGTTTGAGCTACTTCTAATTATCGTTGTTTGTAATAATTACAGTGTCACTTGTTCGTTCATTAACAAATTAATTATCAATAATCATAAATAATTAAAATAATAAATAACAGATAAATATCACGTCATAATATACAATTAAAGAATAGATTTAACGGAACTCAACTTTTTATAAAACACTTCGTCACAACTTTACCGACACATAGATCATCGAAACCTAACATTAAACACCAAGAAGTCAAACTTAAACATTGAACTTTTTTGTTTTTGCTGATTAATTATGGGTAAAGCAAGAAGGAAATGGCTAAATCAAAGCTAATATGTTATTAGAGATGATAAGATAAAGTATTAGCAGTCTTTGCTTTGGTTTGCCAGTGGATTGATTCCTTTTTTCAGATGAACACAAGCCAAAACATTTGTTTTTCCGTTTGGATCCATCGACTCCAATCGTTGATCGATTGGTGCTAGCCCGCTCGCAAGTTTTCCTTTTTATTTTCAACATTTGAAACTTAGCGTGTTTTATTTTCAGCATCTAGAACCTAACGTTGTAGCAATCAGAACGAACGTTTTTTTTTTTTTTTGCGATTCCGAGCATATTTTTCATTATAAAACATTATGATTTATCAAATCACTTTAATTCCATCAATTTTTTCAACAGCTTCAACCTAAATTTATCTGATTCTAATTTTAATTACTTATTGGGATTGGTTAACTCATCCGTTAATGGTTTTGTATTTGTCCGATACAAGAGATGACTAGAAAGATAAGATCAAAACATCTTAGAGAATAAAGAGTTGAAAACACTCCAGATGGATTATGGGCTCACAACTCTTAGATCATGTGTGTGGCCTTGTGGTTGTTTGTAATATTTTTCGTTGCTCTCAGTACAATACTATCTGTTTTAGGTCGAAACTCGCACAATTTTGTTATTGGGGTTAGCCCAAAACGCACTGTACTAGGTAGAGAGAAGAACTCTATTTATAAATCAAACATTTTCTACTCTCCCAAGAGATGTGAGATTGTGCACCCCCACTGATATGAGTCAAACTCACACCTAAACCTGACATCCACTTGAGTTGTGTACATAGTCTAATGTAATGCGCATGTGTTGTAAGCAATCGCACTAATGTGATGGCTTTTTGAGATTGTAATGCCTAGCTCATCCTAGTGAGATGATTTATTGCCAACTTTAAACTTACCCTCATTATGAATTATTTAAAACAATTTTCTATAATTAGTTGGTTTGAAAAGTTAGTCGAAAAAATGCACAACTTTGAACATGTATATACGAGTTCAAAAAATAGTCGAGCTTAAAAGAAATTACATGGCGTTTTAAGTTAAATTCTAAAAAAAAAAATTCATTTGATGGCACTATTCAAGCCACCAATACCCAATTTCCATCAAAACCAAAGAAATTCCCTCTAAAATATTTCTTGTCAATAAGAACCAAAATCTTTTTTCCAAGATGGGAAACTTATAATTACAAAAAAAGAATTGATATTCGAGTTGAAGTGTGACGATCATATGCATACGATGAGTTATATATATATATATATATGTATGATACTACGTCTTATGCTTCTACTACATTCCAATAATCTATTATTGTTCATAATTATTACTTTAACACCAAAGAAGAGTTCAATTGCTCATAATGTAATGATTGTCCGATGGTCTACTTTTCTCATATTTGATTTTGTTTCGACATTAGTAGTATATTGATTTTTCGCCATGTCCAGATGATGGGGTAGGTGAATTATGAGATGATAATTCACTTTAACCAATAATAATTACCTAACTTTCTAAGAGATTTGTCAAATGATAACTACATCCACTTAATTAATTTTTTATAATATCTTGTGTTTTATTTCAATGTCACCCAACAATTTGTGTGAAGACACACAAATGAGCAAAAAACATGATTTTTTTTTTAAATAACATAAAAATGCAAGTAATTAGTAAGCTAGAAGATATAAATTGTGGTAGTTTGTCATGTGAAGATAAAAATGACTCAAAATTTTGTTGATTATGAGGGCCCAATTCATATTAGTGAGAGTGTACAATCTCACATTGTTTGCGACAGTGACAAGTGAATGGTTTATAAGTAGAATTTTTCTCTGTATCTAGTACAACGAGTTTTAGGGTAACCTCAAGAACAAAACTGTGTGGAATTCGACTCAAAACGAACAATATTATACTGGGAGAACTGAAGACTCTATATAAATTTTTTAAATCACGAGGTTAAACATAATAATAGACCAATAATTCGAAGAAGTTTAAAAAGTGGTCAATAGTATTTCAATAAGTATAAAAACACATGGTTTTTGAGGTGTTTGTGCTAATTAATTTCATTAAAGCTTAATTAGGCATGAAACCTATCCACTAGTTGTCTTACTTTAAGTAAGAGAATGACATGTAACCTAATATAATTTTAGTACATACATAAAATATAATATCTATTTAAAAAGATATCATCATATTATAAGCAAGGATGGTGCTTTGATAATTTGTTGAATTCTCTATGTTTTGACATTTTCATGATAAATAGGTTGATTTTAGTAAATAATAATGATTAAATTAGTGTAAAACATGTATTACGACGATATATAAGCTTATAACGCTAGCCAGTGATATCAAAAAAGACTCAAAATTATGTTAACTATGAGGGTCTGACCTATGTTAGTGGAGGTGCATAATCTCATATCGCTTAGAAGAGTGAAAAGTGAATGATTTATAAGTAAAGTTTTTCTCCCTAATTAATACAACGCGTTTTGAGCTAAATCCAAGAATAAAATCGTGCAAAATTCAATCTAAAGCGAATAATATTGGATTAAGAGCACCGAAGACTCCATAATTACAATATGAGTTTAATCAAGTACATATAATTTTAATTATCACTTAAGATGTAGGATTTAAGTAGAATAATTGTGGCAGGCTGGGAACATATCTACATATGGGAAAAAGTGAAGAAGTTCAATATGTGCAAAACCACCCGGTCAAATCTTCAACAGCTTCTCAGTTTGTCTTTTCGACATTTTTGAAAAATAATAAATAATAATAATAATATTATCTTTTCTTTTGCTAATAAAAAAATTTTTAATTATAAAAAATAAATAACACAAACATCATAATTACTTTTTATTATAAAAAAAAATATTAAAAAAAATGCTGTAATTATATTTTTTACTTAAAAATTCAAGGATCGTCTAATAAAGACGTCCAAAAATCAACAATAGACGGTCTTTAACAATGAGAGACATCCAAAGCTATTAATTAACTTTTTCATAATTATAATTTTTTAATTTAATTAAAATAGTTTACAATATTTTCCTTAATTGTTAACCTATTATTTATATGTTTATTTCTTTAATACTATACGTGAAATTATATATTTCCATATTTTCCTCTTATATTTTGAAACAAGCTTTGAGTCTCCCGTGCTCCTAAAACAATATTATTTGTTTTGAGCTGAAACTTGCACAGTTTTATTTTTTAGGTTAGCCCAAAACACACTGTAACAGGTATGCCAAATAATTTTATTTATAAGCTATTTACTTTTCAATCTCTCAAGCGATATAAAAATGTACACTCCCTCACAATTAATAGCATCTTGTGTTATCTTTGTTTTCATAAGTCCCTCTCACTTCCAAATCTGCTTTGGAAAGGAAGAGAGATATTGATGAAAACCAGGGGCTGTATTTAATAATATTATTATGAGCAACATGAGGACCCATATCTCACGTGTGGGCAGATGGGATATGACGTAAAAAAGTTGAAACAAGTGTCCCACCAAAAATGTCCTCTCCATCTCCACATTTTTTCTTCTAGACTATGGTCATGATTCTATTCGAGCAAATCACGCACTTACAAATCCAAATATCATGTTAACTTACCATTAATTTCAAAATATAACTTAACTCGAATTTATCCAAAGTTAGTTGTCAGTTAAGTCCGAATAAATCATGCATCTTGTATCACTTTATTAACTTTCATCTGATTGCGATGAACTCGAAAGTTTTATTTGTCCCGCTCGATTTTGTATGTTTGGGGAGAAATAACGTTACATGTACAAATTTATATTGATATGCTCGTAGATTACATGCGTTGGTCGTTAACTATGATATCAATCTCAATACGAGCATAAAAAAAGAGACCCTCTTGTGCTTAAGGAAGTTTCGTAATTTTCCGATTACAATAATTATTGCGGTTGGTTGTCGTGGTAGAGTTGCTTCAAGCAAAATTGACAGTCAAAACATATCGATTTGTGACGGTCTTTCTCTATTAATACGCTCGAATATAGGTACCAATTTTTTCTTGGTTTATGATATTAAAATGTAATTAGGTGAGGATAACGAAGGATCACTTATTAAAGTAGTAAAGTAATCAACTAATTCAAAATAATAATATTTTTTTGTAGGTTAATTAAATTTAAATGGACACCTTTTCCACCAAATTAAGCAAGATCTCACGTTTTTCTATATTGTATTTGACATCTAAAAGAAAGAACAAGGTTAAAATCCTAGTAATTCTTAAAAGGTGTTCAATCATTATGATGATCTTATTTTATTTACTATAAAAATTATTTAAAATTAGGGTTTTGAGATTCTACTTTTAATTTTCCTAATTATGTGAATATAAGTCTACAAATAACTCATTTTTATTGCCTCAAGATTTAGCCAAAATTGGATTATTTATAAATTGTTGCCCGACATCTTCATAATCGGTAAATGGTATGATTCATAACGACCTCATCTCTGCCAAATTACATAAGTTTTAGTTTTACGTCAAAAAGCCTTGTAATAATTAGCGATGAAGCAGTTACTTATAATTAATCATTTTTCATTTTCTATAATAACGTGTGATTATGTAATTTTACTTTTCCTTCACAATACTCGGCCTCTTGGCCACGAAAGGTTCGTTGGTCTTTGGCCTCTTGCTCTCACGAGTTGACTGTCACGGGATAAAAAATGACTACTATAGTAAATATCGCATGAGTGTCATGTCAAGATTAAAATTAGGTGACGCACTTAATATTTTCTGGTATATTTAATGCAAGTTATTCAAAATTAAGCGATACCTAACCTAATGAAGGATAATCATGGCCCTAGGCAATCATGGGTATTTACAAATATTGAAATTTTATGGGTTTGTTCAAATTCAAGTGATTCAAAATGAAATAAGTGAATGAAGAAAAAAGGGAACAAACCAAAAGCACCAACATGGGACCCAATGCACTAACTCAAGTCTCCCACCTTCAAATTCCTTCCTTTTTCTCCTTAAACTATTTGGTCACAAATTTGCATAAGATCCTTACTTCTTAGCTCTACCATAATCATGTCAGGCCAAAAACAATTCAATTCGACAGAGGGGTCATCATCCAGGTTGGTCGCCGGCGATCACCAGAACCCGGAAGGACCAGCACGGGTGAGCCGGTATGAGTCGCAGAAACGGCGAGATTGGAACACTTTTGGGCAGTATCTTCGTAATCAATCACCGCCGGTTGCCGTTTCTCAGTGTAATTCTAATCACGTGCTTGACTTTCTTCATTACTTGGATCAGTTTGGAAAAACTAAGGTTCATTTGCATGGCTGTGCTTTCTTCGGTCATCCCGATCCTCCGTCTCCTTGTACGTGTCCTCTCCGGCAGGCGTGGGGAAGTCTCGATGCTTTGATCGGACGGCTCCGAGCAGCGTATGAGGAACACGGTGGGTCGCCGGAGACAAACCCGTTTGGAAACGGAGCGATCAGAGTATATTTACGAGAAGTGAAGGAATGTCAAGCAAAGGCGAGAGGGATTTCTTTTAGAAAGAAGAAGAAGAAGAGGAGAAATCAAATTAAGTTCAACGAAGAGACAAAGGTTTCCAAACAGTCAACTTGATCTTCCCTTTCCATTGCTGTTCAAAATGGTAAGTTTTTTCCGCAAATTTACTGAAATTAAGTTCCTCTCTAATGGATTCTCTGAAAATGGTTTATAAAAAAACCTTTATAGGGTTAGCCTTTTTTGGAGCATAATTCTTGACTTAACCCTAATTTGATCTAACCTAGACCTCTACAGACAGTAGAAACAAGAACAGAAACAATATAAAAGATGCAGTTGGTTGTAAATGGTTCGTTGGATGCTAACTACCGAAAAATAAAACCCTAAACCCACTTCCCAAAACCCTAATTTGCATAATCACTTTTAATATTGTGAGAGAAGAAATAAGAAACTTACACAGTTCTTTTGATCTCCCAAACCAAATATATCAGAAAGACGAAAGTAGAACAGGAAGAACATCCCCTCATACGTCCAAAAACAAACAAAGAAAATGAAATTTTACAAGAGATAATCAAATTTTACCATAATATGCGAAAGAACTGACTACTCTCCCTTCTCTCTCTCTCTCTCTCTCTCTCTCTCTCTCTCTCTCTCTCTCTCTCTCTCATCAAATCAATCTTAAACACTGTCAATTTGATGTCTGTTCTAATTAAATATTTCTTCAAAAGATGCTCACCTCTTTCACTATTAGTTTGGCCCCTTTTGTGATTCTGTTTGATTTTGTGCTCCCCATGCATGGATGACTATAATTTTTCCAGTTACTTTTTAAATCCAACGTCGAAGGATATCCATTTTATCTAATAAATTTCTTGACTTTCTCTGTCTTATGTACCATCTCTGTCCAACTGTTTTCGATAAGCTTTTCTCAGAAAAGGGTTTCTGATTCCCTACAAGAAAATGGCAAATATCTAACTGTTGGGAAACTATAGACGACAGTTCTATACTTAACACATACAGAAATATTGTTTGCAGAAGGAGAGAAGTGTCTCTTCATGGCATTAAAGACGATGCTTTTGCCAAATAAATTACTACTTCAGTAAAACAATGGCTGCATTTGAGCTTTCAATGACAGTTTTCTGTTTTAATCTCAGTTTTCTTCCATCTAAGATTGGCGTTTTTCAAAATCTCGACTGCAGTCGTTTATGTCGTAAACATAAACGACGTACACATCACTGTTAAGTTAATAGCGACATTTGTTTCATTTATTTCTCGTAGTTTTGTTTAGTGGTTAACTTGTGATCTCATAGTTCAGTAGTTGTTTTGTTAACTTCTTTTTTCTTTTTACCCGATGGCTTTGGAAAACTTTCATTGCAGTGTAAACTATCTCATGGTGTTAGCTTTTTGGCAAAATACATTAATGGTACTTGTAGTTAGTGTTTGTTTCAGGTGTTGTTGGTTTTTGGAAACTGTTTGTAGAAGCTTGTTCTTGTTCAAAACCCGAGGTCGAATGCTGTCGATGACAATATTAGAACAAAACACTTAACAAAAAACACTTGTGTTTTTTTGTGACTGATTCGAGAAAACTTAATTGTTGAACAAAAATAGAGTTGGAAATCATATTTGCTTGCAGTTTTTTTAAGTCATTTTCATTATTTGGAAAAATAGAAAACTGTGTTTCGAATGCATTAACCACAAATGTAAGCGTATAAATTAGAGAATTATTGAAACAATTTTTTTTTTAAATTTTGGATTCTATTTATGGATTATACGTTTGCTAATTGATCATGTCATACCGAACAAGCCTCGAACTAGACGAGGCCGACTGGAACCAAAACTTTAAGGGTCGTATCTAGTCTAGATTCGATCAATGGACAATTAACTGGATGTAAATGACCAAAAAGATTGGTCCAAAAACTTGTCGATGTACTCCAATCTATCGCACCAACCGATGAATTAGTCTGGGTGGGGTCAATCATTGAACTTTCTTTAAAAAAAAATGTCGTTGGGGTTGCTCCGGCCGCAATGCTAGACTCTCAGGCCGGACTGTGTGTCTACCTCAAAGTCGTTCGAAGTTTGAATCAAATTTGAATTGAGCGGCTTGGAGCCATTAATTTAGACTTTTTAAGATAAGTTTGTAGACTAGCATACTAATTAAAAAGAATGCTTAAATTGAATCCAAGATGGACCCAAACCGGTTCTACGCTTACGTAGTTGAACGTCGGTCAAGTGAGACAAGACTCGGTTTAGAATGAGACTAAACCACGATTTGGGTCACGCACAACGTAATCAAATCAAGTTACCATTCAATTCTCACACATTCGTGTATGAATTCGTATAAGATATGATTCGATCTTATGATTATCTATTCATTTGTCGCACAATTCAAACACAAATTTTAGTACCTTACACACATATCATCAATGTATCCAAATAAGTTTCTTGTCACTAAATTCAATTCAATGCCATCAAAGTTTATTTATTTATTGCAGGTTTGAATTCCAATTCCTCATGAAAACTTCAAGAGGATGCGAGAATGGCAACAAATAGAAGGTCCCCCCGGAAAGCTTTTTATTATATGGTTTTTAAGAATATTTTATTCATATTATAAAACCTTAACTGGGTAGAGAATAGCAATATTTATGCATAACATGCACAAGGATAATGCAATATTTCATCTCTAAAGTTCTTTTTATTTATTAGACTAAAAATATATGCATAAAAAGAGTCATATTTTCATGCAGAACTGGGAAAATTATCATTTGAAAATCACAATAAATGAACAAATAACTTAGCAGCTACAATCAGATAAGCTGTTAGAGAGATGTTTATTAGCAGATACACTAACAAATGTATTTCACTTCACTAATCGAGAGAGATTGATGATAATATTAGAGTAGTACAAGAAAAATCAGAGAAGATTTGACTAAGTTGTTCACATTAATCTGCTATAACACCTAAATTCAAGTACAGGGGCCAGGCTCTCTAGCAAAAAGTGCTTCTACCAGTACCAACTATTTTGAACACATTCTGTGCAATTTAAACATGAAAGAGCTGGAATGAAAATTACCCCTTTCAGATTACTTAGCAACTCACTTCTGCAGAATTGCGATGAGCAAGTACCAGCTGCTATGATCTGTACTTTGCAGGGCAGGAGCAAGATTGTGCAAGAGCTTTCATGGGGAATTCCATCAGAACTTTCCTCCCATATGGCTAACTATGGATGTCTGCGTTGAAAACACTGAAATCGCTTTCAAAACTGAAATATTGTGGAGGAATCCAGTCAGTAGATCAGAAATCAAAGTGCAAAACATAGACGTGAGAACTAGTCTTCAGTCAACTAATTAGATTATTTTAGTCACTAATAACAACTTAAATTTATAACTATGTTGACTAAAACTCAATCTACTAAAGCCAATAAAACTCGATTAATTAGAGCGCGTAGATAAGATTGCTCGATCATTAAAAGCAATAGGACAATTGAGGAGGTTCCAGTCTATAGTGTGCATTATTAGACAACAAACAGAACCCAATCCAGAATGAAAAACAACTATGCCTTGATATTTCATCTATTAGCTTATTTCACATCGAAAATTTCGAAGCTGCGAAAAGAGGTAAGAAAACAAACCTATCAAATAAAAAGAATAATAAACGAAAGATAATAGCTCTCAGAGCCATCATTCTAGCGCAAAAACGCACACTAAAAGCCAAAAAATAAATCACCAGACATTGGGGTATCCTGTAGCTAACATTATTGACAGCCATACCAGTAATATAAAGTAAAATGGTACACTTCTATGCAAAGACGCAGATACAAAATAAAAGGTGACCTACAAAGTAGATGTCCTTCCTCCATTTCTAGTTCTCACAAGTCACAAAATAAAAAAAATAAAAAATCAAAGCAAGGAGATACAAATTGATATAGATTGTGACCTATATTGAAGAAGCTCCCCAGTGCTTTGAACCTAAATATGCTACAAAGATCTTTGTATAGAATGGCTAAGCTTCAAAGTTCTTTCAGATTCTAAGTTATGATGTCTCCTAATATTACCCACACCATAAATGAGAAGAAAAAAGCACAAAAGGCAAGGGTATCTAAAATTTGTCGACCTAAGCCACTGATAGTACTTATCCTAAACATTCACCTTCAATGTAGAGCGACAAATTTGTTGAAGAGTACACAGATCAAAAGCTCAGGAATAAGATCCCCCCAAAAAAATAAAAAATTTCATACCTGTAAAATCTTACGCTACTTATGCTTGCAAGAATTTCCTACTCTTAAGACAATGAGAGAACAAAATTTGCACTTTAGATACAGATGGGGAAATGGTATTGAGATGTAAGGTATATCCCAAATTGTAACAGCGAACCATAGTGCTTCAAAACACAGCTCATGCCAGTGTATTATGTATAATTTCAAAACAGAGAGAGAACTACTTAATGACCTAACCAGCATTGAGTATACAAATCGAATCCTGGGCCAAAATAACTTAGAGACAGATATTGAATCGTAATTTACCACCCAATCTACTGACAACTGTACAGAACATAAATTCTCAGCAGCCAAATCATTTTAACAGTATTAAGCAGAGGAACCAAAACTTAAACATAGTCATGCGTCAAAATTCCCTTAAAAGTATGGAAGCAAACGAAATAGACAGGCAACGATTTTCAGCAACTTCGGCAAACAATATATTTTAACACTCAGAACCTCTATGCTAACAAGTAATAAATCTTCTGTAATGTTTAATAATAACCAAAGCCCCAATTATAACGCAAGAAAATAACTTCACGGTACGATTCTCCCGAATGACAAATAAAGGCAGGTTAGCAATTAAACTAAAGAACCAAATCTTCAATGGTGCCTCCAATCTGTTGCAGAACTTAATCGATGCTCTTCATTTCTCAATCCGAAGTACTCAAAAGTAGGAAAGCATTATTGTTTAATTATAATGCATATTTAAATAAATAAGAAGACCTTTCATATTAGCGCCATGCAAGCCCAAAATGCTTTAGGCAACAGCTAAGAATGCAAATAGTAGAACCCACATATTGCAAGGTGACTTAAGAGTTCTTAATACATGACAGCAAAGAATTATGCAGTGAGATGGACAAAAATAATAAATCAAATAAAATAATCTACATATTGAATATGAAAAACACGACAACGCTTCAAAATCAAACGTTGTGCAGCATAATTATGACTCACGTCATCAAAAAAATACTCAAATAATGCCTACTTAAAGCTAACAATAAATATACAATACTCTGGCTAAAGAGCATTTGAAAAAAGCAACCAAAAAAATAACGAACAAAGAGCAAAGAAACTTCAAATGTCAACGACTGCTTGAATGCTTTGCACAAAAAAAACACAGATCTATTGCAAAACAAAAGCTTGCAGAAAAAGATCAAAGATTTCCCTCACCATTGGAAGCCGATTTCTTCCCACGTTTAATCCTCTCGAGCTCAAGTTGTGTATCCAGGAACATTTGCGTCCTTTGCACCTCCAAATCTTTGGTGAACTGCATTCTTTGCTTTTCCAATTCCACCATCTGTTTCAATTTCTCGGCCTCCACCCTCTCATACACCACGCCGAACCTTTCTATCGCTCTAGCTAACCTCATCATTCCTTCCCCCTCTCCTTCCTCGTCCTCACTCCTCCTATCCTCCTCATCCTCATCTTCCTCATCCTCCTCTGCCTCAGCAGCTGCCGCTGCTGCTGCCATTACCGAGTAATTCCGGCGCAGAAAGCTCCCATCCACAGTAGGCACGGACCTCTTCTGCGGTACAGCCACTATTGCCGACGCCACAGCAGCCGCGGACGGCATTTTCCAAGCTAAAGGAACCGCCACAGGAGGAGAAGATGGCATCGAGGGAGAGGGTTTCTTCTGCAAATAGCTCGATCCAATCAAAGAATTTAACCGGTCGTAAAACGCCCAAGACGACGCCAGTACCCCATTAGATGCAGAAACCCTAGCCTTCTCCACCTTGTACTTCTTCTTGATGGTATCGATCCGGTTCTTGCACTGCACGTCCGTCCGATGCGTCTTCCTAGTATGCCCATGTAGAGCGTTGACGGCATCCGCCACATCCTGCCAGTCCTTCTGCCGGAGATTTCCGCGGTTGAGCTCAAGATAGCGGCGGCCCCAGGTGTCGATTAGGGTACCCGTAGCGTCCTCGCTCCAGCAATCTTCACGGACGGGCAAGGGGCGGGCATGAGCCGGAGACGGCGAGACGGAGTCCGATAAGTCGGCCATCAGAACACGGCGGAAAAGCCGATCGGAGAAAGGGCAAGCGAGGAGGAAGAGGGAAAAGAGCAGGGAAATAGGTTGGAATTGGGTAAAGGAGGAGGGTTAAAGAGGCAGTGTCGGCGATCAAGTGCCGGACGCGTGAGCCGCGAGTATAGGGCGTGGGCGAGTGGGACTAGAACAGTCGAGCCGTTGTTGTCGCCGGGAATGGGACCCGTTTACCGACCGCCATGGGCTCGGTTCGGTCCGCCCTCCCATAATTCCCCCTTCCAATCACAAAACTAAACTCCTAACATTCTTCACTCCAATGCTTTCTTTATATTGAGAATTTACAAATACTCCCTCTAATTTTATATTTTAATATTATATTATTATTTACTTATTACCTATCTATTTATAAATTAATTAAAAATAATAATAATAAATAAATAACAAATTAATTATCAATTTTAATTTCCACCTAATATTAATTAATTTTACTTTATAATTAATTATCAAATTATATTAATATTTCAAAAATTAATTAACAATTTAATAAATATTTTACAGTAAATATGTTTTCAATATATATTTTTTATAAAAAAATTAACTTTTTGTAGTAAAAATATCTATTTTTCATTGTAGCAAAAAAATTAAAATTTTAATTAATAATATGACAATGATATTTATGACGTTTATTTTTTTAATATGACAACTGGAGAAGCCGATATTTTGTTAATTTTCTAATAAAAACATAGATAAAAAGTCATGTGAATATTCTCGTCCTTCTCCCCTACCTAGTTCCTAAGCCATCTGCTTCTGCCACCTCATCCTTTTCAGTTTTCTCCACTGCTTCTGCGGTGCTGACTGCATCAATTACATCCACAATAATAAAGATCGAAGCTTTTTTGGTTTTCAAACTTACCCACCAGAAAAAATAGTTATGGGTAATCCTATTCGCAGGCGTTCTTCCTCGAGAATTCTTTAACACAGACCACGATCGGCCTGCACCATAGCTATAGTCTCACTCCAAACCAATGCAGCTCTAGACTTATCCAAAAAATGGACTCACCTTGTGCATGAAGTTTGGTTCATAATTCGTCAGTTTCGAAAACCCACAAGCCTACAAACCCTTTCATCGGAAGCTGCACCATTAGAAGCCGTCATATTGGTGTCGGAAGTACCAGAGAAGTGACTGTCGTCTCCGGTTTGCCAGCAGAGAACCACCTCGAGAGGCTCAACGACTGTGATCATGTGATGTCGTTTACGATCATCGGTGGCGATCATCGGCTTAAGAATTATCATTCCACGATCACTGCTCACGAGGAGGAGGAAGAAGAAGAAGAAGAAGAAGAAGGGAGAGGGAAGAAGACAGTGGTGATAGTCTTATTGTGGTGGATGTTCCTGATGGAAGCAACGAAGAAGACACATCATTGTATGCTGATACAATAGTTGGATGTAAACTTAAATCTTCGAACAAAAGAGTCAAAATTTGAGGGTAAATTAGGTTAACAAGTGATTAATTAATATGAATTTTAATATTGTAATTAACCATATGTATATATATACATATATGGTTAGTTTTAGGTTTTGGGGTGGTGGTTTTAAAGAATGCATTTTAGTCATACTGGGTACAAGTAGATACTCTCACTTTGAGCAAACCTCTAAAGGATAAGACCATCATCACAACATTTCCTTTTCTGAATGAGGAGAGAGAAGAATATGAGAGAGAGAGAGAGAGAGAGGGAGGAAATGGAAGAAAACGAGAGAGTCCTGAAAAAAGAAAACAAGCCTGATGGCCTGAAGGCAGAGTGAGGTCCAAATAAATGACAGAAAATGGGCTTTAGACCTACTCAGGACTTCATTCCTTCAACTTGAAGCCCAGTTTAGATATGAGTTTCTTCAGCCTAATCGTTCGTTTTCAAGACAATTATTCATAAAAGCTCAAAGCTTTTACCATTTCTTCAAAATGAACGCATAGACAAATAGACAAATACTATCATTGCATGAACATATAGACAAATAGAGCAAAACTTACTCTTTCGTGTCTTCAAATATCCAAATGTTGATGCACCTGCCAGCTTCAATCCGTTGGACGCTCCTGCAATTTGAGGTTGAATTTTCAGGTAATTCTTTTTATAGGCCAATCTAATCGAAATTAAGAAGCTGCACATCATGGATATGCTAAAACTACATTCCTAGTAGATGAAGTACTCAAAAAAACATAAAATAAAAAACAATGGTCTGACATGGCATGTTTGTTGACTCCTAATAAATTATATATAGATGAAAATGACAGCACCCACCGTCTTGCTAGTGAGGGATGAAACATCACACCCTAAAATCATGAAATGTCACGTTCAAAATTCAATATTATTGACAATGAGTGAGAGTGTCTTCCTCTCTCACATGGGCTCCTACTGTCCTAACTGAATATGAGTCATCTCAGTAACATTCAAAGACTCTTGTCGCTTCTCTTCTCTATCCCATCCTTATCTAAATATATGTACTTTCCAGTTACAGAGAACCCACCAAAGTTTAGAGAGAGAAAATGCAAAGGACAAATGAGCCCACAGTGGGATAGAAAATGCATAAAAGAAAGAAAGAGATGAGAGAACAAATGGGCATGTTAGATAAAAACTTAACACAAATTAAAGGATGGTAGCAAATGAACTTCAACCTGTCCAACTAAGTCGCTTTCTTGTAGATACCATTCTTCAGCACCTTCTTAGTCTCTCTTCTCTTCCCTATAACAATATACAGAAACTAATTTGATTAATCAGCCTCCTCCGCAAAGGAATTCCCATTTACCTTTTGTTCAGATTTCTCCTAAATCCTAGGGAAAGCCATTGACAGGGGAGGTGCTAAAAACAGGTCTCTCCTAGCTCAATGATCTTATCTTCTTATATCCGTCCCCAGCTGTGCTGCTTTTTCTTCTTGGTTTTGCTTTCTGCGAGCATTGTTAGGATGTCTCTCATGGTGGGTCTGTCTCTAGGTAACTTCGCCGTGATTAGCAGAGCTCGTCTTAGCATTGTCACCATTTCCACCTGAACATGCTTTCAGTTTCCTATCATGGGGTCTAGTGCTTTTTCCAAGCTTCTCTTTTTCCTTATTTTCATTCTTACTCATTCAACAATCTGTGTGTTTTCTCCGAACTCAGCCTCCAATGGCCTCTTCTTTGTCACCAGCTCTAATAAAACGACTCCAAAGTTGTATATGTCAATCTTTTTGTCTACCTTCAAAGTATATCCACATTCTGCATTCATACAAGGAAAATAGTTAGTTGCGTGATTACACGAGGGTAATCGATTGTTTTTCTTTTTTTATTTCAAATATTACCTGGTGCAATGTAGAAGTACGATTCGGCCACCATTGATACACTTTCGTTCTTCCGAGCCATTGTCATTGCCAGTCCGAAATCTGCAATTAGAGCTTCTAAATTTGAATCGAGAAGGATATTATTGGATTTGATATCTCTGTGGATGATTTGAGGGTGACAATCATGGTGACGTAAGCAAGCCCTTGTGCGACTCCTAAAGCTTATTTGAGGATATCATTTTCCATTAATTCATAAACAATCATGATTTTAGAGTCATTGTGCTTTAGCCCTACCAATCGAACGATGTTTCTATGGCGTAATTTCTAAGGTGATGAAGAAGGATATCTAACAGGAAATGCTGGAGAAATAGACGGAGGGGGTAACGGAAATTTTAACTTCAAAAGTAAAATTGCGAACAGTGGATAGATTGAGTTTCGTTTTGCCAAAAAAATTAAGTTTATGTTAAGTTGTAAATGACCATAAATGATATAGTTTAATTTGCACTTCGCCATCTTAATAACAAAAAAAAAAAAAGCACAAATTTCATTTCTAAATTAATGATGCAAAACCCACTAATCTACTCTTATATTAACTAACACTCGTGGTCTCGCACCACTATACTCCCGTGACCACCCACCCGTTGTAGAAATTAAGAGCGTTTTAGAGTCTCAAAAGAAACAAACAATTAACATATAAAAGATGGGAAAATTGATAAAAAAAAAAAAAAAAGTGTTTGATTTTGGTCATGTTGCAAGGGGTGTTTTCGTTACTTTGTCTTCACTCATTTCCCAGACAGCACGGCATCATTTAAGGAGAAAAAAGGTTAGAGGGAAGTGTTGATTTTTCTCTCATGTTTTGCTTTCTTGTCTCCTTTTTAAGTTTTTGGTTCAATGTTTGTGGATGCTGATTTTGATCTCTTTTCTTTAATTTCTTTTGCTGGCGGAGTTCTGAGGTTGTCACTTCCATACTATCTGGTAATTTTCTCCTTTAAATTGATGGTTTTGATTTTGATTTCCATTTTCATGGAGCTTGAGAAAAAGTCGGTGAAAGTTTTGATCTGGGTGTTTTAATTTTTCTTTCATTTCCCTCTATTCTGGAGAGAATTCTCCTCTTTCTTTGATATTTTCTGTTCTTGTTTTATGAAGCTTTACATAGCTATAGACAGATGTGTGAGATTTGAATTTTTGTTTTTTTTCGTTTGAAGAGAAGAGAACTATGTCATAATGATCATTCATGAGAGTTCTTCTATACTCGTAATTTATTGATTCAAGAAGCAGAAATGGAGGAAAGGAAGCTGAATTTCAACGCACCTCTTTTATCTGTGAGGCGATTTTCCATGGCCTCCTTGTCTTTTTCAGTTGAAGAGGACAAGAAAACCGCAGAGAATTCCATTTTCCAGAATGAATCAGAGTTCATTTTCGATCAGGTTACTGAACCAGTCACTGTTCCTTTTCACTGGGAGTTTATTCCAGGAAGATCCAAGAATGGCCACGACGAACCAGAGATTAAGCAACCAATAAAATCTCATAAAGCTCCGATTACTCCGAAATTTCTACAAAATTCCAAGGGAGATGATCAGAGAGAAAATTCTTTAGGAAATGAAAGAGAATCCGAGGATTTTGAGATACATGATGCTGACGCAGATGTATCGGAAACATTGTCGTCTTCAGATTCTCTCTCTCTGGACAACTTTAGTATAAGTGGTCTGAGTGGATCAGACGGGCCGGATTTGAAGCCATCTGGTACTTTCTCCATTGATCCTCAAACTTTAGCTTTCATGATGGCTCGATTCTTACCTGCAGCAAGTGCAGTGGCGATCAATACAGCTAATTATGTCTCTAGAAAGCAACTGGTTAAGCTGCCGGAAAAACCTAGAAATCAAAATTTCAAAACTTCAATTGAGCAAATTGAATCAAATAGGGAAGATGCCAAAGAGAAAGATGAAAGGGATGTCGATAATGATGAGTGTGAAAATTCCTGTTCTGTATTAACTGAAAGAGGTTCCTTACACAATGGATTATGCTGCGAGAATTCGATAGGGCTTCTGAATCGTTTGCCGGAGTTGAAAATCAAACCTCCAGCGGACATAGGCAGACTAGAATGTGTTCGACCTCAAAGTCCTAATTTGAAGAAATTTTCTGATGAACACAAATTAGGAGTTGGATTGCCAAAGCTGCTCGAGTTAAAAAACGCCGTTGGTGACCTGATATCGAGTGGTCGATCATCGCCGTTAAGGCATTCAAAAGGCGCTTCGCCATTTCGGATCGAAAATCCTCAGACATTCGAAGTTCCGAAAGCCAATAGGGTAGATTTACATGAAAAGTCGATTGCCGTTTTTGATTGCGAGCTGGTTCCCGGAAAATTAAATTCTGATTCCGAAAGAACGGAGATCGAGAAAAGATTGCTGGTAGATTCCGTAAATATTAGGGAAGTTTCTTCTAGCTCCAATTTCCCAAATTCTAAGAGAAGGGCCAAATTCACAGGCGATAAGATTGAGACCAGAAAATTGATAGAAGAAAAGAAAGAAACTACGACTGTAGAATCACATTCTCGACAAGGAAATCCAGAGTCTCCGAAGGCTGGAGAATCAAATCCTTCTGAATTACCAAGTTCGATAATGGATGAACAGCATGAGCCAGAAACAGAGTCGCTTCAATGCTCAAAATCCAGAAATGAAGACAATCAAAAACCTGGAGAAGCACTAGTTAAAATAGAATCTAATTCTCATCGCCCTCCTCCAATACCAAGATCACCTCCAGAGTCCTGGCTGCGACGAACACTGCCGTCAATCTCATCGGAAAAGTTGTCCTCGCGCTCAATTCTCGGCAGTCAATCCAAAAAACAAAATCCGGATATATCATCTGGAAGAACATCAAAGTGGGAAACGATCGTGAAAACTTCGAATCGGCCTCACGATCACTTACGATATTCGGAGGTAATCAATTCAATCCAATCCATCTCATTCCAATCAAAACATTCATCATCATCTGAACATCTCCATTCTCAAATTTCTGCAGGAATTAGTCCCTCGAGTTTCTCAGCACTACAAATCATAGAAACCGAAACAAAGCTCCCTAATCTGGTTCCACAACTAGCTTTTGCAATTTACACTCGCTTTCAAATATATATAGGCATCGAAATTATCAAGCGAGGCTCAAAATTAAGATCGTTATAATAAATCATTTAGTAGTTCTTAGTATACTAAGTAATTTATATGGTTGCATTTGTGCTCGGTCGGGTCGGGTTGGGCCATGCAAATGAATTTGGGCTTTTGTTTATGGATTTGGGTTGGAAGACATGAAGAGGACTCTTTTGTACATCCTTTTGATTTTTGTTTTCAAATGAGAAAATGTACTATTTTGATTTGGTTTAGTTTGGTTTGGTTTGGTTTGGTTTGGTTTGGGTTGATTATTTTTTAATTTTTTCGAGTTCTGTCAATAGAAATAAATGTCAGGTTTGATTCTATTAGCCAGCCAAACAAATCGCATTTGTACGTCGATTATGTCGATAAGGGGACGAAAATCGTTGGAACCCACAACTTGATTCTGGTTGAATCTTTGTATTTTGTCTTGTTTTTATATGATTTCATGAAAAAAAATGATATGGCAGTCCGTGAAGGCTAAGAAAAGTACAGGTGTGAGTTTGACACATATCAGTGGGAGTACATAATCTCACATCATTTTAGAGAGTAGAAAATACATAGTTTATAAGTAGGGTTCCTCTCCCTACTTAGTACAATGCGTTTTGAGCTAATTTCAAGAACAAAATCGTGTGAGAATTGACTCAAAAATGATAACATTGTAATGGAAGCACAAAGGGCCGTTACACATAAATATTTTAATATCTTGAACGGAAAATCATATTGAAGGGGACGAAAATCGTTGGAACCCACAACTTGATTCTGGTTGAATCTTTGTATTTTGTCTAGTTTTTATATGATTTCTTGAAAAAACAAATGATATAAACATGATATGGCAGTTCGTCCTGTGAAGGCCAATAAAAGTACAGGTGTAAGTTTGACACATATCAATGGGGATACTCAATCTCACATCATTTGAGAGAGTAAAAAATACATGGTTTATAGGTAGAGTTTTTCTCCTCCCTGCCTAGTATAATGCGTTTTAGGCTAATTTCAAGAATAAAATCGTACGGGCAACGGCTCAAAATGGATAATATTGTAATGAAAGCACTAAGGGGCATTACACATGAATATTTTAATATCTTGAACGGAAAATCATATTGAAGGAATTGTACTTAGTTTGATTGTTGGATTAAAAATAGAATAACGACAATTTTGGTAAATCTTGTATTAAGTTTTTCAATTTATTTCTTTTTTAAATTGACAAAATTAATTTAAGAACTAATTAATTGTTCTTCACCTTTAAATTTAAGAATTAATATATAATTTCTCGTAATTAAAATAAAATTTTAATTATATTAATTAATAAGCCAGACTTTAAAATAAAATTATGGAATAAATTAATATTACTCTTAAAAATAACAAGTTCTTTTGCAAAGGAGGAGGGGAGAGCACGTTCAGAGATTGGGTTAGACTAGAGAGAGAAAAAGCGCGGGAAATGAGGGGCCACTAGAAGGAAAGCGCGTCCGATCACAACGAAAGTGGAGACCCTCACCATCACTATCTCTCTCTCCGCCGGCGATTTAACTGATTGAACTGATCTGAACCAAAGAAAAAAAAAACAGAGCAAAAATGGCAAATATGTCTTGGTGGGACCCGACAATTTAGCGAATTGTCCCTCAAACGATCGCCCAAAAAGAAAAAGGAAACGTCTGGCATTGCTGGTGGAAAGAGATAGCAAGGCGAAGAATCTGGGGAAGAAGGAAAATCAGAGAAATAGAGAGAGAAAGAAAAGACAGCCCAGAAAATGGTCGAAGAGATTATCCTCTGAGATCAACCCGAAAGGGCAGTGACTGAAATTAAATTTTCTTTCCTGCCTTTTGATTCTTAATCTTCCCCAGCAAATTGTTCTTCTCTTCTTCATTTTTTTCCTCGAAATCACATTTTCCTATTGATTCCCCAGAATTTTTCTAGAATCATCAACTAAAAACTAGAGATTCTTCAGCACCCTTTTGGCGATTCTTTATGGTGAGAACTCCTCCTTTTTTTTTTTTTGAGTAGCTTGCTTGTAATTGAGGGTATTCCTTCATTTTTTTTTAATCTTTCCGCATTCTCTCTTTATTTCTTCACTCAATCTGTTCGTTTTGTTACACTTTCAGCTCCATTTGAATTTCTCGGAGATTCTTTAAAACTTGGTTCTTATCCGGGTGATGATCGTTCCGACGGCGACGAGAAGGGTGTTCTAGAATCAATTTAGATTAAAAAATATGAGGGACTCAGATGCCATTGCCGTTCAAAGAAGCCTCTGTATGATGAAATTTACATGTATTATAGTTCTCGCCTAGCGTAGCTGATTTATACGTACAGATACAGAAAATTGTAGCTAATTTAGGAAGTGGAAGGGATTGTTTTTTTTATTTTGGTACTAGTTGAAGTATATTGAAAGGGTGATTTGTACATAAAAGCTGGCGATTTCCTGTAGTTATCTGAGACTGCTGGCTCTCAACAGAAGCGAATTGTTCATCAATAATGAGTGGTGGATGGAATTCAATTGGATTGCAGATCTCATGTTGCTTCCTTTTAATTAACTTCTCGATTATTCAACTGTCCTTGGCGATAAATGATGAAGGTAAATCTTGATTTTGCATTCTGTCTATTCATGTGCATTGAGAATTGATCAAATAATCGAAATGGAAATACAGGGCTGGCATTGTTAGCCTTCCGAGCACAAATCACCTCCGATCCTCACGGAGTTCTAGCAGATTGGAATCTTAACAACATCGATCCTTGCAAATGGTCTGGTGTTCGATGCCTCGACAGCAAAGTGCAAATGCTGTTAGTGAAATTTATATATTTTCCTTGAGAAAAAAACTCTATTTATCTCTCCATTGTTATAGATATTTCTCTTAGTAATTTCTTTTTCAACTTCTTAGAGATCTGAGCAATCTGTCTTTGGAAGGGACATTATCACCGGAGCTCGGAAAACTTGGTCATTTGAAGAATCTGTAAGTATCTACTACTTTTAATGTCTACATTTTTGTCAAGTTTTTACTGAATTTTTTTGTCTGCATCTGCCATATTTTTCATTAATAGTATTCTCTTCAAGAACCATTTTTCGGGTACTATTCCTTGCGAAATTGGACGGCTTAAAGAGCTCAAAAAGTTGGATTTGAGGGAAAACAATTTGCATGGGGAAATTCCTGCAGAAATAGGCAAACTTCAGTCATTAAAACAATTGTAAGTTGACAAATACGAAAAATTGCTTGTGGATCCTTGGTTAAAGACTGAGTTCCTTTCTCACATTGTAGGTTGATCAATGACAATAAATTTGAAGGCAGCATTCCGTCGGAGCTCGAAAGTCTCAAATTTCTTGGCGATTTGGAGTTTGATGAAAGCCTTAAACTTTCTTGGAATTCTGGAGTTGGCCATGTCAAGAGAAAGCTTGGACACTGGTAAGGAAATACTTTTCGGATGAACCTCACTCATGCATTATGCAGATAAATAGTTCTCTGATGATATAAAATCTGAACGGATAATAAAAAATCAAAAGGGTTCTGTTTGTGCAATCGATAGAACGACCTAATAATTTGAATCTTGATTATCTAATCTACTTTCTCAAGGATACCACCATTTCTATCGCTGCCAGATTAAGTTGTAAGATGCCAGAAAATCCTTAGTTCGGTGGCTTTCAACGATATTGGAGCAGAAAATTTCACCTTACTTCCATTCTTTCGCCCTATGTATCGATTTTTTTTTTTTGCATGATTGTCTTTTTTGTTCTTCTTAAACGTATAAACAATCAAGGTTTCTGATACTTGTTGCATTTCTTGGGTAGCATTTGGCAGAGAAATTTGAAGCAGCTAAAGAAGACAGATTCATTAACTACTCAGATCAACTCAGCCATGGAATACCTCACTGACTTGCCACAGACTCTGTATGGCATCAAAAGACTCTTTTGCCATTCTTTTACTATTTACTACTAGTTGGACATTATGAATTTGATTATATTTGTTACTGGTGGAAATATAGAGCCTAAGCCTTAGCAGATCGACCTGATTTTACCGTTTTCATTATTAGTCTTGATTTAGATAAAATTAGGTGTATAACTCCTTACAACTAATTGTTCTTCGTTTCAAGGTTCAAGTTTGGTGAGAATTATCTCCATGGCCATGGAAAAGGCTGCTGTAAGAATCTCGCCAGTGAGTTGCTGCTGAAATATTTGGTCCTATCTGAAATATTTGCTCTAAGATAACAATGAATTGGACTTGTATTCATCATGCAGGCTATTCAGAGGAAGTCACTTTTAAAGATGAAGAGGCTCCTGCCAGCCCTGGCCGTCGTAAGCTTCTAGAAGAATCTAGAAACCTCCCTGCCATGCAAACTGGCAACGGATCATCAAATCAGGAGATCATTTCTCGTCCAATTACTCGAAGTAGTGGAACTTTTCCAGCCTTGAGAAACAAAACTGGACCAGTTGTCAGTCCAACGCATAAAACATCCCAATCCTCTGAAGAAACTTCTCAAAGCCCTTCTACCAAAGACTTCAATGCAAACTTTTGGAAGTACGTTATTATAGGAGGAGGATTTGCATTTTTCTTAATGGTGGCTTCGGCCGTTGTCTGCATGTGTCGAAGCCAAGGAGTCACAGCGATTGGACCTTGGAAAACTGGATTGAGCGGGCAACTACAGAAAGCGTTCATAACTGGTGAGTTTATGTTGTTGGCCTAAAGTTAATTTAATCTTTTAAAACTGAAATTAGATTTAGTCAAGAAAGATTATGTTTTGTACTAATTATGTGTTTATTTTAAATTTAGGTGCTCCGAAGTTGAATCGATCGGAGCTTGAAACAGCCTGCGAAGATTTCAGCAATATAATCGACACATTTAGTGGCTGCACCGTGTATAAAGGGACACTTTCGAGCGGAGTCGAGATTGCTGTTGCTTCTACTTCCATTATTTCACTGAAAGACTGGTCGAAAAATGCAGAGATGGCATACAGAAAAAAGGTCTGTTTTTGGGCCTGTAATATCATACCTACTATGATCTTAATATTTTGTCCTAATCCCGAATTTAATCGGATGATCATAGATTGACACTCTGTCACGAATAAACCATAAGAATTTTGTTAATCTTCTGGGCTATTGCGAAGAAGACGAGCCATTTACTCGGATGATGGTCTTTGAGTATGCTCCGAACGGAACCCTTTTCGAGCACCTCCACGGTATATTTCTCATATACATTCTTCCCTTGCAATCAGTTCAAATTACGGAAGAAATCGTATGTTTTCAAAATGCTTTTAGAAAAACTTTCAAAACAGAATACCGAATTTCGGAAGTGAAAGCTGTTTTTAGTTTTCTTAAACAGTTTTTAATAAACCATTGTTTTGATTGATCAGTTAAAGAAGTTGGACATCTTGATTGGAGTGCAAGAATGAGAATAATCATGGGAACAGCTTATTGCTTACAGTACATGCATCATGATCTTCACCCACCAGTTGCTCATTCTAATTTGACCTCTTCTGGCATTTACTTAACAGATGATTATGCTGCTAAGGTACAATCTCTTATGTTCTTTAATTCCATCATATTGTTATCTGAACTGAAACTGATTTTGGATTAGGAAAGACAAATAGACAGATTATATAAACTAGAAATCTCAAATTGAGATTCTCTCATTCCGTCTAGAGACCTCGATTATTCGTGATAAATCCTTTGTAGAACATTTTTAAACATATGGCTAGCTCTTGTTTTTCAGATTGCTGAGGTCAGTTTCAGCGCCGAAACAGGAAGAAATTCAAAGAACTCGAGTGAATACGAATCTGAGCAATCTTTATTGCTGCCGTCGGCCGATCCAGAGGCAAATGTATACAGTTTTGGAATGTTATTGCTCGAAATAATTTCTGCAAAGCTTCCGTTTTCGGAAGAACAAGGTCATCTTGTAAATTGGGTATGTTTTGATCAAAGTTCATGATTAAAAGATTTGAAATTTAAAAAGAATTAGGGAAGATTTGAGAAATTTCATTTGAACTTTCTGCAGGCTGCTGAATTTCTAAATGACAAGAAGAGCATAAGCTACATGATTGATCAGAGCTTGAAATCCTTCAAAAACAATGAACTTGATGTTATTTGTGAAGTCGTCCAAGATTGCATCAGATTGGATCCAACCATGAGACCTACAATGAAGGACATCACCTCCAAATTAAGGGCTGTGATCGGTCTTACGCCCGACCAAGCTGTTCCTAGACTCTCTCCTCTCTGGTGGGCTGAGCTCGAGATTCTCTCGGTGGAAGCTACCTGACGATCACTCGAAAAAAAAAACAAGTAACGTTAGATCGACAATCTTATTTACGATACTTTCAAATGACACATTGATATGTCACTCTTTTATCATTCTTCTATTCTTTTCATGTAAAATAATTTGGTCTAAAAAAAAATTGCATCGATAAAAAAGTGACACGTCAATGGATCGTTTAAAACTATCTCAATTAAGAGTTCGTCCCGATTCATTGCTTGATACCCTTTTTATTTGATTAAGATTGCTTCAGTTTTAACCCTGTATTGTGTCTAAATAAGAGTTTCCTATGGTGTTTATGATGTGTTGAATACAAAACATAGTACTGGATTTTAACATTGGTCGAGTCACTCGGGTTGGGAGAAGCTAATGAACCCGTTGTAAATCTGATTCTAAGATTTATGCAAGTTTAGAGTTGTAAAACTCGAAGTCATACATCTGGTAAAAGAGTTTTTATACGTAAATCTGTCCCGCTTTTGTATTTTTCGGGTTCGATTTGTGTCAAAAACAATTGAATCAAACACTTAACTCATTGGTTCTTACTTTATTATATCAGATTTTGTACGTGCTAAACGTAGTTTCACTTACAACACTAACGTAGTTGACATGAAAAAAGGAATTACAGAACTGAATCAGGAGGCCAACTGATTGTTAGATCGTCTCTTTCCCCATCTTCTGAGCTGAATCTGCAGCATGGAAACGGCGGCCAAGAAATCCACGCGCTGCAATGGATTCAGCTCTTCCAATACACACTTGAGAGTCTTCAGCCTCACACAGTCTGCAGCCTTCATCACTTTCTCTAAAGCCGCCATTAAATTCTTCAGAGCTACCTCTACCAGCCCTTCTACTTCTTTCCCCCCATCTTTCTTTCTGCTTACCTCTCTCGCCAATTTCACCATTTTTGGATCCGCCATTGCCACCTGCTGTCTCTCCAGTTCTCTTTCTACCCTTTCTTCTTCTAACTTTATCTTCAACCTCAGCTCCTCTATCTTCCTTTCTTGTTCCTCGCAAATACCTACATCTGACAGTGATTTGAAAGACACTGTATAATTTTTTTTTACAGACGTTCAGATGTAAGTAAAGAAGATTGCTACAATTTTGGATAATTAGCATAGATTAGAGCTCGAGACTTATAGTTCTGTACATGTTTAACTACTTACTTGCGAGATTAGATAGCTTCTGTACCACTCGAAACGCCATTGATGGCTTCCAACCAGTAACCCATGAATAAGCATTTTCCAAAGGAGTCAACCAAACTGGAGAAAAGAAAGCCAGAACATCTTCATGAGCTTGAGCCCATTTCACCTTATAAAACTCTTTATAATGGGTCTTCACTCTCGACACCAGAATATCCATCTCTGCTTCGTCTGAACCTCTCTCTTTCGACACCATTGAAAGCTGACCTACGTAATCTTCTAGCTGTCCAAACCATTTCTCGAAAAACTCTGAAAACGTTTCTTCTACTTGGTTCTTCATTCGGTCGTGTTATGCAAAGATGAAAATCGGAGGTTGGGTTTAAAGATGCTGGGTTTTCCATGAAAATATCATAGGTGGAAATTAAGGTTTCGCGAGGCGCCATGTGGGAGAAGCAGCAGAAAGCCACGCTGCAGGTGTAGTGGCATATACATGCATGTATTACGCGCAGACACCGTCGACTGGTGAACTTGAAGGGCTATTTGACTCTTGCCAATTCCCAAATCATATCCTCATTAAAACTATATAAACAATATTATGCTTATAATTAATATTAGTATAAGTAATTAAGTGTTAATACTATATTTTAAAACTAAATTTATGCTTCAAATTTCATCATTGTAACGTCCCAAGTCTTCGTAATAAAATATTATCCACTATGAGACAAAACTCGCACAGTATTGTTCATAGGGTTAGCTCAAAAAATATTTTACTAGACAGAGAGGAAAACCCTACTTATAAACCATGCATTTCCATTTTTCGAGCGATGTGAGATTGTGCACCCCTACTAATATGCGTCAAACTCTCACATAGATTATCCTGGCATTCACAGGGTGAGTTGCACAATCTCTCCCATTGGGAATCTAACGTCCTCGTTGACCATATTTCTAATTGTAATTTGGCTATGATGACACTTATAATGTTCTCAGTTTTCTCAGTATAATATTGTCTGCTATAGGTCGAAATCAGCACGATTTTGTTCTTGAGATTAACCCAAAATACACTGTACTAAATAAGAAGAAGAACACTAATTATAAATCATACATTTTTCACTCTCCCAAGCAAACTGATGAGTCAGACTCTCACATAATTCATCCTCGACTTCACAAAACAGGCTACTACAATGACTCTAAGCTTTTCCTTAATTGAAATTTCTGTTTCTCTCACTAGATCGTGGAGACAATAATTAAAACATAGTTTTTTTTTTATTAAGAAGGACCAATGGATCAATTCTCCATTCAAAATTAAGTTCAAGTCTAGCCCGACTCAGACCGGACCAACGTTGGACCTAATGTTGAAGCTTGTAGAGAGCGCCGACTTTGGGACAGATGACGAGGCTCGGCGATATAAATACCAACAATAATACAATATTTCAATGTAAATGGACAATCTACAACAACACAGTCAAATCAGGGAAGAGCAAATACATTTCTCTAAATTCCACTTCATTGTGAGAGGAATCTAACCTTTTCTTTGTCTGATTTTGTCACTCTTCAGGACAATCATATTAAAAAAAAGCTTGCATAGGATACACTTTCTTCTGCTTGTGCAGCATTTCAGGCAGTCAAATATAGAGATTTATATCAGTCTCTCTCTACACATGAATTTCTCCAATCTTATTTCCTCCAGATGCAGAGACTAGCCACAGAGCAGACAGATTATTCGATCAGATTGTAAAATACCCGAATAGAACTAAATCCTAGTTTCAATAATATACATATATATAGGTACCGGATTATTTCGTCTTCATCGCTTCCGATTTTGGCGTCTCTAAAGAGCATACATTCGCTTATACTCCCCATTTAAAATCTCAGAATCAGATACTACTACAGATGCAGGGATAGATAGGGATCGACTCTCCGCCCGCCTTATACTCCTTAATTTCGACTCCTCTATCCTGTGTTGAACGATACAATAACACATAGATCCTATCGTTGTAAGCATAATTGAGCAGCCAATCACGGTGGCATATATAGCAAGCCAGATATGGTCGGGGCCTACCACCACAAAAGTGAGAGCAATAAAGGCGGCCGAGATGAAGAGGCAAGCCAGCCACATGAGCTTGTTGATCACGAAGACTAGCTGCTTCTTGGCTTTTTGTTCAATCACAACCACAGAAGTTTGGACAACTACGACGGCCAAGGAGATGAATAAGGCCAAACTGTCGAAAACGAAGAAAAGGATGAAGGCCAACTTCCTCGCAATATGGGCCTGTCCCAGTGAATACCCGTCTAATTTTTCCTCCACATATTGGCCGGGGATGGTGAAGATTCCGGCAAAGGCTACGGTGGCTATCAGAACTGCAACGACAGTAGCTGAGTTTATGGCATTGTTGAGGCCACTAATGTGTAGTTTCTTCAGCCTCTTTGCAATTTTCTGGACCTTAAATCCAGTTTGACGGGTATGCTTAAGTTGCGATTGGACTTCGTGTTTTATGTCGCTCACAGTCTGCTTGAGTTGTTTTGCAGCATTTGGAGGTTTTCCGTCCTTTTTAGAATTGGTAGCCCCTGCTTCCTTCAAAATGAACACCAGTTCTGGAGTTCCATATTTTTCAGCAATGTCAAGAGGGGTCTCTCCAGCTTTATTAGTCGCATCGATATTTACACCATCGACTGACAGAAGACATCGCATATTCTGCAACGAAAAGACAATTGCCAAACAATAGTTTTAGAGAGAAGGAAAAACGAATAAGTAAAAAATAAATAAGACATTCAAATCAATGCATTTAATTCGCCTAGATCTCCATCTCTTGCAGCCAATCAAACCCAATGATATGAAATTGATTTGTCTTTGCATGTACGTATTTTTAAATCGAGAGATCGTATATAGTATAGCAACATATCATATATTATAACTAAGAAAAATACTCATACGTGACGGATTTTGAATAATGAAAACGATGGACATTCGTCTAAGATCTAATAAGTTTGTCTAAGACCTCAAAGTAAATTTTGAATATGCAAAAATGTAAACATAATCACGTATCAACTATCCAGTCTAAACATCAATATATCAAACTGATCAAGATGGAGATGAATCTACCATATTTGACAAAAAAATTGTGCAAAAATAAGATGCAACCAACCTGACTACGGCCTTTTCTGGTGGCAATATGTAATGCCGTGTTGCCCTTATTGTCTTCCAAACTTAAAACTGATGAGTCAGGTTTAAGCAACTCAATCACAATCTCCTCATTCTGTCCCTTAACAGCCATGTGCAACGCTGTTTGACCCTTTTTATCAATGCGGAAACCAGTGCTTGGGTCGTTCCTCAAAAGTGATTTTACTACTTCCAAGCGTCCCATCCTCGCTGCTGAATGAAGAACTGTCTTTCCATTATTCCGGGCTATTTTTGCAAGATTTGAGTCTGTTTCTAATAAAAGATCCACAATTTCAATGTGCCCAAGAGTAGCAGCAGTGTGCAAGGCTGTCGAGTTCGATAAGTCTGTGGTCATAGCCAAGTTTGGAAATATTTGCAACAGTTCCCTCAATACATCTGCATCATTTTAACTTTTTTAATGAAAATAATGCAAGATAATGTAAAGAGAGAGTGAACTTTTCTTCTTTTTTTTTATAAGAAACTTTATATTAAAAACGAAGAGTCACAAGTCATCGGGAGGAGAGAAAAACTCCACCTGACCAAGAAACAACAACAAAATCAAGCACAGAGAAGATTCATTTGTATGCATTTTATCTATTACAAGAGTATTATCTAATCAAATAACTCTCCTCAAATACAGACCCACCATTTAATACTACTCAGGATTTATTTATGATTGAGTTCAAGCGTTGAAGTTTTGAATTTCCTTGATTATACCTGAGTTTCATTAATTAGTCAGAAATATGAGGAAGCTAATCCAGGAACCCTCTAAACATATACTAGTAAATGAGAAGATAGGTTTGAAATGAAAATTCACTCTCATATCAAAACATCATGAAGATGAAATGAGTATGAATTTATATCTTATCAAAGTTCTCACCCTGATATCAGCAATTTATGGGCATAGATCCTGAGTTTCATAAATTAGTCTAAATATGGCTAATCCGGGAACCCTTTAAACATATACTGGTAAATAAAGAAAGCTTTGAAATCAAAACCCACAATCAAAATATCACGAAGATTAAATGAGTATGACATAATATATTATCAAGTTCTTACCAAGATGGCCCTGCTTTGAAGCAATATGGAGTGGATCATAACCATTATTTGCAGATATAGACGCCGTCTGAAGGTCGAGATATCTCATCATCTCTCCGATGATTAAATCATGCCCATTTTCAGCAGCCACATAAAGAGCCGTTTCCCCTTCGTGATTTTGTTTTGACAACAAAATTTTTGACTCGCTCCCATCGCAATTCTGAAGAATCTCTTTGATTCTTACCAAATTACCAGCTCTCGCCGCAAGGTGAAGTTGAGTATCACCTCGTTTACCAGGTGACTCCTTGCTCTTCTTCTTCTCCGCACCAATGAAGCTGAGCTGCCTTTCCATCACCATTCGAAAGCTCTTCTGTTTCTCCATGAATCCCCGAAAACTCTTCTGTTTTTCCATCACCCCCCGAAAGCTTTGCTGCTTCTCCATCATTCTTACGTCAAAACCCACTTCAGTTCTCCTCAGTAATACTAATTCCCCAGAGAACCTGATTCCTATTACTTCGATTTCAGACAAAATTCCCAGAGAAATCTTCGCTCTGCCAGGAATCAAGCTCTCAAATCATATCAAACAAAAATAAAAAGATGGTCTCTGAAAGTTAACCCGTTCTTTTTCTACATCTATCAGTTCCTCGATTACTAATTTCTACTTCCAGAAGAGATGATCAGCAAACAAGAATCCCAGAAATGGAAATAATACTACCAATACCCCGATCTGGAATTCCATTTCATTGTTGAGACGCGTAAAAGAAAAGAAAACCCACTAAAAACCAAAAAACAAAAAGAGATTCTTGCCCAACCGGCAGCAGTGATTTGAGACAGAGGGGTGAGAAAGGAAAGGAAGCAGAAGCAATTGTGTGAATTTTGATAAGTGAACTGGCCTGCCATAGGAGATGCATTATCCTGCAGATCAATGATTGACACATTCCCAAGCGAGTGACGGCCACCTTTAACGCACAATCCATACGTGTGCTCTTTTTATCTTCCCACTTTCAAAACTATAAATTATTAATAATATTTTTTGACAAATTCATCCTTTAATTTTCAAATATTAACAATTTTAAATTATTTATTTATTAAATTCCATATATATATATATATTTTTATTTAGTACGTCATTTTAACTCAACTCTTCTCATAATCTCTTGTTCAATTTTAAACTCAATCAATTTCTATTAAACTAATTTATTTGAATCAATAAATAAATAAATTATTATTATTATTTATAAAATAATTATCAATATTAACTTTAAATTTCTTTTTAATTGACTGTTTAATTTTTATTTTTATTATTTAATCCCTTCGACTTTAACTTTTATTTTTATCATCTTTTAGGTGTTAGCAATTACTATATTCACGTTAAGAGACCAGTTAAATGGTGGATATTATTTACAAAACTACACTATCATCTACAAAAAAATAAATCATTAACTATAACTACTTCAAGTACAGATTTGCTGCGAAAAGACGATCTATCTACTGCAGAAAAACAATCTATCAATTGCAGAAAGACTATCACGACCCGGAAGGAGGCCGGACAGAAACGCCGGGCCAAACGACCTGGTCTTCGTAGAAGACCCGGTCGCTCAGCCCAAGGCTAGTTAAATTGTTGCGGAAGACTTGTATAAATATCCAACCGTAGCCCACTTGTGATGGGTCACGGTCCATTTAGTGATTGCGAGAATAATTAATAATGCAAAGATAATCAACCTTAAATCCAAATAAGTACTGTACATACAATCCAGAGTATTCAACAACCAAGTTAAGTATTTCTTCTACAGTCATCCAAATTAAAAGTTAAAGTCATCCAATGTTACGCTTACCAATAAATAAAGGTTCAACTAAAGAAAACGGGCAGAAATGGAACAAGGTCTACAACTAATCCGTGCAAGCTCTGCTACTCTTTCCTTTACCTGGAGTGGTGGGAGTCGTGGGGTGAGTGACTAGCTCAGTATGGAATTTATACTAAATACTATGCATGTGTAAAACTTATTTTACCTTTTCTTGAAAACCATGAGTGTCGGGGAATCATGCACATTTTAATAAAACGTTTAAATCCTTTTCGTCTCAAAGAAATCAGGCCCAAGGCCTCCGACGAGGTTTAAGAAAACATGGTTGTATATATAGACAACTATAGGTTTAAATACTCTCATCGTGTTTTATACCGGAAATCGTAGTCCGTGAAAAAGGAGGGTCACTCATGTACTCCTCCGAACAAACACATAGAAAGGCGGCCTTTAACGCAAGCAACACCTCATGAGGCAGGAGGAAGAAAAATGACAGCGGTCCGTAGACCCGACCCGTCTTCCGGGGTGTCATGAGCAAATTCCGTCAACGACACACCCGTGATTCCAGGGAGTCATGAGCAAATTTCGTCAACGACACACCCGTGATTCCAGGGAGTCATGAGCAAATTTCTTCAACGACACACCTGTGATACACCCTGATCAGGTTCAGGGATTTGCAACCCACGGAAGCGTCAGCACCTTCCCAATGTCTCCTATTTTCACACACCGCGCAAACAAAACATCTCTACGCAGCAGGAGATGTATAGGGGGTGTCCCCTTGATACTCTGACGCCGATACCGTACAAAGTGCCGAGAGGATGCAGTCCAAACAGGTTATAATCATCATATAAAAACATGAAACCCAACGCACGAAAGTAAACGTGTAAAACTTTCGTACATATATAGTATAAAAAGCTGACGTGCTGTCGAACAGTCCCCGTCAGGTTTTTCATGTGTGGTATTCCACAAAATAGGTTTTATTTTGAAAACTATGCAATGCGATGCAAGCAACTAAGTATAAAGCCCCTACCTCGATGACGGCCTGCCTTACCATCGGAAGCAACCAATCACGCAAGAATCGTATCACACTCGCTGGAATCATCCAAGCCTGGCAAATGTACCAAATGCGAAAATTCATAAATCAATCCCAAAAATAAACAAAGGGTCCTACCAGAATAGGAGCCCAACCAACCCTACTTAAAAATTCCAATAAAATTTCCAACTTTATCTAACAACATTCTTTACACTCAAAATCCAACTTTGAACATCTCAATAGTTTTCTTCCAATCACCCACACACGGTCATTTCATTTCTCTTAAACCCTTTTCATTTTTTTTTTCTTTTTAATTATTTCATTTTGCTGCCACTTGTCTCCAACTTCCCTCTTTTCATTTCATTTCCCTTCACATTTTAAAACCTTAATTTTCTCCACTTTCATCATTATATTTTTCTTCTCCCATTTATTCCAACTCTACCCTTTTCTTCCTTCCTTTCCTTTCGTTGTATTTCATCTTTTCTCCTCCTTTGTATCTTTCTTCTTTATTTGAAATATCCCGTCAATCTTCACTTTTCTACACTTTCAATCCAAACTTAATTTCACTTAACATTTCTTTTTTTCCTTCCTATTTTCCATCTTAAACTTTAACCTTTCATATCATTATTTCCTTAATCCATTTAATATAACCTCCTAACAGTAAAAACATCTCTGTTAAGAACGTTTTTAAATTTTAGAATATTAAATACCAAAAATAAGAGTCTAAAATATCAATTGAAAAACCACTTACTTTAAAGTCAATATTACTAACTACCCTTATTTTTATTATAGTGCTATGCCGCCGACCAAAACCTAAACTAGATGGAAAAAACGTGTTTCTGCAAAGCTTTTCAAAAAAAGGTAGACATTTTGGAGGTATTCCAATTCAATGAAACAACCCTCTCCACTTTTCTCAAAAAGGTTATATGGTTGTACATGATTGCTCAGCAGCAGGAGCAGCAGCAGCAGCAGCAGCAGTACAATTGCACAAATCTCACATGGCTGCTACAGAATGAGTCATAACAAGTAGAGTTATCTCTCTCCTCCCTCTATCTCTCTCTAAAACACACAGATTTAGCAACACCCACATCAAGATGGGTAGAAAAATGAGATTGGTTGACAAGAAGAGTAGTTTGAAATAAGAAGCAAAGCTAGCACAAGCCCTTCACCCTCATCTCTCTTTCTACCTATTTTTAGATACACTTGTACATTCTTTCCTAACACCTTTTTTTTCCATCCCCCCTGCTCTCTCTCTCTCTCTCTCTCTCTCTCTCTAATAAAATGTACATAAAATCAATGACTTGAGGAGATCAAAAGAGACATACAGCCAAAACTGGCGAAGAATTCTCGCTGGAAGGGGGCGCCACTAAAGCTGTATTTGAGCTAAATCATAATAACACTATCTCTGTACAATTTGTCTGTTGTCTATGTTCCGACTGGGAGACACGAGTTTACGGTCATCTGGCATTTCACATGGTTTGGTATTAGCTTGTTTATGAGCTCCATCGAAGCCCCGCATAACTGTACAAAAAAAAATCATACAATTAATTCCAGATTCGCTAGAAAAAAGCATAAATCTCTTCATCAATAAAACTCACTTCCTGTTTGAAGTTGAAGAGTGGCGGAATGGTCCGACCATTTGGTAGCCGTACATTAGGTTCTCGTAACTCGTCGAAGAAAGGATGTGCACATGCTTCTAGCTGATATGAAAAAAAATGACAAGTTGGGAAGAATGTGAGCATGGACACCTTGGTCAGAGATAATTGCTTTAATATAGCACCAAATTTCAGAAAAAACAGCATCTTTCGATATACTGTGAAGCAAGAAAACATAAAATTGAACCAATAAAATAGCAAAAACTATTCAATCATTTGCAGAAACTAACTCACAGCTGTGCATCGGAGACTCGGAGAGTATTGAAGCAATCGTGTAGCCAGATCAATAGCTTCTGGAGGCATTCGTTTGTGAAAAACCTACAAGCAAAAGTTTAAAGGTGAAAACAGAAGTAATCGAAAATTTGATTTCTAGAATTCAATTGGTTTTTTCCCGATTGGTAAGAAACAAAAAATTGTGTCAATCAATTAAGATTTACACGAAAGTGAGATGAAGTTGAGTAGTAATAACTTCATAAAAACCAAAAACCGAAAAACCTGTGTAAGTATAAATCCAAAACACAGCTCTTAATAAAACGCTTAAAAGCATAAATCCATGCACTACGAAAAATCCTATACTGTCCTACAAAGAATCTTTTCACTTTGTTGGGCGGTAAACCTTCTATTGAAATAATACGAAAACAAAATAAAAAACACCACAGGTCCGGCAAAACGTCGGCCCGGAAAATACCACGAATGACTCACTCATAAAACAAAACTACTCTAGAGAGTATTTTGCTTGAGACAATATTTAATCCCCCTTAACAATATTAAATCCCCCTTAATCACTCCCCTTCCCTCTATTTATAATAAACTAACCCTAATATTAATACCTATCTTACCTCTTAATATATTCCCAACACATTGAAAAAAAAAAGTTTAATATATTTTGTATCGAATTTTCAAAAGTCTACGCAGCGCAATGCAAAGAACTAATCCCCCAGTTATTAGTTAACATGCAAATATGTAAGATAGGATGTTCTTTTCTAGCTAATTCCATCTGCTTATCAATTCTAGAAAGATGGATAATATTGACTATTGATCAACAACTCTTGGCCACAAATAATAAAAGGAACACTTCACGAACCTTGTGCCATGGTTTGGCTTTTATTTGTGGAAATCTAAAATTGGTATAACTTGGATTCATACAACGAATTTCTTCTCTAGTTGGCGTACCAAGGACCTGGAGGAAAAAAATAAGCAACAAAGTGATAGTCCTCCAGTACGATTTACGTACTCTAGGAGAAAAAAAAAAGAATAAAATAAATAACTGTCTATCGACAGTTATTGGGTGGAGGGAAAATTGTATTAAAAAAAAACAGGAAGAGTTGGGGGAGGGGAGTTTCTAGGGACTCGAATACCTAGTGGTGGTGTGTGTTTCTGTGTGGTTTGTGTGTGTTTTGTAAGTGGGTGTATGAAATAAAGAAAATTTCTTCTAACACAAAGTTATCATAATTTCAAGAATTCAATGGTTTCAATTTTTAAGCATTAATCTGTAGAATGAACCTTGATGATCTCGACTAGTTGGTCAACTGCATTTTCACCAGGAA
Source organism: Begonia loranthoides (assembly GCA_022433065.1). NCBI lineage: Eukaryota > Viridiplantae > Streptophyta > Magnoliopsida > Cucurbitales > Begoniaceae > Begonia > Begonia loranthoides. The sequence goes on along the minus strand of CM039478.1, from coordinate 2,197,267 downwards.
ACAATGGCTGCAAATATACCAATACAAAAATAAATATATGCATTATAAATATGCAAAAAAAAAAAAAAATCTTCTAAGAAGTTCCAACCTGACCCAGAAGAAGCTCTGCAAGAACACAACCAGCTGACCAGATATCAATCGATGTCATATATTCAGTGGCACCAAAAATAAGTTCTGGTGCACGATAGTAGCGTGAACATATATATGATATGTTTGGTTCTCCTCTCACCTGGTACATGAGATTTAATGGAAAATTTCAAAGCCATCAAATAAAATGTAGTTTGAGAAGAATTCAAAGACAAATCATGACTTAAATTCCTCAATTTATGTGGAGCCCCACAGCAATGTAGATACTCTAAATGATTATACATGGACAGATATGTACAAATTAAAAATTTTAAATAAGATAAGTAGAAAATAATTGGATGCCCTCTCCAAACTCATTCGTTGTCTTTCAAAGTCATAAATTTTATAGACTCATGATTAGGTGATATTTTAAGAAAATTTTCTGGTACATTTTTTGCATGTTTTCACGAAGACCATGCGAGAAGAAGAAAAACACACAAAAAAAATCCTTTTGAATCTTATTGAATGCATATGAGTTCATACAAGATCTGATGAAAAAAAAAATTGAGATAAATAAAATCCCATAAAAGAAATTTAGAACGGAAAGTTTAGCATACCAGCATTTTGGCACTTCCAAAATCGCAAAGCTTTACTTGATGAGTTAGAGGATCCACCTATGAAGAGAGATGTTAAAGAAAAGGTTCACCTTTTCTAACTTAGCCCTTTAGAAGCACAGAAGAGTGGAGCTTTACCAAAATATTTTGTGGCTTCAAATCTCTATGGCAAACTCCAAGAACAGCATGTATATAAGCAAGTCCCCTAAAAATCTGGAAGGCGAAATCAGTTGATATGTGAAAATAAACAAAAAAAAAAGGTAGACAAAAACTAAAAGCCAAAAGTATACAACATACTTGGTACATATAAAGTTTGATATAGACGAGCGGCATTTGTTGATTTGCACAAGTGTAATGCTTTAAAACCCGATAAACTGTCTCTGGTACATATTCCATCACTAGGTTGAGAAAAAGTTCATTATTAGCTGTGGTGGAAAAGAAGCAATGCTTCAATGAAATAACATTTGGATGATCCATGATGCGCATTAACTGCAATTCCCGATTTTTACGTCTTCTATCCTGCAAAACTTTTTTAATAGCTACACTCTCGCCAGTCTCCAAGCATTTTGCCTATAAAAAGGAGAAAAAAGATTGATTTTTTAAAAAGGCTAAGATAGTCTAAGACGACGACTGCTTGAACCAAACCTGAAAAACAATTCCGAATGATCCAGTTCCCACAACGCGTTCTGCCATGTAGCTAATAGTCTGTGAAAAAGGATGATTTATTGGGTTGGTAAACAATAAATAAATATTTAAGAGAAGCAAATCAAAAATTTTTAACCTGTTTGGGTTCCCCATTTTTTCCTCCAATAGTTGTGGAAATTATATGACCCGTAACTGGATCATTTCCATCAACAACAGGAGCTGACATTTCCTGCAAAACACAGCATCATTGATTACGAATAGCTTGATTATAATCCTAGAGACATTGAACATTCTCCTGTGTTATATGCAATCAGAAATCAGATAAAAGAGTCTGCAGAATAGAAACCTAAATAAGAACTCAATATAAAAATCAATACCAGTAAATGACATATGACGCCATATCTAAATTAAAATGATGGTGGGATTCTAATAAGCTTCAGCAATACCCGCTCAATTCCAATTACTACAAGCGAAAATTAGATCCGCTAGAACATGCTCTAAAGCTAAACATGAGATAAGGAAGAGATTTTACTTTTTCCATAAATAGAGGAGACATCCGAAAAATCTAAAATGCAAAAATTTCCATGATATTTGCTCAAATTTCCGATCAAGAAGACAAAATAGAACAAGAAATATCACTGAACAGAGCCAAAATATAGAGATCGCCAGAAAATGGAACCAAAAATCAACCACGGTCATCAAAACTTCCGATTCGTAGCTAAGGAACCCGAGAAAAGAAAGAAAAACCCCAAATGACAATTTATCATTTTTTCCCCAGCTCGAGTTCATCTCCTCTTTCCATTTCCTTACGTTTCAGCGTCCGAAGATTCAACCTCCAAGCTCCAAGAAAACAAATTAATTCACCTGAACTCCAACGTCCAACCCAATCAAGAAAGCAACAACAACAAAAATCACAAAGACAGATTCTCAAACAGCCATACAGAAAGAGATCCACGAAAATGCAACAACGTAAATCAACCACACACCACAAAACACCCGTTTCGCAGCTAAGAAACTCAAGAATATAAAAAATAACAGAAAAAAAAAAACAAAAACAACAAGTTTCAACTCTTCTACACATCTCTTAGTTTCGACCTCAGAACTCCAAGAAACCAAAAGTTCTTCAGCGGAACATCGTTAGATCAATGAACAAAACCAAAACGCTCATAACCAGGTACCTTATCGTCAGCCATGGCCGTCAAGTGAAAGACGAAAAGCTTCAGTTGGTGATAAAGAAGACGATCATGGTGGAAGCAAGACGAGGTGGAGGACCCATGTGGTTCCAGCTCCTCTTTCTCTCTCTATCTTTCCCTTCCCCTCTTTTTCTCTCTACAGTTCCGAGACTGCCCTTGCCGTCAGGAGAGATTTACGAGCAAGGCCATTGAATTTGTTCCCTACCGACGGCAACTCTGTCCTGCACAATTAGCATTTTATGTAATTATCATTAAATTTGTAATTAGGACAAAGTAATTCCCAAATAAGAACCTTTAAACGAACCACAACCGTCATATCATTGTGTCCGTCCGTTCTGTGAAGATAAGAAATGCTCAGGTGTAAGTTTAACTTATATTAGTGGGAATACACAATCTCACATCACTAAAAAATACATGTTTTATAAGTCAGGTTCTTCTCCCTAGATAATATAATTCGTTTTAGGCTAATTCCAAAGATAAAATCGTGCGACTTCTGTCTAAAGCAGACAATATTGTACAGAGAGCACTAAGTGACATTACAATCATACATAAGAATCATAATCAGTTTTGAACGTAGAAGAACTATGAGTCACGATTCGGTTCATAGTTACGTGTCAAAATTGTGAAGAATAAACCGTGCTAGATAAAAAAATTTGATCCAAATCTAATTCAAACCCGGTTTAAACAAAAAAATATTTCATAAGTCAGCTAAACTGGGAACAATTATTTCACAATTTAGACGCATAATCCAACCAACTTAGATCGTGTCCATCCTAAACCCAAACGTGTCTTATGATTTTATTTCGGGCTAGTCTCTAAATTACATCTCTTAATCACACAAGCCTCGTTCAATATGTTTAGCTCAGGCAACATCGAGTTCGGGAATTCGACTTTTGTTCTTGTCGGTCGGACTCGAATCAAAGCTTTTCACATTAATTTTGTTTAGGATTTGCTGGTTTAACTAAACCACCTTGTAATAATATTTAATAAATAAAAAAGTTGGTGGAAAAGGGTATACAATTAGGAGGAATGACTAAAAGCAATCTTGTCGTTTACCCATTTTTCAAAGAGGACTTTTGACTGTGTTTTAACTTTCCTTAATTAAACAATTAGTATCTAATCATTCAGGCGTGCCATTTAGATAAAGCATAATTTTTATTAGCTTTACGTTATGAGCAATAATTAAGATAATTTTCACTTAACTATAATATTTAATATTAAAAATAAATAAACAAAATTAAAACTACTTGATAAATTTATATTCAACATAGTTATTTAAATAAGGAAAGGGGGATGTATAGTTGTTTAATTAAGTAAATGAATTGGTTATTTCTTTAATAATTAAGTAAATAATTTCTCACATTAATGATCAATTATAATTAATTACCCTAAACAATTATAATTGTATTAATCCTACTTAATTCCATGGATCCACTAAAATACTAAAATAATGATACCTCTCAATGACTGACTATTCTTTGTTTGAATCTCTTTCCAGAAATGGGCGTGGATATTGGACTGAATTTGTGTATATCTTAAATTACCAACATAGACTCTAGTAATTAGCTCTATGATATGATATATGGCTAAAAGAAGTAATAATTCAAGCATGCGTAACATTCTCCGAGTACAATATTATCTGCTTTAAGTTGAAACTTGTACAATTTTATTCTTGTAAATAGCTCAAAACGACGAAAATACTATTCATATACCATGTGTTTTCTACTCTCCAAAGCAACGTAAAATTATGCACTATCACTAATATAGATCGCACCCTTACTTGGACTATCTTTGCATTCACATGCCGGGCTAACACAAGTCCCGAATACTAAGATGGATTAATAATGAACAAAATCAATCTTATCTTTTCTAATCATTTATAAACTCAAAATATTGTACAAATAAAAGCTAAAAACAATGCTAATTATCGAGATTTCTTTTGGCAAATCCAGTTTCTTTTGCCAAATCCATCATTTACAGTCAAATACAAGGAGCACCTGGATAGGCGGCTTTCAAGACCTTCTCTCTAATTTCCTTTCACTAGATCTTCTTTCTTCAGCCTCCCAACGTTTCTGCTGCCTGCCAAACAAACAGACACATCCATGTCCACCAAAAATGTTATCACCTTCATACACAAACCCAAAACCATTTATAAACCGTCATTTCAGATATAACTTGATAAAATTGTCTGAAAAAAACAGGACTACTTTTCAAGGCCTCGTATCTTGTGTCACAAATTTTAAAAAATTCACAAATGTTAAACGTAAATTATATCAAAGAGCACATCCCCGCACAAAAATTTAAGGGTAAATAATAGCCTTAATTTGCATCAGATTTCCTATTTTACTTATCAGCTGATGATTCTCCATCAATAACTAATCAGAATGAACCCTTTCAACGTTATCTAACCTCAAGTTTTCAACAGAGTAAGAATTATTACAGTGTAATTCTCACCAGTCACATTTGCATTGACTACCAAAAGTTGTAAGACACTTAGAGCTGTCTCATACAGTTCACCATGAAAATAGTTCCAAGAGAAGATAAAAAGTGGTTCAGTGTAACTAAAAACTAGAAAAATGATCATAACTAATGAGCATACTTTTGATGTGGATATACTAAAAAAACTTTTTACAGATTCTTTGGAGGAATGGAGCTATGGGTTATAACGAGGATCACGTGAAAATATATGCAGGGTTAAAGCTTTGTCTTTGGTTCAGCTCTTTGTAAATTTTTTTATTAAAACAAATTTTTATTACTTATTAAAAAATTATATTGATTAGATCATGTGTAAACAAATGCAGGGTTGGAGCTTTGGCTTTGTTTCACCTCCTTGTAAAAGTTTTATCCATACAAATTTTTATTACTTAATAAAAAAACAAATTTTATCTAACTAAGATCCACATATATTCAAACGACGAGTATTTGAAGAAATGTTTGAAGAAATGTTTTGGCGCACAAATCATAAATTCAAGACAGCAAACAGAACTCACGCAAAAGCCATGTACCCAGCACCAGCATTAGCAGCAGATAACATTGCTGCATGAGCTCCCACACTAGACATATCTTGCATGCTAGAGGCAAGTGGCTTTCTTTGATCCCCATCTACCTGAAAATAGAAAGTAGGGATGAATACAAATAGTTAATTTACAACTTTGAATTACAACTTGTAAGTTAAATGTGAAAATTAACACCTTATCCCACTTTGATTTCTTGTTCTGTCTGCCATCCCTAGGAATAGCATCTGTTGCAGGCATTGGTGCAATACCTAAAAATAATTGACTTTAAATGAGAAAAGGTTCATCTCAAAAGGGAGAAAAAATTAAAAGCAAAGCTGTTAGATAAGATAAAGAAAAAATAGATGCTCGGACCAGTTGATGAGATCTAGATATTAGGTGGGCATCATACCTGGAATCGGTATGTTTACTTTTGTCGCAGGGCCTAGTGGTGTTCCACCTGAAACAAATTCAACCTTTGGACTCTTTTTCCTCTCTTGCTCCTTCCTCTCCATTTCCCGTTTCATATCAGCTTCTGCTTCAAAATAGGAAGAAAAAAGACATGGTTGGAACTCAAAGAACAAAAACAATAAAGTTCACAAATTAAAAAATGTCCTTATTCCTTACCATTAGACACCTATAAAGGTAGGCTTTGTGCACAACTCACTTCTAATCATGTACTGATACATTATCGCACACAATTGTAGAAGAGAGGAAATAGAATACAACAAACATACAACTCAAATCATTCAAGGAACATCAAAAAAGTTCTTCAATTGACCATTCAAAACAATCGAAATTGACTCATTAAATCACTCATGTTCACAATAATCAAAACCCATACTGAAGATAGTTTTTTGAAAGATTGCAACAAAGCCCAAGATAACATTTCCACCAAAGTTCCACTATTGTAGGAAGTAGTAAGTGCAATTCAACTTAAATAATTCAACTGCTCATAGCTTCAGATATGGCAACACAAACCAAAGGAAAGTAGATAATGCGCTCAAGCAATAGATACACATAAGGAACTGTGAATAACCTATTTCAAGATAGTAGTCGCTTTTGTCATATCCATGAGGATCAAACACATCTTTATCGAAGCAAGATCCTATCTGATCAATATCCTGATACCTCACTGCATGAAGCAAGAAATCTGGATTTCGATAGTCCTTCCTATTGCGTACTTCAGCATTGAAACTCTTTCCAGCTTTCTTATATTCAAGAAACTTATTAATTTTTCTCTGCAACAAATGCAATGGAGGGACAAACAAGAAAGTCAGAAACACTTGAAGGAAACAAGTTATGGAGAGAGAGAGAGAGATCCATAACCCCCATTGTCAAGATAAAAATAAAAAAGAAAGATAAAAGACGGAAAGTGCATGCACCATCTCACGCTTGCATAAAATGACCAATATTATACTTTCTTAACCCCTTTATTGCAATCCAGAAAAAGGTCATGCGAAAGCCAAGAGAAGAACACAAAAGTACGCAGGAATTTCATCCTAAATAAGTAAACAATTACTTCTAGGTCCACAGTTACAAAAGTAACAAAATGCAATCAGGGACTATTTCACAAATAACTAGTACTATTCAAACATTTTGTCTTAAAAAACAACTTACTTGCAGGTCTTCTAAGCACTTTACTTTTGGTGGTGGTGGAAGAAACTTAACCAAGGGATCAACATCTTTCTGCTCTAACGTGACAGTATGATCAGCTTGTGCACTCTCCGTTTCTGTTGCTCTGCAGCCCATTGAACCAGATCTTGCTGGTTGAGATGACTGTGGAGAAATAGCTTGATTGCTTGGCGATAAATTCTGAACTATTTCTACAGACACTTCACCTATGAAATCACCTGTAACAAACAAAACAAAGATAATATGAGCTAGATGACAGATACTAGAGCCTGAAAATAGAAAACCACTCTTCTAATTCCTTTCTCAAAAATTAACTTTTACTTTGATACTTCGGCAGCATTTTATGTGCCAAATTAATAAGCAGTTCTATATAAATGACAGTTTTCCTGAGAGTATCTAGAGCTTATACTTCGAAGGGTAAATAGATTCCAAAAACAAAGCTGCAGATCACAAAAGTCCAATGGCTAGCAGAGTGAATCTAATTTATCATGAATCCTGATAGATTAGGCTTCTTAAGGTCCAGTAATTACATTCTTTAAATAAGTTCTAAATAAATATTTAGCAATCAACAGAAACCCTTGCTGAAGGACGATGAGAACAAACTTGCTGAAGGATACTACATAAAGTCACATGAGAACAAACAGCAGTATCTAAGCGAGACCCACGTAGAAAAATGATGGGTTGACATAAAAGTATAATACGGTAACTAAAACATAATTATTTCTATGAATGTGGACTACAGTTAGGTGATAAATATACTAATATAGAAAAGTTACAGAATACCCTAATGTTTAATCTCTTGATGGACCTCTCATGCTTACCGGAGGTGGGTTGAAGCTCTTCGGCTAGCATCACACGTCCAGTTACTTCCGTCTCCATCTCCTACATTCAAAACAGCCCATACATGACAATAAACAACAAAAATTAAAGGCCTAAAGTTTCATTTCTAAGCAAAATTTTTCTCGTACAAAAAAATAAATTAAAAAGTTTGCAAAAATACTACTATGGAAGAGCAAATTAGGCAACTCCCGTCAAAATTCAACATTAACACAAGGCTTACACGCCTGCTTTTCCCATCGAGCTAAGTGGTCAACTTTGAATTCATCGCTTTATGGCCAATTTTTAGTTAGCGAAAAGAAATTCCACTCTTTGCAACAGCAAAAGAAAAAACTAAAATACAATTTAATCAGTTCATCCGCTAGATTTACCCAAAAAAAAGTAATCAAAAGTTATCACCTCAACTTCAGGCGACATTGCAGCTTCATCATGACCATACTCAACAATCGCAAGCGTTCCTCTTGCCTTCACCCTGTCAGTATCCAGTTGTATCGTTTGTTGCTGCATAGGAGATGACGATACAGTAAACCGAGGTGTGTGCGACGAAAGAGACCCAAATTTCATCTTCTCAGGCGTCGAGTTCTCACCAGAAACTGGAGGTGTCGCATCGTTAGTAGAATCTCCAGTAACCATTTCATCCCTGTTTGTCACTGAATATTCTTCTACAACGCTAACTTTTACATATATTTCTTCTCTCCATTCCTCCTGAATTTCCTGCCGCTGCAACTGCTCATTACTTTCTTCTTCTTCTTCTCGCTCTTCGAGGTCTTCCATCTCGTCATCCTCGTCGTTGTACATAGACAACAACGCAATACCTTCAGATTCTTTCTTCTTCGATGCCATCTATCTACGATACTCAGATTTGACAAGTTATCACAGTAAAAGAAGACCAAATTAGGGTTTCTGAATTGAAACTTCTCTCCAAAATTCTCCAGTTCGCAGGACACAATCCGGGACGGAGGAAATTCATTATTGGGGATGGCCAAATAGATCGAAGTGGGCTTTGTAGTGTGGGCCTCAGCCCACGTTAGTCAACTACCAGCCCTGTACTATGATGAGTAAGGATATGTTTACAGGATAAAAAACAAAATAAATCTTAAACTATTCGGTCAAAAATAATTTAAATTTTAAATTAATTTTAATAAATTAAATAAACGATGCAAATTTCGCAGGCACGTTTTATGTTAAAATTATAAATTGTTTAAAATAGTCTATCAAGTAATCGTTACAAAGAAGGTATTTTCCGGGGCAGAAACTAAATTTTGCAGTGGAAACTAGTTTTCATAGTAGAAAGAGTATTTTCTACAGCAGATATTTGCCTCGTTGTAGAATCTTAGTTTCCTCAATACAACCTAACACGACCCCAACTTGAAGCTCGAACAATGTCCAATTGGTATGTTTTCAACATATATCAGATTGTTTCTACTCATCGGTCTTCAAAACTGAATCAAAGAGTATATTTCGATGCATCGATTGACTGACACATTGTAGAAGAGTAATAATCAATCGATTTTTAATATTAGTTTCATCATCAAGTAGTGTTGAGAAAAACAAAGATTTCGTAGTGGAAAACAAGTGTCAGCTGTGGAATCTTAGTTCCCGCTGCGAAAAATGCTTTTTCTACATTGGATGCTTAGTATATTATTTTTAAAATTTTAAAATTTTAACGAAAACGTGAAAAACACATTTCTACTGTGAAAAATACCCTTTTCGCAAAAGAAACTAGAAAGATTATTTTATAAAATTTAAATTTTTAACAGAAAATATGACGACAAGGTTTGCGTCGATGACTTCGTATAGTTTGAAGTTTTAGTTGTTCCTAAAATTACTTTAAGGTTTAGTTTGTTGTTGATTCAATAATTCAATGTTTGTTTTGTTAATTTTCTATTTCTATTTTTTAATTATTACTTCATCACATGACAAATATTGATCGATGAAATTAAAATAAGGAATTAATTACATTTATCAATAAGTATAAAAATAGAGAGTAAAGATAACATTATTCCTATATGATAATCTAGATTTATCTGATTGAGCCAAACCTTAAATCATATAATTATTATTAAACTAATAATAGCTAATTTGAAGACTTGCCCATAAAACACTTGAATTAATCACCACAAAGTTTTAAATTAAAAGTAAATTTACAAGATGACTAATCTAAACAAATAAATTCATCAAAATATTCATTATTATACATCTAAGAAAGACAATAAGGTCTAACATTCATTCATCATTCAATTTAAAAAAAAAGAGGTATTTCAAAATATTTGCTTAAAAAAATTCATTATTTATTTTTATTATTAAAAAATTTATTTATTTTTATTATAAATTGTTAACAAAAAAAAAAGTAATATTAAACTTATATTTTGATTTTATATTAAATATTTATAATTAATTTTAATTCAAGAATACTCGGTTAAATTTAGACTTGGTCTACTAATAATTAAATAGTTTATTTCAAGAAAAAAATTATTTTTTTGGGTGTTTCAGCAATAAATTCAGCCACTTCTGAAACCTGTAAAGTCTGGATCATTAAATTCATGGGCTTGAATCAGATTGCATATGTGGAGGAGCGATCCGAATGGGTCAGCAGGCAGATCCATTGGCAAACTTCTCGTCTGGTTAGTCGGATCAGTGCCTAAAGATAAGGATGAAGCGTCTTGCAGAAGCTCATATCCTAATTATCTGTGGGCAACAATGGCAAGTGAATAGATGGCGGAAGAGCATCTATGCTTCATAGAGAAAGCGTGGGTCCGACCCTATCTTGATAAGTAAAGAGTGGGTCCGATTCCAAAACAATACTTTCGCTCTCAAAATCCATGGTATTCTGATATAAGCTGCTGGATTTTGATAAAACTGCCAGAAACCCAACAATTTCTGAACGGATAAATCTTCAGTGAGGAGAAGGAATTAGAGGAAGAAATGGAAGGCCAAGAGCAGCAGAGTAAATCCAGAGTTGTGAAGATTGATTCTGTCGATTCATGGAACTCCTATTTTGACCAAGCTTCCAACGATGGCTGCCCTGTAAGTTTCTCTCAACTACATGAATTTGAAAGACGGAATGGTAGCCATGTAAAACATCTTAAACGATCTATGCATGCTTCACTAATCAAAATTAAAGCATATAGATCAATGCGGAATAAACGTTAAATACCTCCGGCCATTGACAGTGATGAAACGGGGACAGCTGCTCTCCCTCCCTTCAGAGTTTCTTCCAAAACCAAATGATTTCTAACCGATGGTGTATATACTTAACGAAATCACTGGATATGGGGAACCTCTCCGTAGTGTTTTCTTTCTCTCTATAAAACACTCTGTGAAAATTAACACCTCTATATGTTCGTCCATCAAAAACATATATAGAGATGTTAGTGGGTGGGCAGTTTCCTCAATGGAAACCGCTTTATTAAACCAGACCACTTACGTTGGCAGTTAGCAAAACAAAAAACTGCCAACAAGCCATGCCGGCAAATAGACAGCTTTCACTCATATTGCCATTATTCATATTGCTTTCCTCATTATGCTTAGTTCTTTACATAAGTGGCTGTTTAACTCAGTTAGATCGAATATTCTCAATGTTCTGATACATGGAAGATAGACCATTTATGCTCAGTTTTGGTGGATTTGTTGTAGCTTTTTGTGCATTTTACTGCTGCGTGGTGCGTGCCTTCTGTTGCTATGAATCCATTGGTGGAGGAATTGGCTGCAATGTACCCAGACATTCTGTTTCTCACTATTGATGTCGATGAAATTAAGGTGATTCTTCCCTTGATCCAACTATCATGCTTCACACATTTTTCAATACAAAATTAGAAGGATTTCTTAGCTGTTATCTGTTGGGATTGAGAAATACTAGAGTTAGCCATTCAAATTTGTTTTTTGGATGAAATTTAACAGAAGATTTTGATATTATCTTCCGAAATGATGCGTCTTTTGTTAGATACGCGGATCGTAATTATACTAGCGATATCTTATATACGCATGGCAGGTAGACAGCACGAGGATGATGATAAATTACTCACAATTTCAAAACTTTAAGCTTGTGGATTGAGAATAACTTAATTATTCATACAGTTCTTTACATTCTTCCTTCACGTGTAAGCCATGTTAATTTTGTCTATGTCTATTAGATTTCGGTGTTATCCGAATTCCATTGAGCTGGGCCGGTGGGCCCGTGTTGTAGATCTCATTTAAGGTTTTGTTTTCTCTATAAATTGATGTAAGCTAGTGTCACAAAACTCGCAGTTATATTTTGATCTTCATAGTAGATTCATTTATTTACCCGTGGTTTATTTTTTTCGGAAGGGTTTTTTTTACGTAAATCTGGTGTCTCACATCGTATTTTCTTTTTTCGGTTATCGTTCGATCTCTAACAATGTCGAGATTCAAAGTTGGGATCTCTGACTCTAATACTATGATAAATTACCAACATTTTTAAAAGTTTTGAGTTTGTGGGTCGAGAATATCGTAATCATGATATATACGTTTCTTTACAAAGTCGAAAAGGACTTATATACGTGTTGAAAAGCTTTGTAATTCTTCTCCGATCGTAGTTGAATACATTAATTCATGCTGAGTGAACAACTATGATTTTGCATGATTTGAATTACGTGCTTCACGGTTTCTTTGACTTTGCTATTATTGTGGTTACTCTCGAAAACTAGGTGGATGGTTATTGACATCTCTGTCTTGTGCTCGGAACAGGATGTTGCTGCCAAAATGTTGATAAAGGCTATGCCGACGTTTGTGATAATGAGGAACGGAGCTCAGGTAGAGAAGCTTGTGGGTGCCAATCCAGAGCAAATAAGGAAAATGCTTAATGGGTTTGTCCAGTCCATTGTTGCATAGTGTGTGGTACTGTGTGTATAGTCTTGAACACATAATCTTAGATCATCTTTACCTTGCCGTTCATCGTTTGTTTTGTGCGATGAACATGGTTTGTAAATTTAGATTAAGAGTTTGTCTTTCGGATTGAACATCATTGAACAAATAAATGTCTAGTTTCATTTACTAATATAGTAAATATTTATTATATCGAGGCGTTAGATTATGAGATATCTTCTGCAACAGAAAGTAAATTCTAGGGGATAGTAACACGGGCTTTTGTCACTTAATTCTGGACTTCCGTTTGAGGTGGGTCGCTTTTTCTTTCTTATTGTACATATAATGGTGAAACGAGTCAAAACTTTCAAACTCTCTTTTTCTGCATTTGCTAGGTCAGAGTTGGAAGGATCCTTAAATTGAAGTGACCCACAATCTAGCTTGGGTAACCTTAGACTTTATGCTCTCATAGTGTGTTTGGAATTAAATAACGATCTTAAATTCAGCCTTGAGACGTTTCAGCTTGGTGCACAGCCTCCACAAGGGAGTACCCTCCACTGGAGGAGTACTCAAAACTTTCTCAATCTCTTTAATGAGTTAGATCTGGTGGTCGGCGTAGCAATCCAGAAATTTGAGAAAAAGGCTTCTTACCTGTGACCAACTTCTTTCTGAGGGTCACTATCCCCGATCGGAAATACCTGGCCTTAGTAGTTAAAGGGGAAGTCTGCTTAGCAAGCCACCCCACTACTATAGCATTAACCAACACTCTGTCAAGCTTTCTGGCAATAATCTGCTCACTATCCCCGCGGTTGGACCAAGTGTAGAGCGGGCCCTTAAAAAGGAGGGTCAAACAGGTCTATATCTAAGAAGCATTGGTGGATGCATTAACACTTGCTGTAAGAAGAGGAGAGGAGTCAATTATGAAAAAACTGGAATGGATGGAGAAGTCACATATGATGATATTGGGGCCGACACGGGAGGAATTGGAATGGTTATGGAAACTATAATGAAAGGAGTAGGAAAAGCGTTAGGAGGATCAAAGAGAGAGAGAGATAGAAGAAAGAAGAAACGGTTGGGGAAAAATATATAACAAGATTCAGTCCAGTAATAATTAATAGGGGGATCGTGGGCTAACCTTGATGAGCAGCTCTACAGGAGGGCTATCTCATTTCTCATTCTTCTTCGGAATTGAGCTCTTACCGGTGACTTACGGATGGTTTTCTTTACATCCGGAGTCTGTCGAGCTGAGACTTTCATGGGTACTCCCTGCCTATATTGATTATCGAGGGGAAGACTAAGTGCTGACACAAGAAAATAAGACACTTGACTTGTCTTCACCATGGTCCTCTTTGGAGTCTCAGGTGGGGTGGAGGGAGTAGTTGTCTTGTTTCTGGTAGGTCCTACTATTCAAGTAAGTTGACAACAATACACTGCAGTATGTGTGAGTCGAGATTCTTCTTAGTGATCCAACGGAGCAATTGGAGTTACCGCAGACTGGCTTCCTCCCATATACTCCCGCTGACTGTGCTAATAGAATTTGTCTATCTATCCATAGTTGGTTTCCTCAACTAGAACTTGTCTTTCGCTAAAGAAAATACGTATGACAATTGAACTTTTTTATTCGTAGTATATAACTTTACATTTTGTCTTGGATAGAGCACACCAATTAGAGCTACTTCCGAGTGAACTCCGATTTTTAATTTTAACCTTTATTTTCTCTTTTAATGGATTTTGTCAAACTTAAAAAATTTAAATTTTTAACAGAAAATGTGACAGTAATATTTATCTCGTTTATTTTTTATTGTTTAGTGTTTTATCTGTTAGAGAAAATTATTTAGTATTTGACTTTTTACTGACTCTATCGGTGTGTTTTGCTACTTTCAGTAATTAAAATAACATATTGTCATGTGTAACCAGAAACAAAGAGGATTTAGTACAAATGAATGCCTAAGCGCGAATCCGTTGTAGTCTAGTTGGTCAGGATACTCGGCTCTCACCCGAGAGACCCGGGTTCAAGTCCCGGCAACGGAACTTTTGCAACTTCCGTTTTTCACTCGAACAAATCCCCCTCGGAAACCCTAGCTAGCTCGCTCTTTCTTCTGCTACTATTCCTCTTTCTCTGCCTCGCTTTCATCGAGCTTCGCCATTTTTAGTGTCACCTCGCTTTACCGTGGCATTTCTCTCTTTTAACTTGTTTATTTGATTTTTCATCTGTTGCCCTGATCGTTTGGATTTAGGATTCGGAGAAGAAGAAGCTCTCCAATCCACTGCGTGAAATCAAAGTCCAGAAACTGGTCCTCAACATTTCTGTTGGTGAAAGTGGCGATCGTCTGACCGGAGCTGCGACGGTCGATTATTCATTGTAGCCACAGAAATCAGGGAATTCCAACAAGTCATTTCTGAAGCATGAACGAGGAGCAAGAAGCTCGCCTGCTTAGAGTCTCTTCTCTTTTTTCCCCCCCTGAAGGTGATACTCATTTTCCTTTTTCTCGGATGGAATGCGCAGATTGTTGGTATACACTCTTGTATTTATGTTTGTAAATTTGTTTTAGGGGTGAGGTTGTCATATGGTACGGCTGGGTTCAGAGCCGACGCCTCTCTGCTCCAGTCTACTGTGTGCAGGGTGGGGATTTTAGCGGCTCTGAGGTCGCTTAAAACCGAGTCGGTGATTGGGTTGATGATCACCGCCTCTCATAACAAAGAATCAGATAATGGGGTTAAAATTGCTGACCCAAGTGGTGGAATGCTCACTCAGGAGTGGGAGCCCTTTGCTGATGCTCTTGCTAACGCCCCTTCACCTGCAAATCTAATCCTGGTCTGTCACTCTTTATCTTTTAATGATGTAAATTTGGAACATTCGAAATAAGATGTTTTATGAATTGAATGTAGATTTCATAACTCTAGATTCTTTTGATCTAATGTCTTTTTAGGTGTCGTGGAGTGTTTTTATTTTTTATTTTTGTAGAGTGTATCTGTGGCTTGATAGTGTTTAATCGCTCGCCCCTATGTACATAGTTTCTCTTAAGACCAATTGTTATTACTTATCCATAAATATATTTTTTTTGTTGTGTTTTCTTCCATAGGATAAAGAATTGGTGAATAGGTACTATGATCGTGTAGGAAGCTTCAAACGGTTGTAATATTTGGTTATCATTCTATTGCTTGAAGTAACTAACTTTTGTTATGTTTTTAATAACAGCTAATTACTGAATTCATAAAAAAGGAAAATATCTCATTAAGTGGAGCAAAGCCAGCTGAGATATTAGTGGGACGAGATACAAGGCCAAGTGGGGAATCGCTTCTAGATGCTGCTAGACAGGTAAAAATATTTTCGAATAATTTGATGAAGTTGATTTTTATTTGCTTCTGTTTTTTTGGTGTTTTATACAAATTTTAAAAATTGATTGAAGGGGATTAGTTCAATAGTTGGAGCCTATGCAAGTGACTTGGGAGTTTTGACTACCCCACAGCTACATTGGATGGTTCATATTAAAAATATGGAGATGGAAGCATCTGAACTCGACTACTTTAAACAGCTTTCTAGTTCATTCAGGTTCGACTGAGGTGCTACTTCGTTTGTGTTTGTTTGGATAATCAAAGTTGAAATAATGTCACAAAGTCTGTGTAATTTGTAGGTGCTTGGTAGATTTGATCCCAAGTGGAAGTAAGCACAAAAATGTGAATGATAAACTGATTGTTGATGGGGCTAATGGTGTGGGCGGACAAAAACTTAGAATTTTGCAGAAAATGATTAATAATTTGGTTTATGAGATTCGAAATGCTGGAGAGGGAGAAGGTGAACTCAATGATGGCGTTGGGGCTGATTATGTTCAGAAAGAGAAGGTTGCTCCATGTAACTTTGGTCCCCAAGACGTTGGATTAAGGTCAGCCGCTTCTATATCAATGCTTAGAATCATTCATGTCATTTATTTAAATGTGTATTTCATTTTTAGCTTTACTTTGATACCCAAATTCTTTCAGACGTGACTTATTTGTTTGCTGGATAGATTTTCCTTACATACACACAAAAATTTTAGTGTGAGGGAACTACTTTTTTAGCTTATTGAAAAATAACATGAATTGATAAAAGTCAACATTAGTGTTAGCTTGATAAAAAGCAAAAGAAAAAAATAATTGAACTTGCTGATTTGAATAAGACTTCTTTTTAAACTTTTTTATTGTATTGGAAACATTTGTATCGAAAGTAAAAATTTGCAAAAGTGGTGGAGGATAAATAAATTTAGGAAGAATATGCATCATACAGTCATGGAAAAAGGACATTGTTAACCTTTAATGCTAGGTTTTGAAAGCTCTTGTTTACACAAGTTAGCAATGTATCAATTCGAAGTGTATCTTTATGATGAATTTTATTTCAGTGAAAGTTATTGTTGTTTTCAAAGAGATATATTCGATTTGGTAAAAGTTGTTTTTGGAGAGAGATATTTGACTTTATGGAAAGTTATTGTTGTTTTTGAAGAGAGATGAGTGAGAGACTAGGGCTAATTGTTTGGATGGGTATAACTTTTCAGGTGTGCTAGCTTGGATGGAGATGCTGACCGACTTGTATATTTTACTATGCAGTCAGATTGTAGCAACAAGATTAATCTAGTCGACGGGGACAAAATTTTAACTTTATTCGCCACATTTATCAAGGAACAGTTAAGCATTTTAGAGATGGGAGATGGAAATCAAGAATTAAATAATACTTATAAGCCTCACCTGGGCATAGTACAAACTGCTTATGCAAATGGAGCATCAACAAAGTACCTCAAAGAGTTGGGTTTAGAAGTTGAGTTAACCCCAACTGGAGTGAAATACTTGCACGAGAAAGCTGCTGAGTTCGACATTGGGATATATTTCGAAGCAAATGGTCATGGAACTATACTTTTCTCAAAATTCTTTTTGCGTTGGTTAGAGAGAAGAAATAATGAACTCTGCAATGTATTTAAAGGTGGCACTAACTTAATTTTCTGCTAACTATAGTTGGCGGCAGCAGCAAAATTTATGTATTTTGGGTGGATGATGTATTTCATTGTTGTTTCTCAGGTTCAGAACAACAAAAGGCTGTTTTTAGATTATTGGCTGTTAGTAAGTTGATTAACCAAGCTGTTGGGGATGCTCTTAGTGGGATGCTTCTGGTGGAGGCCATTTTGCAACATAGACAATGGTCGATATGTAGATGGAATGAACTTTATCAGGATCTACCGAGTAGGCAACTAAAGGTTTGTACCCTAACTTGATAAGCTGAATTGCCTTTACTCTTACGATATGCATATGTTAATATCAAAAAGTAGAATATTTACTTTTTAGAAAGCCTAGAAACTAGTTTTGTCCAAACTCCAAAGGACAACAATACCATGCTAAGCCGAGGTTTGCTTGACATAATTTATGTTACAATTTACTGTGCATAAATATAATTATAAATACAAAATGCTGCACAATACACCAAAGACAAGGCAAAGGTCAAGAACTGTTAGTTGGTGGTCTCGGCCAAAATCAGAGAATGGTGAGTATACCTAGAATAAGTGGGAAGTGTAGTCCATGCATGGTTAACTGAGCCTTTGAATATTTGGCGGCAGTTTACCCCAATGTCTTTACTTTCTGCCTGAGTACACACAACACCTACCGGACGAAGAACCTTTGCCACTGACTCATAAAAGAGCTTCTCAAAAAGCTTTTGTGCGGGTCCTGAGTAAAGTAAATCATTTAATCCCTGAAGTTAGCACTGTCATTAGACAATATAACTGTGAAAATTACCTATTGGATCAGAAGAATCAACTATAATTGAGTCATACGTCTCTCTAGGAACTGCCTTCAAACAAGAGTTTTTTCGAAGCTTGTGGACAAATTCTTGGCTGACTCTGTTAGATAGGTATTTTTCCTATGCTAGGATGGAAGAATACAAACAAGAAGTCATGACAGGGGAAAACTCTTGCATCTCAACAGTTAGAAACTGCTGCCTTAGTGGTAGGAAAAAAAAACATACTCTGCCCTTCAAACAGGGTACAATCTGAATCTGCTTGAAAGACTTTGGACGAATTCAAGCTATGGTGCGATTCCATTGTAAACTAAGGCACCTAAGAGAGTTGGGCCAGATCAATGGATGGTGAAAAGTCCACCTCTTGTTGTTGTGCAAAGTTGGGAGAAAATATAGTGTCTTGGAGAAGTTAAAAACGACCACTAAGCAGTGACATAATTCCATGTCATTTACTCCAACTGAATTGCAGAAATTGACATTTTAATATTTGGTAGCCTAATTAATTTCTGTTATCCAACTTGAAGTCGACTGTATAGAAGTGAGAACATACGTATTTGTTTGAAAAAATCCATGATTTTACATGTAAAAACATCATTTTGTCTCAAAAGCATGACAACATTAAGAAATTATAATGGAATGATATCTTCAAAATCGATAAGAAATGCGAAATCTGCATTGATGAATATGAATCTCCCATTTTTTTAAAAACTGCCTCAGGTTATTATCACTTTCTATTCATAGTTTGTATTCGCTCTGCTATATAATTAGCCTTTGTCGTCAAGGTGATGATTCTTTCATTAATATTCTATTCCTCAGGTTAAAGTTCCAGACCGAACTGCTATTGTAACAACAAACGCAGAAACCATGGTCGTCAAGCCGCATGGTATTCAAGAGGCCATCAATATCGAAACAGGTGATTGATCTCGTTCAACTTTGCAAAATAGCCATTATTGTTTCATCGAGCATTGATGGTTTAAGAGTTTGAACCAAGATTATTTGAGCAATCATAATGAGCCAAAAAAAAAAATCAGGTTTTTGTGTGATATTGCTATTTACTGTCTATGAAGCCTTCAAATCTAAGCATTGACGATTGACTGAGAAAAACTCTGTCGTATAACAACACTCGAGAAAATGATTATGAATTTAGTTCCTTAATCAGCTTTCCGTATTTTTCTATCTAATGATGCAGCAAAATACCCTCAAGGACGATCGTTCATTCGACCATCAGGCACGGAAGATGTCATTCGCGTCTACGCTGAAGCGGAAACACAAGAAGCGGCAAACAATCTAGCCAACTCTATGGCAACCCTAATCAGTAGGTTTCTCGGCTAGAAAGAGTCTGGTAAGCTAAAGTACTAATTAGCGATTAAGAGTGAAATAAGAAGTGACATTTGCTTTTTAATTGTTGGGTTTTGAGATTAATTGCTAAAGTATTCCAATAGAGAACTGTTCTTTAAATAATTAATAAGCAGCGAAATATTTAATTTTGTTACATAAAATTCAACATTTTTATTGTATTAAACAATTCAAATGTAATTGTATTAGGGTAATAATAATACTTTAGTTGAAGGCTTATGGGATTACAATCTTTCTCAAGTTGTCTTCATGGATTGGTCGTCTTTACCTCAAGCTATTGAGATCCTTGGTTACTAAGCTGTAGA
Organism: Begonia loranthoides; assembly: GCA_022433065.1. Classification (NCBI taxonomy): domain Eukaryota; kingdom Viridiplantae; phylum Streptophyta; class Magnoliopsida; order Cucurbitales; family Begoniaceae; genus Begonia; species Begonia loranthoides. Next base: position 2,177,041 of record CM039478.1, on the reverse strand, counting down.
AATTGCAACTAAACATCAGAGAGAGTTATATATTCTTATGTAGATGGATAGAGAGAGAGAGTTGACCTCTTTTACTATTACACTGAGATCATCGTCTTCAAAACTAATGACTTTGCCTTGTTGTGCTTGAGATTGCAGAAAACTGGGCATTTCCTCTTGAACATGTACACTGGGGGGAAAGTTTATGCATCTTCCTCGGCTATTTGAATATCCCATTCCAGTGTAATAGAAAGAGCCTTCTTCCTCTTGATGCCCTGAAAAAATCCATTACCATGCTTTAGACGAAACAATATGTAGAATATAACAAAAAAGAAAAAAGAAAGTAAATTACTTGCAGTAGGATTCATGGAAGGAAAGTTGGGGTATTGCTGCTGGTAGAATGGGCCCGTCTCACTTGCAGAGCTTGCTAAAAATGGATGGGTTGAATTTTGGTAATGTTCAATGGTACTAAGATAACCCGGAAAACGAATGCCATTTCTGATTGTCTGACTCGACAAAACTCCAGCAGGCTCGTCAACACAACATGGCACTCTGCTAGTTGACGAGAAGGGATATTCTGTTGGGGGAAATCGAGTATGGCCGACAAAGTCTGGATGCTGAATATGCTGCAAGATGGGAGCTTGATTGGTAGGCATTGGAATTTGAGGCCTCAAGTTCATCATGTAGTGGCTTGAAGAATTAGGGCAATGAATTAGGGTTCTTGAATTCATCTCGGAATCATAACTTCTATCACTTGGGGTGATTACCAAATTGTTGTTTTGTTGGCCTGCTCTCGTATTCTGTTTCTTCATGTTGTTTCTGTATTTCTACAATATTAAGAAGAAGTTTAATGTTTCTTCATCAATGACAGAGAGAGAGAGGAGGAAGGCAGAGAGAGAGAAACTCACCTGAAGATGACTGGCTATGTTTTCCCGGGTAAGTCCAGGCTCATTCATGAATTTTAGTATCTTATTTGGAACTGCATCTGCAATGAAGTTCAAATATGACCCATAAGAACGGAATTGCTCTTCCACAAGACAAAATTACAGAAATTTACGTGATTTGAGCAAAATTACTACCCTTTTCTCCCAGGTGCTGCAGAGCATTAACAAACTTGAAGTGCAAATCCGGAGTCCATAAAACCCGGGGCCGTTTTCTAATCGAAGATTCTCCTTCGTATTGACGGGGAGTTTCAGAATGATCTTCACCGTCTAGTTTCACGCTCTTATCCTCAACTTCTCGGGGAGGAGCTTGTCTCCGATCTGCGATGTCCGTTGTAATGCTTGATTTATCAGATCTTTTGAGATTTCTTCTTACAACATGTTGCCAAATATTCTTGATCTCCTCCACCCTCAAAGGCTTTATGAGATAGGTGCAGGCTCCACTCTTTATCCCTTTCATTACATTTTCGTGATCGTCCCTTGCAGACACCACTGCCTCGACATGCATTCAACATCGATTGTAAGCATTTACACTAAAAGATCAACATAAAACACATCCAAGCATGAAAGTTGGAGCTTACGGACGACTGGGATTTCCATTTCAAGATTGATGATTTCCAGGAGCTTGAAGCCATCGATGTCGAGCCTCTCCTCGTTAGAAATTACAATGTCGAATTTCTCTTCCGGATGTCTCAGCAATTTCAATGCTTCAGATGCATCTGTCGCTGTAGTAACTGCAATTGTTACAGTAATTTCGAGATGTTTAGTGTTTTCTCGTAAATCTTCGTCATATGTAATTTTTCTATTAGTATTATGAAATCCTCCTCCTATTTAGTGTCTACCGCATAGTAGGAAAAAATTATATTTTATTTAAGTTTTTCGTTGCCTAAATAAATTTTAACAGCTAAATGATTGGGTGATTTGATTCATTTTTGGGATGAGTCACTCTCAGTTCTATCTTGGGTTCACTCCAGACGGGGCAAAAACATTTCTTTGTATTGTAATTAAATTGGCACTCATTAAAAAAGCTCTAATTAAATTGGCACTAATTAAAACTTAAAAGGAAATTATTTTTTTTCAACTTTTAGGGAAAACAAGAAGACAACATTGAAGAAGAAGAAATTCAAAGAACAAACCTGTATAACGACACTGTTCAAGAATGTTAACCAAGTTGGCGCGACAAACACTGTTATCTTCTACGGCGAGAACTCGTATGCCGACTGGAAAATTGGTGTCGTCGTTATTCTCCACCACTTGAACTTTATTCAAGTCTTTATGATTTGCCGACATGATAAATCCCAAAAACTCTCTGCAAAGATTCTACTACTTGATTTTGAGGGACCTTTCTCTGAGATTTTCTTGAAAAAAAAATCTTGGAGAATCAGATGATAGACGAAGAGTTAGCATTAAAGAAGAAGATATATGATTTATTTATGTTAATAGATTTAGAAAGGGTGACTAGAATTAATTTGTTTGTTTTAGTTAAGGTCGTTTCCTTAATTAGGGTATAACCCCCCATTTAATTAATCATTATACAACATTCCATATAAACCCTTGAACAAAAATGGTAGCAAAAATAAATAAATAAAAGAAAAAGAAGAAATCATGGATATGGAAGTTTCCAATTTTGATTTTTTTTTCTTTTATTTTATTATTATTATTATTCCAATTTAGCAAACTATGGAAGTTTCCAATTTTGATTCTCGCAAGCTTGCACACTCAAGTTTTGATTTTTTTTTTATTTTATTATTATTAATAATTTTGTAATTCAGAGCTCCACCTTCAATCAATTATTATAATTGATTATGGTATTACTTTATTTATTATTTTAATTATTTATAATATAATAGTCATGATTCGGGAAGGTTCATGTTCTGCGTTGGACAGAAATTGTTATTGCAGAAACTTCCGGCGAGAAAAAAGGATGACATGCAGACAGTAAAATTTAGTACAAGACAATAGGAGACAAAATGAATTATATGATCAAGTTGTTCTTAAAAGACATGACAAATTCTCTGAAAACTTTAACTTTGTTCTTAACAGTCGATGGAAACACAGCTCTGGGCTATGGTTGAACTGTCCACTTTACTCACAAACGGGTCGATCTTGACCCAGATGAGGGAGAAGATGGAGGCCAACAGGACAGACCACAGAACAACAATCGTCGGAGTTCGATTTTGACGACCCATGAGACCTTTGAGGAAGGGATAAAGATGGAAAATGACCCAGAAAGCGAAAAACACCTTGCCGAAAAGTGGGCCCCAAGCTTCGTATCCTCCATTGAGAGCATCAGAGAATCCAGCCACAACGCCAACCATGTTGACGATGAGCAGAGTTGTTGGAGCAATCAAAAGGGTTGTCCATTTGACCGTGTACAGCTCTCCAAATTCAGTATCATCGGCAGCCTTTGCAGTGACAGTGAAATTGGTGTCTATTCCGGCCAACATCTTCAGAAATCCTTGAAAGACGGCAAAGAGATGAGCCGATACGCCTCCAATGACCCAGAATTGCTCGTTTCGCCACAAATCCTCAATGCTGACCCCACTCCATCGCAGCTCAAGAACGCTTGTGACGATGATGGAGATGAAGAGGCCAAGAAACAGGAGGCTTGCCAAGTTTGAGAGCTGAACCAAAGTACAGAAGAATAACGTCTAGATAAATTATAAATACACATTAGATTGTTTAGTGAGATTACCGTTGGAATAATGAATTTTCCAGTCAAGAGGCAAATCGCCGGCAATGAACAATAAGCAATGAGAGGAAGCGAGGTAAACGGGTAGACAATTGTGTTGACGTATGCCAATCTCTGAAGCCATTTGAGGCGGCCGCCGGAGAATCCATACCAAAGAGGGCAGTGCCTGCTCAGAAAAATCTCAACGGATCCAAGTGCCCATCGAAGAACTTGGTGCAGCCGATCCGAAAGGTTAATGGGCGCCGATCCTTTGAATGCAGGCCTCAAGGGCATGCAGTAAACCGACCTCCATCCCCGGCAGTGCATTTTAAAGCCAGTTAAGATATCCTCAGTGACTGATCCGTATATCCAACCAATCTGAAAGAAACAATAAATCATTTTTAAAGACATAAAAGGCAAGAATGAAGATGAAGATCACCTCTTTTCCCCAAGCTGTCTTCTCTTCATAACCACAACTAATAACATGAATTGCTTCTTTGATCAACGTTGACGGGTTAGCAGATTCAGCCACGCCTCCGTTTTCCATTATTGTAGACTCGATAAATACAGAGGACAAGCCGAACGTCTTCTCGAAGCTCATTTGGGAGATCAGCATTGACCTCTCATATTCATCATAATCTGATTGGAAAAATTAACATTAGAAAACAAATAGAATCTTGGTGTATAGAATTCTATGAATTTATATACTCACTATCGATTTCTCGGAGGTTAAAGATTGCAGCATCAAGCTCTTCTCGTTTCGCATCTCGATAAACTTCGGAGACATCTTTTGAGGGCTTCTTCGAGGGGCAGCAGCCACACCACGAGCAAGATGAGGAGGCCTTGGGTAAACTAGGCATAGAAGGAGGGCCATAGCCATAAAGAGCTTGCCTGTTGAACACGCAACCAGTACCGACATAAACCGGTCCCTGGATTCCGTCCAATCCTTTCATGTTAACCTGAAATGAACAACATGCACAAAATTATCCAACAGCAGTTCAGCTATTTGAACCTGGCTTCAAACTTACATCAAAGAAAACAGTGTTGCGATTGGCATATCTGTCGCTGCGATCAATGCCATCAAATCTCTGAGGAAACTGCACGTAGCAGAGATCCCGACCAACTTGTGGGTCCATCAAGAAACACATTGCCTCCCTAATTGCCTTGCTATTGTTGACATAGTGATCACAGTCAAGATTGAGAATGTAAGGAGCATTTGTCAGAACTGCAGACACTCTTACCTATCAAAACCAATTGGCTAAGTTCTCAGAACAGTTTTTATGGGCCTAAATCAATTACATTCAGATCAAAATACACATACAAGAGCATTTTCTGCGCCTGCTTTTTTGTGGTGTTGGTAGCCTGGTCTCTTCTCTCTCGAGACATATACCAGACGCGGAAGTTCATCCCCATCAAGGTCATGGGCCCCGGTATTGCCAAGAAAAACCTGAAATATTTCATCCATTTGGCAAAGAAATTCTATGAAACACCAATGCCGATTGAAGAAAGTAGTAGTCTTTAATACACGATCGAGTTGATCATGATCATGCGAAGCCAGCAGACTTGAGAAAGAAAAGAAAGATCACACTTCAAGTGTTACCTGAATCATCCCGGGGTGGTCGCGGGTGTTATTTCCAGGCCAAGGTGTGCCGTCTTGCATTGTCCAGCCTTCGTCTGGTGTTTTCTGAGCTTTTGCTACTAAAGCATTGATTCGGACTTTGAACTCTTCATAATCTCTCTGTAACGAGAAAAATAAAATGGCTTGATTTTTTCAAATATTTAAAATCGCACCATCTATTTCAGACGCACAATGAGAAAAGGAAGCTTGAAGAGCCTACTTTCATAGCTCTGCGTTCCTTCACAAATGAAGGTTGCACTTTATCCCTCAAATAATCAATCTTCTGCGAAAAGTAGAACTCCGGCGCGCGAGGTTCAATGGAAAATTTCTTGCAGAATGGAACCCACTTCCGAGCAAAGTCAGATGTTTCGACGAGAGATTCAAATGTGAGCATCGCAGCGCCATCATCAGATACATAGCAGGAGACTTTATCAACGGGGTAGTCCACAGCAAGGATCGAAAGCACAGTATTGGCAGTGATGAGCGGCGGTTCTTTCAAGGGATCGACCGTACTCACGAAGAAATCCACAGCAGCAAGCTCAGAGATCTCACCCTCTCTTTCAAACCTGCCATTGAAATGAAACAACAAAATTGGACATTTCATTTTAGCAGGTGTGAAGACAAAACGAAGTTAGTGAAAGCAATGTTTTTGAAAGTGAATCTGAGACTGGATTCCAAGGAGTGTGGAGGGTACCTCTCTGATAGCCTGTCAATGAATGTCTCCCTATCGATAGGATACCATTTAGGGAACTGATCTAGCACCCAAGAGACAGCAAACCATATCTCACATATAACAGAAGTGAGCCATAGACCAAATGCACTGTCGACAGCATTAGTGACTCTATAATGGAAGAAAAGAGCCAGAATGATCAATCGCATTACTATCACAATTCTGTAAGGCGTTACTTTACTGGATGGAATGGGAACAATGGCTGAAAGTGGTTGTCCAGCCTCCAATGCCCTGAAAGAGAATGACATCACCCTTGAGGAAATTGCCAGAATTTATTACTTCTTCAACCATGGCTTTTCAATGGGTCTTACTCTTTCTCTTCCATTTGCTGTTGAGAAGGAATTCCAGCCTCTTTATTTATGTCAGCCTTAGCCACAGCTGTCTTTTTCTTCTTGTTCTTCTTCTCCTTCTCCTTCCAACTCTCCACTCTGTTCTTCCATATTGGCTTACCTGAATCCTCGTTTACTTCTACAAGCAGAAGCAAAAATGGAGATTTCAAATCCCAATGTGAAATCAAAATCACAGAAAGGAATCAAGATGTCGAATGAATTACCACTTTCCACAGTTGACACGCTACTAACATGTCTTGCATGAATTCCACCATCCTGAATGATCAAAATAGAATTTGAGTTGAGTAAGAATGAAATAAATTTCGTCAATATCCTGTAATTTCAATTTCGTCAATTTAAATTTTAAAACTATTTAATCCCTTCGTCATTTTCGTTAAATTGAGTTGCACCCGTTTGAGTTTCTTCTCTAAATTCTGCAACTATTGACCTGAACGCCACTCATCTCACAGAATCCATTCAAATCCTGCAAGTCCGGCGATAAACGAAACGGAACTTGTTGCTGAAAGGAAATGGAAGAAGTCATCAAAGGGAAATTAGTCTTCTCCTTCGGCCCCCGGAGATTTCAGCAGTGGTGTCATAGGCTCACGCAGTGTCCTCGCCGAGTCGAAGGTGTCGAGCCATACCCGAGTAATTTTCCAAGGATCTCTGATCTTGGCGGCGTATTGACCCCATGGCCGCTTACTTACGCCCCTGAATCTGATTTCCTTAACTGGGTTTTGGTTTTCCGATTCAGGGTCAGTATCTCCCGCTCTGCAAGAATGCAGAGACAAAGAAGAAGACGAAGAAAACCGGAGATGCTAGACTTTCGAACAAAAATCAAGTGCTTCTTTTTGCACCATTTAGCCACTTCGTAGACTCGAGAAAGACCATTCCCACTGGATTTGAGCACAGCCTGGAAATTTGCTTAGATTTTTGGTTTTACTTCTCATTTGCTGTGATTCTGCAACTGTTGCAATCTGCTATTAAATGCCACTCACACTCACCTCCTTTTTCGTTTCTGCTTCGCCAATAATCATGTATTTTGAGCTTTTACTAGCTATGTATGGCCTTCTCTGCCCTTTTTGACTTAAAGTATTTGCTTTAAAAAATCCCGAATGGGGTGCTGTTTCAGCTCCAGAAAAGCTTCGCATCCAGCCACGGCGCCGGCGGTGAAGAAGAAGACAAATGGTCCCCATCCGAAGTAATAACAGTTTCAAAATATATAGTTTAAATTCATATATTTTAAAGAACATGATTACCCAATTATAAAAGTGTTTACATATTATCATTTTTACGTAAGCAATGAATTGCAGGAGGATGGTTATACCTGAGGATCGTTGAGGTGGCCTGCCATCGTTGATCGATCACCTGATACATTTGTTTCAGTAATTATTAGTCTTGAAGTATTCTGAAGAATTTAAATCTTTGGAGGTCATTTAATCATCGACCAAAACAGTCGAGCAAACCCAGGAATAAACTGATGCAAATTGGGACCAAAACGGATAATATTCTCCTCAACGACTACTTCCACGAGTGAGAAGCAAAAATAAAAGATGAAAACATAATTTGCAAATACCATCTCATGAACACTTTAAATCACGAATTACCAAAGTAAGGGGTTCCGCATCGCAAGCAAAATTCACGGCCTTCCTTGATCTCAAACTCCACACAGACTTTGCAAATGGGAAAATTGCAGTCATGGCAGGCGACAAGGATCTCTCCATTTTTATCAAACCCAACTTGCTCACCGCAGTTATGGCACAATGGAGCCTCGGCCGCCATCATTTTGATAAAAGAGTTGAGGACTTGATTCGCAGGGCGATTCTATATAAAAGAAGATGAAGCCAGATGAGAAATACTGGTCTTTAATGGAGGGTAGCACATACATTTTTGAAATGTTGAGTGAAGATCGAAAATGGTTGTTGGTGAGGATGGAGGTTGGGCTGTTGGTTTCACTAATTTGCAGAGAGGTAGAGAGAGAGACGAGAAGCAACGTCGATGTTCAAGTTCTGAGTTCTGACTTAAGGAATTGAATTTGAAAATTTGCGGGAATTTGAAGGAATGTTTGGGGTTGGACGGAGTACATCAACGGAACTCAAGTCTAACCTAACAAAATTCAGGAGAGAAACCCATAAACAACTCACGAAAACAGAACCCCCTCCCATTCACCTAACCTTTTTTCCTAAAAACCATTATATTATGGAAACACCACCAATCCCCATTACCAACCATCCCATCCCATCCCATCCCATCCCATCCCATCCACACAGAGAGAGATCTTCAAATATGCGCAGCTCCACTACAAATATACATATATATATATGGTTCAAATCTATTCTTAGGGCCCTTGTATAGTTCAAGATTATCCATTTCAACTCAAATAAAGTTCTAGTTAACTTGTGTTCTTACTCTTGCCGAATTATAGTCCATCCTCACTTCAACTAACAATCCTATCGTTTGTGTGTTACTTATTTATTTGCGTCAGTATTTTGTTATTCTTGGTGTTTATGTTCTCATGCAATTACTGTATTAACAAATAATCGACAATCAACTCTTTTATATCAAAATCATACTTGAATTTTCAATTTCCCTTCATGGGAAATTAGTGTCTGCCTTGTAATTTGGTCGTTCTGTCTACAGAATCGAAAAAACCTTCACTACTTTAGTTGTATCACAAACCACAAGGTTTTCGGTTTCGGATGGAGTTGTACACAGCCAATTGACCTGAAAATGAGTTAAATGTTGATGAAAATGTAAATCAACTGGAAAAGTAAAGAAACATTCAACCACGTGCATTCAGTGTGACAGCGAGAAAAAAAGAACCTTTTTCTTCGCATCGATGTTTAACTGTAGAAGATTACTTTTGTCGGCTGCTTCAGAAAACCCGGGCCAATTCCAGACCTTTACGAACTTATCATTCCCACCTGAAATTATGAATTTCCCTCTATCCCCAAATTGAGACAAAGCCCTGAAAAGTTGAACTGGGTGTAAGTAAAGTTTAATTGAAAGCAACGCAAAATAACCATTACTTACACGCAAGACACTCCGGCAGTATGACCACCAATAGAGTAATCAAATTGTAGACTCTTTCCTACAGCTTGTTCTCCATCTGTGCTAACATCCTTTGATCTTGTTTTGGATCTTCCCGGCTTTTTTGAACTTTTTGACTGCTCAGAATCAAGTTCGGATTTGATATTGATGACATTAACGGTACCATCACCCTTCGCCACGACACAAATCTGTCCCAATTTGTCCAACATATCAACTTCAGGCACCACTATAGCATGAACAAATGCAGGATTGAAGCACTGAACTCCACCACTCACACTACTGTTTTTTTCAGGTAAACCTGCTAGCAATAATAACGTAATGGTATGAAAATTAAAAAAACATGAAACAATGGAATGTATTTTGAAACACAATTTTTACAAAATAATTCTTGTTTTTTTTAGAAAGAGCAAATAATTGTTTTAAAAAAATGTTTCTGGGTTTTCTAATCAGAGAATATTAATTCAATAAAACATCTTGTCTATAATTTTCTATAATGTTTCAATAACAGTTTTTAAAAATAGCTCTTCAAAACATCTTTATACCCTTCCGTGTCTTAGTGATAACTGATTGTTACATTTCTCATATAAAAAGATTTATTTCAATGGTACTTTACTAGATGATCAACCTGTACGAGTGTAAAAAAACATAAAAGAAAAAAAAAGATCACAGAGAAAACAAAAACTGTACCAACCAAAATCGATAGTCTTGTACGGGCGCCCTCTGGAGAAGTCCCACATAATGAGCTTTGAATCAAGACCTCCAGTAATAACTGCAAAAGAAATAAATCTTTTAGCCATATGACAACACACTCGTACATAAATTTGATGTTATTTAGTTTATAGAAACACAAATGATGAGAAATGAATACGGTTATGCACACAATTCAAGTTTTCAATTGTTATATCAACACATGATACCAATGCACCATGCAGATAGCTACAAAGTCAATACACCTCGTTGGACAAAAGGGTGCCAATTCAACTAATACCTTCCCAAGGTCTCCAAGGAAGGAATTGAACACTGCTACAAATCTGAACTATACAGTCAAGTTACGAAGGTTGGTAAATGTTTTTCACTTAATACAAAACAATTATACAATAAACAATAAGAAGACCAGAATGTACTTTGTTATAGAAAGGGAAAAAAATTATTAAGCATTTATAATTTTCTTTTCATTTCTTCCCCGTTTAATTATTAATAGTTTGAAGAGGGAATAAAACAAAAAATAATATGCCTTTTTTTTTTATAATTATTGTGATTGATACATAAAACAAGGTATGTCTATATTTTTCATGAAGGATACACTTGTATGGCCAGCTCTTAACGTTTTATAAACGCAGTGTTGTTGTAAATCAATGAACTGCCATAAAGGTTATAATCAGAATTCACAATACCTTTAGTTTCTATAGATCAAAACAAATAATGAACAAAATCATTGTCCTAGAGAGATGGAGAAAACACCAAAATTACATCGTGGTAAAAGCCATAGAAATGGAGACGATGCAAAATATATTCAACTAACATGCACGCACTAAATATGGATAAGATCATGGAGAGACGACAGTATGATTGGCAAGGTAACAGGGTAGATCAATTCTAATGGCACACTGCATAACTTAATTTGACTTTGCACATTTAAGATAAGTAACAAACCAACTACAGGATAAAAGGAAATATGAGTATTAATGTTGCATGAAGGATGTACACCACATACTATATTTTTTCAACGAAGTACAAAAATTTGCTAAACTAATTTTTTTTTTCTTTTCGGTAAAATCCACTAAACTAATGGGTAGTAAGGACCTTAACATCACCCCCATCATCAGCTGCAGCCAGAAAAGAAGACTTGGAGCCACATGCAACCTACATAAATAGGGGAAAAATTGGTTAACATGTTGATTTGTTTTTTCTAACAAGGTCGGTCAGATTAAACCCACCTCGCAATAAACAAAAACAGAAGCAACTGTAAAAGAAAATTTTCAATACATCAAGAAACATTGATGTAATACAATACCAGGCTTGTATAACAAAACTTGAATCTAAAAAGTCATTATAAGAAGCAGCAACTACCTGATTTATCTCCTCTTTATTGAAGTTATAAGTTTCCAATGGTTTCCATGAGGTAGCCTTGAAAATATAAATAAAGGATATATAAGTGCAACTGATATGGCAAATATAGCAAGATTAAACCATCAACGTTGATTTGCATGTAACTGGGGAAAAAGTTGGAAAGCAATCTAAGAAGAGTTCACTTCTGTAATTTCAGCACGATGTACCCTTATTAAATGGCAAACCTATCTGAAGTCATTACCTGATGCACATCAAAAGATTTGACTTCTTTTCCGGTCGATACGTAAATGATATCTTCATTCCCTGATTTGCGTAACAACCATCACAATTTTCTTAGAGAGATTGATATATAATTTATAATGTGACAAATATTTTGACACTTTATCCAACATGATTTTAACTTTTAAGGTCCACGTAAAGCCTACAGTGGACTTGAAAATCAGAATTCATTAGAAAACATACACAAGGGCCACCGATTGAGCTGGGCCTCAAGGCTATACATATGTATGTATATGTTAGCATGTTGTTTAGATGTATTCAATACAACATATAAATTGAATTCTAAAACAAACGACAAGTAGATGAGGCAAGGTTGGAAACAAAAATGCCAAGGAAATGATGCTGTGTTATAATTGGCAATTGAATTGAAAAATAGGCACACAGTATACTAGCGAAAGAAATAGGACTTTGCAATGGATTGGTATGAAAAATGAAACATGGTCAATTTAACATACTAAAGTTTCAAATATATTATTTGCAGCATACGATGCTTGCAATAATCAATATTAATTATTATTACCTTGTTTGAAACATAGAGATGAAATAGGCTCCTTTGAAATATCCATAATGCATACAGCATCTTTGCATCGCATATCAAACCAGCAAACACAGCCATCCTACTTTGAACAACAAAATATACAAACAAAGTTAACAAGAGAATCCTACAAAACTCTTTTCACCAACGGCAGGAATTCACAAGAAAAACTCTATGTTATATAACTTAGAATTTCGACGCTCAAGATAAGATTAGAAAGCTGAGTAAGGAAATGAAAGATGAAGAGGTAATTTCTCAAGGAAGGTTTCAATGCACGAACCGATTTTGACCCCTAATTTGATTACTGAAATCTGGCGATCAGTTAAGAAAGAGCTAGACAAGTTTAACTAACAAACTAAACGAAAGATTAAAGGAGTTAAAGGCATAGAAATAACCTCACCGGAAGTAGCGACTAGACCAGGGCGGTCCCTCGAGGCGATGCAGCACGTTGCAGTCGCAGTATGCCCTCTCAGTCTTCTTGGTCTCGAATCCGCCATCTTCCTCCTGTCTCCGTCCCTCTCTGTTTGCTGTAGTCTATATATTATATATAGAGCTTTATTTTATTGTGCCACGTATTTTTTATAAGCATTCAACTCGGGTTAAGATGTTTTTGGTCCAATCGAACCGAATTTAGGTTTTGGTTCAATTCCAATCTTAGGACAATCAAACTCATAATCAATTCTATTAGAGTTGAATGTTTTATTTGGGTTCTAAATTAATCGTATAAGACTTTGTTCAAAATTATCGTGAGGTTGAGCGTAAAAACACTGATCGAGTTAAAAAAAATAGTTCAAAAAATTATTCTTCGAAAGACTATTTTCTGAAATCGTTTCGGACAAACAGACCAAACCGAACCAAAAATCCACTAATTTAGGCGGACGATCCACACTTTAATCAATCATCAATATCTCATCTACAAGACGAGATTGAGAGGTTAGTATGGTCAGTAAATATGCAGCTAAATATTCGTTTCCCGAATGAACGGATTGCTGAGAATATGTTGTTTGAATATGCATGAACCCTAGTTTTTTTTTTTTTTTATATTATTAGACTATATAAAGACATTGAAGCCCTAGAGAAGACCATCTAGCAAGGATGCAGATGAAGTGCAGGGCAACTCCTCCTCTGGCAGTTTGCCATTTATCTCCTGCTTGTGGTTAAGTTCATATGGCAGAGGTATAAGCTCACTGCCAAAGGAGATTTGCCCCTTTGAAGATGAGAGAGAGATGATGCTAATTTGGTTGTGTTATAAGAGCAAGTAATGAATGATTTGTCAATGATAGGTTCTCGAATTATGTATGATATTTTTAGTGAATTTGGTCGGGATAGTTTAGGTCATAATTGTTAGATTTCGGTGCCTGAGTTATAGGTAATAGGATTTAGGAGTTCTCGATAGATTTTATACTGTAGTCGCAAAATTCATGCTACGATTCGATTTTTGACATATTGAATTTTTCTTATTGTTAGATTTCGGTGTGACTCGAATTCTATTAGGCCGGACAGGTGGGCCTGCATTGTAAATCTCATTTAGGGTTTTATTTTCTCTATAAATTCATGTAATCTAGAGTCACAAAACTCGCGGTTATATTTTGATCTTCATAGTATGTTATTACTCTGCCCGTGGTTTTTTCCTGAAATGATTTTTCCACGTAAATCTGGTGTCCTACATCGTATTTTCCTTTTTTTGGTTATCGTTCGATCTCTAACACTTATCTATCAATAGATTTTCACTTGTGAAGGTTTTTCACCAAATATTATTTCGGTTGAGCTTTAAATTCGACGTCTGAAAGAGTTGAAGTTGAACAAGTGCACTCACTTAGAGAAGCCTTCTAACCCGGAATAGGCCTATTCTGCCAGTTAAGATTGGGAAAGAGGCAGCTCCTGACAATTCGAAATCTACTTGAAAACAAACAATGCGCATTGCCCCTATAGCCTTCACTCGGAAGGCGATTCCTCAAATTCGAATAAGATTGTTTGCAACGTTCTCCCCGTCCCCAGACTGATCGCTATTGTTTTCTTGCTTTCTTCTTGTCCTAAATTCGTATTTAGTTGATTGCTATAAATATATTTTGTTTTCTTGAAAATTACTCGACCTTAGAATCATATTTTTATTTATTTATACAATAAAGTTTTTAATAAGTACTAAATTAGATGAGATGTCTCGAGTACAACAAAGTTCTCAACCATATTGAAATGATTATATGATAAGTTGATTTGCTAAAACAAATCAAGTCGAATTCAAAATTTACATTTTCGAGCTCTACCTTAACCAAGCTTAAATTAGTCAAGTAACACTCAACTCATTTAGCACGTTTAAGAACTCTTCTAATGAACTTGGGCTCCCTATAATGTCCTTCAGTGCTTCTAGTACAATATTATCCGCTTTGGGCCAAAACCTGCACAGTTTTGTCCTTGGGATTAGCCCAAAACGCATTATACTAGGTAGAGAATGAAACTGTACTTATACACCATGCATTTTCTACTATCCAAAGTGATGTAAGATTGTGCACCCCCACAGATATAAGTCGGACCCACACTTGAACCTTTCATGGCCTTCCCAAGTGGGCTGCCACACTCTCTACTCCCCCAACCCATCTTCTATGAGCATCGACATGCATGGCCACTACCACCCCATTTCCTTGGTTGCTATAAAACATTCTAGCATACCGTGCTTTCTTTTATAATCTCATTTCTTTTGCTTAGTTTTCTTTTTAGCTGAATTTTGCTCGACTTTCTCGTTTGACACCTGATTATTGTGAGGCCATTTGGTTGCTTTTGTCCTGAAATATAATAATAATAAACTAAAATAAAAATAAATAGCACAGAAAATAATAAAAAAGAACAAAATACACCCAAATTTAATAAAAAAAAGGAAAAAGAAAAGAGAAAAAGAAAGCAATGACAATGTATTGCTGGACAAATCTCCTTTGGCAGTGAGCTTATACCTCTGCAACGTTCCAAGTTAACCAGAAGCAGTAGATAAATTAAGAAACTGCCAATGGAGTATGTTTGCCCTGTAATCCACATCATAGTTCATACGCACTCCTCCAACTTCTACGCTTGATCTTCCTCTCTAGGGTTTCATATCTTTATATACTTGAATGATGAAGCAAAACAAGGGTTCTTTCCGTATTTGAACAGCATATTCTCAGCACATCCTCTGTTTGATTTTGATCCTTGTACAGCAACCTCTTTTTTTAACTAGGTCTCGCCTGCTTGATATTCAATGGAAAACTAGGGTTTTGAATCTTATGGATGTGCGTTTCCACGTGATCATCACGAAAGAATACAACTGAAAATCATTCGATCAAAGATGGTGGCTTCTAGTAAACTGTACAAACCCATAAAATCAAATTCAGATCTTCCAAAGTTCTTCCAGCAAAATGATGCGGCTGCTCGTCCTGAGAAGATGAACACAACCCAAGATCAAGAAACTGTGATGTCCCATCTCATATCTGGAGATTTGCAAAATCATAATGTTAGATTTTGGTGTGACTCGAATTCTATTGGGCCGGGCTAGTGGGCCCATATTGTAGATCTCATTTAAGTTTTTTTTTCTCTATAAATTGATGTAAGCTAGAGTCGCAAAACTCGCGGTTGTATTTTGATCTTCATAGTAGATTATTCTTCTGCCTGCGGTTATTCCTCTGCACATGGTATTTTCTTTTTCCAGTTATCGTTCAATCTCTAACAGTTAATAAGTAAAATTCTCCTCTCAACTTAGCGCAACGCGTTTTACCATAGAATCTAAAAACAAAACTGTGTAAAATTCGATCAAAATCGTACAATATACGACGTGAGTTTTCATGGTAATTTTTCTTTTTTTGGGGGGTAAAAGAAAATAGGTCATAGAAGAAGAGCATCTTCTTAACATAAAATGCAGAAAGAAAAGAAAGAAAGATGTCTTTATTTAGAAGTCCTCCCCCCAAAAAAAAAAAGTGGTCCTGTAATTTCTACCCTTGAAAGTGAAGTTTCAACCTTTTAATTGTGGTGGAAGCTGTGTAGTGTGTTCTTGCAGATTGTGAGAGATACCCACCCCCACAAAAAAAGTGAAAAATGAGAAATCAAAAGCTCTCTCTCTCTCTCTCTAACTTGACTGACAAAACTTTGATCTTCAAATATGATCAAAGACTTTATTAAACATATAGAGAGAGAGAGAGACTTCAAGTATATATTCTAAGATCGCCAAAAAAATACAGCCTTTGGGTTATCGAGGAGACAAAACAAGACTTGACCCATTTCTTGATTATTTGTTGTATGACATTTGTGCAATATGCTTAGAGAGATATTATGTGGCAACCTGTCTTGTGAAGGCAAGGACGACCCAAGATACTGTTGATTGTGATGTTTCAACCCATATCAGTGGGAGTGCACAATCCTACATCGCTTAGAAAAGTGAAAAATAAACGATTTATAAGTAGAATTCACCTCTCTATCTAGTACAACGCGTTTTGGCCTAAAACAGACAATATTGTATTATGAGCATTATAGGACTTCACACAATATGCTAACAGACCTTATGTGAAACTAACTTTCTTTAAAAACTTAATAATTTTTTGAAAACATATGGTATTTAGAATTGCTCTATGAAACTAATATTTCAAAACACTTTTGGATTATTTGTTTTCATAAGTTTCCTATTTTACAAATGTGACACAAAACGAAAATCAGAAAGAGAGAAGAAGAAATAACATTTGATATTGTGGGGGTTACACACTAACACCCAACAGCCGGAATCAATAATTACAACTTTTCGAGCATATCATTCCTTTATATGAGCATATCCTAAACTTCGAATGTGAATAACATTTAATGGATATATATTGGACGTCGAAAAGAAACGCGTTTCAATCAAATACAGCCAAAGATCGACACGTGGAATTGGATGATCTATTATGTTATCCTCTTAGCAAGGAGCTTTACTTCGATAGTAATTTCTCGTTACACTTGTCGTCAACGAGATAACATGTTATCGTTGAGCTTGAATCTATGTCTCATTACTTTATCGTATCGATGATTAGTATGTCATTCATTTTTCGCTTAATTAGACTGTACTATAAGTTGTTGATTCCAAATGTAATTTTGGTCGTTCATTTTAAATCGAAATTATCGTGGCTCTCTTCCGCTCTCTCAATAGCCAAAGATATTCTCCATGATTGACTTAGAAAGTTAACAAAACTAGGGTTGCTGACTGCTTAAGCTTGTGCTTGTGGAAGACTAATCAAGAAACCATTGTCAAGATCCTTGCATTTTCATACTATATGATTTCTCTCTCTCTCTTTCTTTCTCTCTCTCTCTCTCTGCTTAGTTCAAACTCATTTCATAATCGTTCTGCAAACTACAAAAAAACACCTCTTCGCTAGAAATCAAAATCTCTTAGTCATTAAAAGGTACTGATCAAATCAAAAAGCAGCAAAATCTGAGTTATCCGTTGAGGATAGAAGTAGGGGACCAAAACAAAAGTGAAGAAGGAAGAAAGCCTCCCTTAGAGAATGATCCAATGGCATATACTTCCCGTCATTTCCACCAGGCATATTCATTTTATTTGTGCGAATAACAAAGAAGTTAAAAGCCGAAGAAGAAGAAGAAGTTCTTCAAAAACTCTCAAATCTGAGACAGTAGAGCAGAATAACAGTGCAATTCTCCTTTGGCAGAAAAAGAGAGGGAAAAAAAAAAAGATGAACCCTTTTTTCGGCCAAAGGAGACTTGCCCTGCTATTCGATTTACTCTACCATTGTCCATCTTCCGCCATTGTTGATTCTGAACTGAGCTCAGCAACGCAGAAGAAGGGTTGAGAGAAATGACAGTGCAATTCTTCTTTGGCAGACATTGCTGTAGTGTACTTTAACTCACTGCATTTCTGCCAAAGGAGACTTGCCCTGCCATTTTCTGCAACCAACATTGCTGAATGGATCCATCACCATGACCAAAAGAGGCATAACTATAATCTACAACCCACCATTGGTGAAAGAGAGGAGTAACTTCCCCTCCTAGGGTTTCTGCTATTTTCTTTGCATTACTTGAATTTAGGGTTTAGCTAACAATTGAATGGAATTGCTGCTTTGAGTTGCTTCTAATTTCTATAAAACTCATGTTAATGAAAGAAACTAGTACATTTTAGTGACATTAAGTGTATTGTGACTAAGAATTTCTACAGTTGGATTTATGACACTATAAGTTGTACTAGCTGATGTTACTCATTGATCGTCGAAGTATTTTGAAAAATGAAGTACCGTTAAATATAGTTAACTATGATATTTCCGCTAACATTACTCATATTAATAACTCAAAACTTAGTCAAGTATGTAACTATGATCTCTAAAGCCTTTTCTCGATGTTTTAATTCTTGAATTTTTTTTTTTGTCATGGTATTTGATCTCTAAAGGCCTACGATGCAGATATATTCAATCTAAATTTCAAGATCTTAAGCATAACATTGAGCAATTTAGTACATCATCTTATCAATTTTATTTTTCCTTATAAAATTGGGACATTTGAATTGATTACAAATCGAAATATTTGACTAAACATTGAACTAGTTTGTCACACAATCTACTAATCATATCATACTTGTGAGGGCCCTTTCTTGTGAGACTTTGTTGGGTCTCAAGTCCAAGTGATGGAATCACAATTTTGACATTATTTGGATGTGATCTGGATGTGTATTACAAAAAAAAATAACTAAGAAATATTTAATTTTCGAATATTACAAGGCTTTTTGGAGTAAAATGCAATAACAAAATCAAGTGGATCTCGACCAAAAGCAGATAATATTATAGTATTTAGTAAAATTTGGGACATTACACGAATAAAATTAGTGTTAGTTTTTTTCGGAATAAAATATGATAGTAGATGTGTTATTTATGTCCCTTGAATTATGGAAACATGGGTGAAATTTTAAAATAAGTAGTACAATTGAAAGTATATGAGTTTAACTCTAATTGGCTAGCCAGCCATGGATAATATATTTGACACAAAAAAAATCCGATAACATTCTTCATACAAGTCTTAATCTTGTCTTTTCACTGTCTTTTTTTACGTAGAAACTCGAAGCAGAATACTCATGTGAAATGCAAAGTCATAGCCGTTGAAAAAGAGTTATTATATGATTTTATTTTATATAAATATTGTTAGAAATGAGTGATTAAATAATTAAAAAATGGTATTTTGCTTTAAAATGTCATAACTTTATTTTTTTTAGTTATAAAAATTGATTTTTGTGATTTTTAAGGTAATATTTTGTGAGAAATATGTATAATTATTATTATTATTTTTTATAAAAATCACATATAGATGTATTTAAATTTAAATGGAAAATCATGACAATTGAAGATTTTGAGGAGAAAAAATAAAGTTTGGGAGATTTTTATGGAAGAGAATATTCACATTCACAACAACAAATGCAAGGATAATATTCTCTAGAAAGAGTAATTAAAAATAGGTTGGAAATATGGAATAAAATCACAGCAACCAATAAGGAATAAAATCACTATTATATTTTTGGAAAGAGAAATTATAGAGCGTGAGAAAATTAGATCTGATTTGATTTTAAATCTTGATTAGATGAGAGAAAAGATGTTTTGATTTTCAAAAGTAAATAATGATGGAGAGGTTGCTGACGGCTAAAAAAGAAGAAAACTTTGGAAGGAAAACTTGAGGAGGAATAATCCAAATCCGAGGAAATTTTCAGAGAACGAAAAAGTGAGAAAATTAACCCAAGATACATGGATTTAGCACATGGAGGAAGATTTATGGCGACGACAGTCAAAGAAAACTAAACGCGGACACCATTTTCTGTTCTTGCGGCAACCATTTTGAACATACATTTTGATGTGACATCGAACAATATCACTACAGCATAGAATGATTTTGACGATTTTTTATATTATTATGGGCTAATTTTCTATTGATTAGGAGGAGAAAGTACCTAATTATGTGAACTTTATTATTTTGTTGAAATTTGATGCATGAATAAAGTTGAATAATTCAATGTGTTTAATTATTATTTTATTTTTTGTCGACGAACCTAAATAAATATTTGTATTCCTATTGTACTTATAGGTAATTAGGTATTTAAGATTAATATTGAATTGTGTGAGAATAACATTTACACATTATTTTGTTTTGAATCACAAGACATGTTGAAATAATATTTAATGAAAATATATTGAAATATTAATCTTTTATAAGCTTAAAAGAATTTATTAAAGGGAGTTATCAAGCAATTCAACAGAATCTTGAATAAAAGAAGAGTAATTCTAAGTCACTCAAATGTTTACTACAACATAATACAACAATTTTAGTAAAATTTATATAAAAGAGGAAATCGAATCCGAGCCATATTCTTATAATCTTTATAAACTTTACAATTGTTTATTTGCATTCTATTCTAATTATTTAGCACCCAAATCACCATTTTAAACCAATTTCTATTTTTACTTAGATTTAAATTGTGTTAAATTTATCCTCGTAGGATCGATACTCTACTTACTCTTTATTATTTGATTTGTGACACGTACACTTGCGTAGTGTTAGTTTTGCTCAAACACTAAGCTAGGTATACATAAAATGACAATTCTCATCATTTGGATACTTGAAGAGAAGCAACTAAAAATTTATGTAGGGCATCAAAAAATAACAGAACTTTAATTATGTAATTAAAATGAGTAGAAGTAGAATCACCGATAATGGGACAACCCTTTCTATGCAGACGAGGTGACTCAAGATTTTGAAGGGTTTAGTCTACACCATGAGAGTTATACAATTTCATATTGTTTGGGAAAAGTGCAAGTAAGCAGTTCATGAGTAACGTTCTTCTTTCAATCTAATACAATCAGGTTTTTGGATAAAATCTAAAAGAAAAAAACAATGCATATTAAGTGAAAAATATGGTTTTAGCATAACCAAAACTGCACAAATAAAGAGAGCAATTAGCAAAACGAACTTCTAATACGGTATGACTATATTTGTACGCACTAGAAAGTAGAAATCTCTCGTTGGGCTAAGATCTCTACTAACAAAAGGCGATAAAGTTGAACTTTTGAAAATTTTCTTCTAGTAGAATTGCGAGAGAATTACGGGGCAAATCTCCTTTGGCAGAGGACACGCACATTAGATATCATCAAAACCAGTGAAAGCGAAAAGCAATCACGACAATCGATCTTTATCTTTACGTGGCCATCTGCCAATAGAGAGTATGCCCAGAAATTCAACCGCAATTGAAGCTCAAATACTTGCACATGGAGAAGAACATGCAAAACCCTCATATTTATGGAGATTGGAAAAGAGGCATATCCTTTGGAACAATCCTTCCTTCTAAGAGTCATTTTCTCCCCCCTTATTTAACCATCATTTTACTCCCATTAATTCGAACCAATTTCACTCTCCTAACACACCTCGATAGTTTACAGAGAAAACTCTATTTATGTATTGATTTCTTTCGTATTTCTTAAGTGGTGCGAGATTGTACAACTCTCCTTGTATTGGTTAGACCCATAACAATTCTTGTCCTCACAGGACAAGTCAGCTACATGTTCATTATGAGTTTTACGTACGAAAGCTTTCGTATTAATGGCGAAATTTAAACATCTAGGGCATTTTTTGAAGTATAATAAAAGATGAAAGTGAGATATAATGCGAATAATGGGAAAAGATGCTATAAAATGGAAGATTCATGAGCATGTTCTCAATAAGTACTTTTTCTGCATGCAAAAGCTCGACCATGAATTGCTCTAGTGATCTTAATTGTTACTAATTTATAAACCAATAACAAAATGACACATGGCCATCGTATAATTTTTGAAGTAAACCCTGCGTTCGATGGGCCTCCGGCAATTCCCGGCGACTTCTCGGTGACTTTCCAATGATTTTCTGCGGGCTTTTGGTGGTCAGAGGCCAACAGGCCCACTTTCGGACCACAGTTGGGCCGGGGTGGCTTTGTCGACAGCTTTTCACGTTCTGTATTGTATTCGTTGTTATGACACTCCTCCATCCGCCATTTTCCCCAAGCTCATCTCCTCGTCTTCCCCCCACCAAAAAAAGCAGGTGATTAGCTCGTCATACCAAAAATACTTGATATGATGTTTCATGCACCATGAATTTCCTTCTTCTCTTCCAATCGTGAAAACAAAATTACAGTACGAGATCCCTTCAGAAAAAGGTAGTTTTAGTGGCGAGAGTAACAGCAATACTCCACCTTCTGGTTCTTGGGCATGGCGTAAATATGGTCAGAATCCAATGAGAGGCTCTCCTTACCCCAGTTAACTTATCAAAAAAAGAGAAAGAATTACTTTTGGTGAATTCTTGAACAGGATATTGTCGGTGCAGTAGCTCAAAAGGTTGCCCCGCTAGAAAATAAGTAGAAAGAAGCCATGTAAATCCCGCCACGTTAGTCGTCACTTATTCCTGTCAGCATATAACCATCCGATCCCCGCCCCAAGAAATAACCACAACCACCACTCCTCCGCCGGAATCAAACCCGGTTATCAAAGGACCCGACCAGAACCAGAACGAGAACCGGAAATCGACCACGAAGAGAAGATATCGGATCTTACTGGCGATGCAATGGTGGCCGCGGAGGATCACTTCACGTGGTTCGGCATGATGGAAACGATGACGTCTACAATTCTGGACAGTCCAATTTTCGGAGGGACAACAGGAGGGCAGGGTGAAATGTTTTTTCCTATGACCGGTGAGGACGAGTCTCGCTCTTAGCCGATCTGGGAGAGTCGCCGGAGTGCTCCGTCGAGTTCCGCCGCGGTGTGGGGCCACAAGCTGAATTAAGCTGCCACGTGTTTATATGCTCCAATCAGACGCCTTCTCCTTTCATAAAACATTTGTCAATTAATTTATTTAATTGAAAACTTTAATTTTTATTCTCATCATTATTAGCTTAATAAATAAGAAAAATCAAATGTAATTAGTCAATATTTTAAAGTAATTAATTAAAAACTAACCCAATAATGATGTATTAAAAATTGATCATAATGTACTTTTTCATACTTCTTACCTTTGAATAAAATAATTTTTAAAAAAATTTGAATAATCAAATTTTACCATATCCATATGTGTGATTTGCGTGGGTTAAAATGTCTTGTCGGCCACTTAATTAACAATAATTAATCAACAAGTTTGACCATATAAAAAATTGAGTTACCACAATATAACTTACTTTTCTACTACAAAAGATATGTGTTCCCTACATAAATTAAAAAATATTTTTTTCACAGTGTAGATGTTAAGGTTCAGTGTAATTCAGATTCTAATTGGGTCATGTCGGTTTGGCCCATATTGGAGGTCAATTCCAGTATTACTAGTGTTTCCTTTAATTCCTATAAATATATGTTTGATCCACAAAACTCGTTGTACCGATTTCTATTAGTGATTTCTCCTCTCCCAGTGGTTTTTTCCCGTCTTGGGTTTTCCACGTAAATTCGGTGTCCACTATTTTCTCTTTCTCTTTTCCAAATCTCGTTCGTTTTATTTCAACAATAGGCTTATCTTTTGTTATCAAAAGTAAGTTATTTACTACAACTACTTCATATATAGATCCATTATGATAAATTTGGTTAAGAACTTGGGCAACTACAATGCCAACATTTGTTCCTTCGAGAGAAAATATTTGCACAAAATAAAGAAATTATCGTTAAATGAATGATTTTCAGTCCTTAATTAAGACTACAGTGAGGTTGCGAAGATTGAATTTGTTGCCTATGAGCATGGCTACAATGTTGAAACTAGTATGGTGTCTCAATTCTCTTAGTCACCATTCCACACTTTCGAAGGTCGAATGGCGAGGACGAGTAATGCACCATCGGCGCTAGTTAATATTTATATTTATATTTATTAATATTAATATTTATATTTATTAATATAAATATTAGTTTTTAGTTTTTTTTATTTTTATTTTCAAGAACATTTTTATTAAAAAATAATGATTGAAAGTAGTAGAAGATAATGATTTCTCTCCATTTAAACTTTCATTCTATTTTTTTCAACGCAAGTAGGGTCCACTTTTATTCCAAATGCCAGCTCAAACCAAGCCTCAACCACTTAAAATTGAGTATAAATTAATTTTAAATATAAAATTATAAATTGTTCGAATGAATTTAATCGTGACAATAACTATATTATATAAAAATAAATATTCCATTCATGATTACGAGAACTACCACCATCATGTGATTTTAATGTGTTCAAATATTGCTGCAAAATAAAATAATAATAAAAAATTAAAATTATATATTTAGCTTATGATGTGTAATGGTTTGCTTCGATCGAACAATATTAGCCTTAACGGCTCGGTTCGGTCCGGTCAGAACCGACCAGAAAAGTAGTATGTTTCAAGGTTGAAGTGTTTTTGAGAGAATCTCAAACCCTCCCTACGTCCCCTATTGCTTAACTTAGCTACCACTCTACTTCTACCAACTCTATGATTGAACGCAGCCATACACGTCCTTATCACTCTTCGTCTTCTTCTTCCTCCTCCCAGTTTCCAGTCCCATTCACTGCTTTGATCTCTTCCTCCTCTTTTTCTGGGTTTTCTTGTGGCTGTCGGGACCCCTTGTCTGAGTGTTTTAAAGGATTCTGATTATTGAGATTGACAGCATCTTCGTCTTCTTCCGTCATTGCCGTCCACTCAAAACCTTCTCGCCTAATCACTTTCATCTTCTCTTTTTCTGGGTTTTCTTGTTTCTGTCATATCCGTGTCTGGGACCTCTGTTCGGAGAGTTTTAATCAGATTTCTTCTGGGTTGCGACATGTCCATGGCTTGGCTGAGACCGCTGAACTTTGTGCTTTCATGGATTTCAAACATGAAGAATTGAGACTCTGTCTGGGATTCCCGACGTTTGATCACGACGTTGAAGTAATTCGAAGCAAGGGTCATTTTCTCTCGCCTACCCCTCTTAATCTCCTTCCTCGCCTTTTCTCTTATTTCGTCCCTTACACTTAACTTCCTTCAATTTCCGCCATGTCTGTACTGAATACTTACCTCTTAAACTCGTTCGTACGATTCGATGACAGAAAACATCGTTTGAATTGAGTCTCTAGCTGAGTTATCATTGCTTGGTCACCTCCTTTATTTTCAAATCTGCTATTTTTGCCATGGCCAGCACAGAAAAATCATCTTTGAAAGTCCAATTCGTCTCAAAATCAACTTCGGAGGGGCTTCTGACCAAGTTCGCCGACGAAGACGAAGACGAAGAGTTGGGGTTCAATTACGAGCAGAGTGGACTATGGTCTCCGCCTCTTCAGCGGAACGCCTTTTTGACTTCTTCTGGAAAAGTAGTGGTGGTGGAAGAGAGTGAACTCCATGAAAGATTCAGCGCTTTAATGGCGGATGGTCATCACCTTCGTCCTAAAAAACAGAGCAACTGTTTCAGAGTAGGATGCTGTAATACATTTCTGTTTTCTTGAAAAATATTAAATACTAAATTAATTAATTTTAACCCAATTATCCAATCATATTTTTTCCAGAATTACTTTATTTATTTACTATTTATAAATTAATATTTTAAAAGTAATTATTTAATTTTATACACTAATTTTATTTTATAATACTTATTAAATATATAATTAATATCTTATTTTAATTCTTTATAATTTATTTTTATTATTCTAGTAATTTTTATTATAATTATAGTATTTTTTAATATATAATAAATGCTGTTTAAAATTAATACTTCAACTATAATAAATTCACTAATCATGTTCTTGTAAATTATACACATGCAAGCAAATAGATTTACTGCTGCTCTTGAGAAACAACCACCACAAATGTGTATGAATTGCACAATTCAGAGTCTCTCTCCTTCCATGGTAGTTGCGGTTTTCGGGTTGGACGAGACTCGATTGGAGCAGGTTGTCAGACCGGAGCCGGACTCTGCTCCAGGCTTTCTTTGCCTGTAATGCCGTCTTTCAAGGTTTTGAAATAGACACCATAGTCTCTCTCTTGAGGAGGATTGTCGGGATCGACCGTAAATGGCTCGCTAAATGGAATAACACTCTTAACCTGTCAAAGAACGGAAAAATTGAGAGTAATGCTAAGGTATCGTCTTTCGACTGACACTCTGGACGTGTCGGTCTACTTAGGGTGATGCCGGACATTCATACTCGAAAATTATGCGACTAATAAGTAAAAGCATGACCTCGAATGTTTTTCCACAAGCATATGGACTTTCCAATGCGGCGACGCATATTCGAGCGATCTCGTCCCTTGATATCTTCCCCTGTAAACACGTAAAAATAAAAAAAAGGCGTAAAAACATTGACTTGATTCAATCTCGAGAACATAAAGACGAATTTACACGGGAAAGAACAAAATGAGTTTAGGTGTTAATTTAGTTTTTACTGTTATATTGTCTCCTTGATCGAATACAAGATCCGCTCCAGCAGGCTCCTCCGTCAACGCACAAGGCCTCACGATAGCATATGGTATCCCGCTCTCCCGAATTAAATCCTCTCCCTAGAGTCAACATAATCGAAAACACGAAAAAATATAATTCATATTTATGGAGAGAATCTTGAAGTATTCATTATCAGCATTTTGTTGTTGTGGGAAGATCTACCTTCAATTTATATGTAAGAATAAAGTCCAACTCTTTGTTCAATCGAACAGCAGGAGGTTGTTTGCTCAGATCAAGGCCGGGCCTATCGGGTCTGGTAACTCCGGCAGAGCTCACATGAACAAACCTACATCGAGCAATGAGAAAACATAATCGTAACAAAAAATGATTTCTTGTCTGCTTCGAATAAAATCATCGAATTAGCAAACCTGGGTGTGATTGGAGTTTTTAAGTAGGCCTTTATACTGGATAATGGAAGCTGAAATGCACCTTCTGTAAAAGTTGGATTCAATTTTCCGTCGTATTCGAATTTGCTGAACATAAGCTGCAAAAGTAGACAGAACCCATCATCAAGAGAGGTAAGAACCATGAAATGAAGAAAAATGGGAACAGAAATATGCCTGGAGGGAGAGAATATTTGAGGGATCGAAAGGTGGGGCATCAAAAACTGTCCGAGCACGAAAAACTGGCTTCAGGGAAGAAAATGGAAGACGAATCTGTAGGAAGAGAGCGAATATTAAGAAATATCTAAATATTTATGTATAAATAGAAAAATGAGAACAAAAGAAAGGAGGGAAATTCATGATACTAACTGACTGCCACTGGCCTTGTATGGTGTCGAAGCTTCCCGTGTAGCCAACAGTATCCCATTCACTGCTTGTTCGTACAATAAGTTTATATCTTCGACCATCGCCTTTGAGCCGCAATTCCAGGCCGTCGTATGCAGAGAGATCCTCCGGAACTGAAAAATTCTGAAAACAGTACATAAAATTGTTGATCATTGTGTCATATTTAATCAAGAGCTTGAAAATGAAATTAAAAGGAAAAAATCAAAATGGAGTTTGCAGTTTACCCTTGCTCGAATACTGGTAAACCCGCCATTGTTTGCAGTAGAAACAACGCCTGCGTGAGACGGATTTAAATGTGGAATTTGTACAAAGAAGTCTTTGATTCTGATATAAAAATTATGCGCAAGTCTATCGTTTCAAGTGTTTGAAACCTTTAAAAATGCCGGTCGGTCCTCCATTTTCACCACCATTTCGATCGATCTGAAATGCACTTTCACTAACTCCACCCATCACTACATCATCCAGAGCTCCCCAAGAAAGTTCTCGGGTATTACGTTCTGAAAATTACAAGATAGAACAGAGAAAAATTAAGAGAAGATCCAAATGTCTTGGATGAATCCACATGTACTTTAAAAGTCAAGCCTCTATCTTTTCATTCCTTGCATATCCAAAGAAAAGGATTAAATTCTACTCATACGATTAGTTTACCTTCAAACCCAAATATTAATTTTCCGTTAAGAAGGCCCACGCTCTCCTTCACGACATTGATCAAATTTCTCATCCCAATATACTCCACCATTTCAGGTGAATCACCTTTGATCTGGAATGCCCAACCAATTATTCATTATAAAATGGAACATAAAAATCCATTTTGGATTTTGAAAAAAGAATGAATCTGAAACGAAAAGCTCGATTCAGCCACACAGTTCGGCACCTCTGGTTCGAAGAACTTGATTCCCTGCACCAAACCGAAGCATATCAGATCCAAGGAAGAGATATAGACATAAAAGATTTAACTTCATGACAGACAGAAGTAACAGATATGGAATGTTAGACAAACCTGGCTGTACTTGGCTCTTTCAGGAGTATCTCCTTCTTTTGGCCCAACTATGACAGAAACAGCATTAATCACATTCCTCACCCCTTTAAACTTCTCTGGAAGCAGAGTACTCTCTTTTGTGATATCTCCAATAATCTAAATTTTCCAAAACAAACAAAGAAAACATAGCCGAATGAGATATATCAGATCAAAAGAAACAAAAATATAGTGTATACATGTGGCAGCCCACTCTATGAAGTAAAAAATGACCCAAGTGAGGGTCTGACCTGTTAAGAAAAATCTAAATGATTAAATTATACTTCAACCCACAAACTTAAGCTTTCGGGATTGTTGGTAATTAGTTATGATATCAGAGCTAGAGATCCCAAGTTCAAATCTCGGAAAAGTCAAAAAAATTAACTCCATTAAAAAAAAATATCCACATGTATGGACCAATAAAAAAAAAAAATTGGCCTACATGTGAAGGAAAATATTAAGAAAAATATAAATGATTAAATTATACTTCAACCCACAAGGTTAAGCTTTTGGGATTGTTGGTAATTTGTCACAACTCATACCAGTGGGGATGCACAATTCCACATTGCTTGGGAGAGGGGAAAACGCATGGCTTATAAGTAGAATTCTCCTCCTTCCCTAGTACAATAAGTTTTGGGCTAACCTTAATAACAAAATCGTCCAGACTTTGGCCTAAAATAGATAATATTGTACTGGGAGGACTGTAACAATACACTATTATCATATTAAAACTTTCGTTTATTCACATTATTTAACAATAAATAGTCACAAAAATTTCTTAGAACAAGACATCAAATTGATATTTTTACCATCACCCAAAACTACCACATTTTATCCATATAAATTGGATAATACTATGCTTTTCCAATTTCATAACCAATTCAATCAAGAAACAACTGATTTGGATATACGAGATAAATTATGAGCTTTACTTTTACAGCAAATGATCAAATAATTTGGTAAATGAATAGAAGAATGAAAAAATGTGTATTCTTATTCATCGATATCAAATTATAAGACAAAAAATATAAGCAACAGAAATAGAGAGTTTATGAGAACGCAAAAACTAACCAAATCGACGTCTGGGCCTAACATTTTTCTTGCCTTTTCTTCGTTTCTGACCTGATAAATAATTCATTGCACATCATACTATTATAAATATTTATCATTATGTTAACAATATCTAGTTTAAAAGCTTAGAGAACAGCTTCATACCAGAACTCTAACAGGCAATCCTCTTTTCCTCAAGATATCAACCACTCTCCTTCCAACACCTCCAGTGGCTCCGGTTACAAGGAAAATCCCTGAAGTTTCCATTTCTTTTATAGGTTTTTCAGGTGATGGGCCTGATAGCTTTGCTAACAGAAACTCAAAGAACTTCAACAAGCATGACTTTGAGTCAGTTCAGCCAACAAAAAATGGTAATTGGCAAAAATTGTACTTAAGCATTGCCCATCATCGAAATGAATGTAAAACTAAGGAATGACACTTTCAAGATGTTGTAGATTCTCAAATTTCATGCCCCTTGTCTTAAAACGTCAGTTTCTTACTCTCAGTCGAGTAAGTCCTGGTTTGATCGAGTACTCGACAATTTCGAGTAATTAATGATATATTTCAAGGACTTAAAAACAATGTCATATTCTAGTGTTTACACAATCGCCTCTACGATTCCAGGTTGTCACAGTTTCACTTTCAATTAAATGATTTTTCTACAATTACTTCACCCAAAAAGGCTTTGCTATTTCAAAGAGTATTGATCAAATTGTAAGATAAAAACACAGCAAACCTTAGAAGGAGATGGAGGTCCGTTGAAAAAATATAAAGTTTTCAAGAATCTACCGACATCCCAAGCCTCCGAAGATATGGGTCTTCTCCGAATTCTCACTGGGAATGATACGGAGCTATGATTATGGATAAAAATGCGATTTCCGTCGCTGAGTTGAAGAAAAGGGTTGGAAAGTTGGGAGAATACGAAGGATTTTCTTCTACAAATAGGTGATGAAGAACCCTGTAAAGGCATTAACGATTGAATAATCGGAAGTACAAAAAAATAAATTCGTTTTTCGTCTTCTGATTTTCCGGTGGAAGTGGGATTACCTGATGGTTCAGAATGCAGGGAGACTGGGTGGCGAGTTTTGCTGGAACAGAGCAGCATTCCATTGGCGCGCGAGAAAGGATGGTTTAGTTTCTCTGTAATCGTAGATATTTTATGGAAATGGAGAAAATGTAGACCACAAATCAAGCTTCTTGACTTCCAAATCATGTAAGCTAATGCAAAATAATAAATTATTAGTGTGTGACTAAATAATAATGCACTATACTATGATTATTACTAATTACATAATTAATTAAATATAATTTATTTTAATTACTATATTAATTTATGAGTAATACATATACATTACGTGAAGTGAGATGAACGTGTACAATTAAGAGGTAAGTTTACCGCTACCTAAGACTAAATTAATGAAAGCAAGTAAAAGAAAACATAAAAAATTAACAAATCAACTATTGTACTTTGTGATCAATGACAAGTTAGTTATTAAACAATTTTAGCTAAAAAAAATAAAACATTCAACAATGAGAAATAAACGAAGCGAGTATCGCTGTCACATTTTTTATTAAAAATTTTAATTTGTTTATGTAGAGAAAATGTCAAAGACTTACTTTCCACAGTAGAATATTAGTTTTTGCTGCAGAAAGTAGGGGTGTACAAATCGAACCGAAGAACTGAACTGGAACCGATCAATTAGGTTTGGTTCAAATCAGTTTTACAATGTGTGTAAAACCAAATTTCTGTTTATATTCTGCAAAACCTGGGAAAGCATGTTCGATTGTCGGTTTGTTTTTCTACAAACTGACAAACCCGAGGAGAACTGAAGTCCTCTTCTAGTCTTCTTCGCGATGCCATAGTCATGTAGTCCAGACTTGAGACTCCAGAGCATACAACAGAGACCTCGGCTCTTAAATCAACACTTGTTGGCAACAGTGCACCTTGCACGGCAATCTCCACTCTCCAGACCTTCGCCCTTCAGTGCTCTGCAATCTGCATCTGCTTTAGTCTTGCCCTTGGGACCCTCTGTTGCCGGACGCCATGTCGCCTTGCTCAGTGAGAACGACTCACATCTCTAGACTGAGATGCCACTCGAGTCGCCTCTCCAGTGCTTTTTGTCTCTGCTTGCAATCTCGGTCTAGTCATCGACTCCCAACACTCAGGCTCTGCTCTCAATTTTTATTAGTTGTTAATTTTATTAGGTGGTTTACGATTTTGTTGATACTTGATAACTCATGAGAATCATGAATGAATATTATGGTTGAATTGATACAATTTTGATGATTTCTCCTGTGTAATCAAAGGTTTTGTTTTTGAACCTTAAATCATAGTTTGTATAAATTTCTTCTATGTAATCAAAGTCTCTGTTTGAACCTTATGCTCCGGTTCAGTTTAGACTCAACATTCAAGTTTTTATCACACTCGAAACTCTTGTTTTATTGATTTGGGAAGCAAATTACTAGTAGTTTACCATGAATGCGTGAGAAAATTACAGATATTTACAATTATAAATGTTGACAATTATAGTTAGGATAATTTTAATTATTTAGATAGTTGTAGAAAAAAAAAATAGAACGCAAAACTGGAACCGAAATTTTGGTTCTGTTCCAAATAACCGAAAACTCAGTTTTGATTTTTGCATATCAAAACCGAAACCAACCGGTTCGGTTTAGTTCCATGTCAAAACCGAACTAAACCGGTTTATGAACACCCCTAGCAGAAAGTATAAGTTCTGCTGCGGAATATTTGTCTTTTTTATGAGGAATGTTGTCTTTTTTGCTGCAAAATGTTATCTATTTTCTACAACAGAAAGTATTCTTTTTGCTTAATTTGTTGAATTCTTTATTATTTTTTAACGCAGTAACACAATGAATTTTTTAAAAATTTTCTTCACTAGATCATAAACACGTATAATTAATAAATATTTATATTAAAAGTAATAATAATAATAATAAGTGACTCAAAAGAAAAAGGCAAAAAACCTAATAAAAATATCTCCGAAATTAAATAAACGAGCACGATTAAATCGTAGTGGAAGATAAAAAAATGTATCTTCACTTTCTAATCCACTACGATCATGAATGAACAACACGCGTCTTCCATACAAAATAAGTTATAAACTTAGCTCAATTATTATAATAAGTGCAAATTACTCTTTAATTTGAGATAAACAATCATTTATAATTTTAACCCTTAGTTAATTACAGAATTATTATAATAATCAAATTTAATCCAAACCGTTAAATATGGAATCAGAAAAAAAGCACGTGCAGGATTAAGAATACTTAAAATCAACGGTTGAGGATCGGGAGGGAAGCGAGTAGATTATGGTCCACATGCGAGAGCTCTCTCAGGCGTCGAAGTTAAAGGATACGACGTGTGGGTCCAACTTCACGACCAGTCGTCGAACAAAATAGTAACGGTTTTGTTCTTCCACGTGGCGTCTTCCAAAATTGCCACATGGATAAAACGGTAGTCTCCTTTGATAAACCTTATCCTTGTTTTTTTTTATATTTAATTTAGTTTATTAATTATATTCTTGGTTTTTTTTTTTTTTTTTTATCATATAGTTCATTTTGATTTCATTATTATTATTGTTGGTTTAACCGAACGTTAGAGTTTGTCGATCAAAAAACAAGGGTAAATAGTAATTTGAACCCTGTACTTTAGAAATAACGACAGCTGATATCTTAAAGCTTCGATAATTTTCGTTAGCAATTTAAATTTTGAAATTAAAAAATATCGTTATGTACCTATCTCATTAATTCATTTATTGGGTGAGCCAGGGTCTTAATTTGATAGCTACCTTGACTTATTAATTGACTTTGAATTTAGGAAATTAACAAAATAATCACTTAACTATAGAATCAATGACGAGACAATTAATAAATAATTTTTGCTAACAAATAAAACAAACAACTATAAAAAAAATAAATTACGCAAACATCGCTGTTAACAGCAACCTTACTTTGAAAATGAAAGAGTATGAAGCTTTCCCTAAAAAAAATATCTTCTCTCATGCGCTTTGAACAACGTGTTTTGATTTTCGGTTGAGTTTTTCAGAATGTAAACTAAAGATTCTCGTATATTTATGTTCAGAGAATCACCGACGAAGATAGACTTTTTTTCTCGGAACAATTTCAACATTTTATTGTCATATAATCTGAATTTGAAACAATAATTTGAAGGAAGAACTATAGTTTTGATAAATCGAAGTAAATAAACAATTTTCACTGATCAATCGATAACTTTTTTTTTTTTCCTCTGGATTACTCTTTTTAAAAAATGTCAAATTACTTAGAAAAATTCATAATTTAATTAAAAAAATATCATTTTTTTTATGGAATATCGTCTTTTTTCTGTGAAAAATAATATTGTACGAGGAAAAAGATTATGATAAAATATAATATTAGAATATAAAATATGAGGAAAAAGATTAATACAAGTGTGTGCTCATAAACAAACATACTAAGATTATGGGAAATGGATGCAACTGAATTACTGTTTCTCTGATTCTTTTGTTTATTAATTTTTCTTGTTGTTGCGAATATCAGATCCTAACTTTGCGTGCGAATTTTGCAGTTCTCTCTCCCCTTTTCGAGCTCAGGTCAGTCGTACCACTCTTTTACTTTCGTTCTTCTTCTTCTTCTTCGTCTTATCTTGTTTGTTGGGGCTATATTTGCCTATCTTTTGTTCTGATAGTGAGGACGTACGCGGTTTTTAGTAGCGCTAGAAATCGAGAATCCATTTCTACATTTGATTTTCATGAAGTTGATTGGGTTTTTGTTTTTGTCGTTTCGTTTGGAAGAATTACGGTTTTTTTTGTCGATATAGGTGTGTTATCTTAGAAATGATATCGTTATTGATGGAGACGATATTTGATTTTCCTGAAGTTCACTGGTTTTTTTTTTTTTTTTTTTTTTTTTGTTGTGCTTCATCCTTACTACTTGTTTTTTTTTTTCTGTCGATTTAGTTGTATAAATCTTCCAATGATATCATATATATGATTTACATTTTGATATTCAGAATTTTTGTGGGAATTCTCTATTGAATTAGTTAAGTAAATCTTCGACTGTTATGATTTGTGGAGTACTGATTACAGATTCTTTCCTGTTGTAGTCATTTTCATGGGGATAGCAATTTTGGGCTGTGGTTACTGTTCTGAGTTCCTATGATTTTTTCTTGAGTTGAGGAGGGTCCCCAAAAAGTGAGCGAAGATGATGTCAAAATCGTACACCAATCTTTTAGATCTAGCTTCTGGTAATTTTCCAGTAATGGGTCGCGAGAAAAAGCGACTTTCTCGAGTGATGACTGTTCCTGGGATTATATCGGAGCTTGACGATGATCAGGCCAACAGTGTGACATCTGACGTTCCATCTTCCATTTTTCAGGACCGTATAATTATTGTTGGCAATCAGCTTCCCGTGAAAGCTAAACGAAGACCAGATAATAAGGGTTGGAGTTTCAGCTGGGATGAGGATTCATTGCTATTACAGCTCAAGGATGGCTTACCTGAAGATATGGAGGTCTTATATGTTGGCTCTTTGAAAGTGGATGTTGATTCAAATGAACAAGATGACGTTTCACAAATTTTATTGGAGAGGTTTAAGTGTGTTCCAGCTTTTTTACCTTCTGATATTTTGTCAAAGTTCTATCATGGATTTTGTAAGCAGCATTTATGGCCACTTTTCCATTATATGCTTCCTATTTCAGCTGATCATGGTGGACGATTTGATCGGTCTTTGTGGGAGGCGTATGTTGCAGCAAATAAGATTTTTTCACAAAGGGTGATTGAAATTATTAACCCAGATGATGACTATGTATGGATCCATGATTATCATTTGATGGTGCTTCCTACCTTCTTGAGGAGGAGGTTTAATAGATTGAGAATGGGATTTTTTCTTCACAGTCCATTTCCATCATCAGAGATATACCGGACTTTACCCGTGAGAGAAGAGATTCTCAAGGCTCTTTTAAATTCAGACCTTATTGGTTTCCACACTTTTGACTATGCTCGCCATTTCCTCTCTTGCTGCAGTCGGATGTTAGGATTAGAGTATCAATCAAAAAGAGGCTATATAGGTTTGGAATACTATGGTAGGACTGTCGGGATTAAGATCATGCCGGTTGGAATTCATATGGGCCAGATTGAGTCAGTGTTGAGACAGGCAGACAAGGAGTGGAGGTTAGGGGAGCTGAAACAACAGTTTGAAGGGAAGACTGTCTTGCTTGGAGTGGATGATATGGACATCTTTAAAGGTCTCAATCTGAAGTTGTTGGCAATGGAGCAAATGCTGAAACAGCATCCTAAGTGGCAGGGAAAGGCCGTGCTTGTGCAGATTGCAAATCCTGCTAGAGGAGGTGGAAAAGATCTAGTCGAAATACAGGATGAAATTGAGGCTAGCTGCAAGAGAATTAACAATAGTTTTAGCCAAAAAAACTACGAACCAATAGTTTTCATCGATAGGCCAGTTTCTCTCAGTGAAAGAGCAGCTTATTACACCATTGCCGAGTGTGTTGTAGTCACAGCTGTGAGGGATGGTATGAATCTAACACCTTATGAGTATATTCTCTGCAGACAGGGAATCTCCGGATCGAATATTAACCTCGAATCGAGTGGGCCCAAGAAGAGCATGCTAGTGGCATCCGAGTTTCTCGGATGTTCTCCTTCACTGAGCGGTGCAATTCGAATCAATCCGTGGAATATCGAAACAACTGCTGAGGCGATGAATGAGGCAATTTCAATGGCTGATGCTGAGAAGCACTTACGCCATGAGAAGCATTATAGGTACATTAGTACCCATGATGTATCGTACTGGTCGAAGAGCTTTTTCCAAGACATGGAGAGGACTTGTAAGGACCATTTTAGAAAACGTTGCTGGGGAATTGGTTTGGGGTTTGGATTTAGAGTTGTTGCTCTAGATCCTAATTTCAGAAAATTATCCATTGATGTCATAGTATCTGCATATTTAAAGTCAAAAAACAGGGCGATCTTATTGGATTATGATGGAACTGTCATGCCCCAAACGTCAATCAATAAGGCCCCAAGTCAGGAGGTCATCTCCATCATAAATACGCTCTGCAGTGACGATAAAAATACTGTTTTTGTTGTCAGCGGAAGAGGAAGACAGAGTTTAAGCAGATGGTTTTCTTCATGTCAAAAGCTAGGAATTGCTTCTGAGCATGGCTATTTCATGAGGTACGTTAAATGTACTTCTCTTCCACGTCCTACATTATCTTTTGCCAATTTCATTGGCTCTAAAATGCAATCATATTCAGGTGGTCTGCGGAGGATGATTGGGAAAATTGTGGGCAAACAACTGCTTTTGATTGGATACAAATGGCTGAGCCAGTTATGAAATTATACACTGATGCAACAGATGGTTCATCTATTGAAACCAAGGAAAGTGCTCTGGTTTGGCACCATCAAGATGCAGATCCTGGTTTTGGGTCAAGTCAAGCCAAAGAACTGTTGGACCACCTTGAAAACGTATTGGCCAATGAGCCAGTAACTGTTAAAAGCGGCCAATTCATCGTCGAAGTAAAGCCACAGGTAAAGAGATGTTTACTCATTTTACTTCAGTTTCCTTTCCAAGTTTCTTCTGCTAGGCTGTAGCTGTTTAATCCAATAATTAATGGCCAAAACATGAATTTATGCAACTAACACAAGGAGAAATATATATAATATTCACTTATTTTAGGTGTTCATTATGATAGTTGTCAATTATATTATTTGGAATGAAGTTATGGATGCTGATATAGATAGAAATGCTTTGAAAAGATGCCTCGTCACTTTCCCAAAGTGGCCTGATGCTCATCTTTCTTTGATAAAGCAAAGTTGATGGGTTATTCCAACAGCTATCCCCATGCTCATGCTCGGAAACTCAAATAATTGAGCCGATTGCCTAAACATATGGTGGAAGAAGACAAGGCAATTGGAATCCTAATGTAAAGTGAAAAGTGGTGGAAGGAAAAGTTTAATAATTATTTTATATAGGGAATTAAGCCCCTCCCCTTGAATGATCCAGTCGAAAACTTGCTTTCGGTTATATGCTTTTGCGTATACTAGTTTTTCGGTGAGTAATGGAAAGAACGGGGGAACATGGCATTTCTCGGCTCTGATGTTTCGGTCTCATAATCTAGAGCAAGTTCATCGGTAATGATGAGAAATTCTTTGCATTGTACATCATATTCATTTGTAAATCCGTGGATCATATTTTCTGGAAGAATTTGCCAAGATATGGTCAAGTGCATCTTTTATCCTGATTTGGATTATGCCCTCATGAGCAAACAAGAGTTATTATTGGGATTGCTTTTTTGTCTCTCTTTCAGGGTGTGAGTAAAGGTTCGGTTGCAGAAAAGATCTTCACGTCCATGGCGGAAAATGGAAGACAGGCCGATTTCGTTCTTTGCATTGGGGATGATCGATCTGATGAAGACATGTTTGAGATCATCGAAAGCGCGTTCAATAATGGAGTCCTCTCCTCTAAGACGCTAGTTTTCGCCTGCACGGTCGGACAAAAACCGAGCAAAGCAAAATACTATTTAGACGATACAACTGAGGTCTTAACAATGCTCGAGGCCTTGTCCGAAGCTTCACGTTCTCCGTCCTCCTCGGCATACTCCCCTTGAAAATAGCTCGAGTTTTTTCCAGGTAAAGTGGATTGAAAATTGAAAATAACATCAATGGATTGTGTCGGTACGAAGATCATCATGTAAATGACCGAAATCGCTTCATTTTTGCAGGGTGGATCAACGAGGCCTGATAGATTCCCGCTTCAATTTCTCATCGATCATCGTATGAACGAATAAATATTCAAAATATTTGAATAATCATTTGTTGACGCGTTATTATATTGATTAAGATTCAGATGATAAAACTAAGAGTCTAGTCCAAAGAGTTTCAAAGCTAGAATAAAGAAAGATGTATTCATCTTTAGCTGATCATATCTTCAACATGTACATGGTTAACGATGATATTTGCGTCGTTCATTTTTCATAGTTGAGTGTTTTATTTGTTAACAAAAATTATTTGGTGATTAACTTGTCATTAATCTCATATTACAGTGGTTGTTTTGTTAATTTTTATTTTTTTAAATAAAAATTCTAACTTATATCAAATAATATTTACTATTCGTACTAACTTAAAACTAATACTTTTATTTTCATATTTGGAAAAGTCGATTGTCACGTGAATTAATTAATTGACGTGGAAATTAATCAGCCAAATAATTATTTAATTGTTTAAATAAACTGTGAAATTTTGAAGGATAGACACAGTAGAATTCGACTAAACTATGTTTTAAGGGGCTGATTTGTCTTGAAAATATTTAATTAAATAAAGCCACGTGGAAGAAAATAGGGGACGGCGAGGATCTTGTGAGCATTTTTCCTATTTTTATTTTGACTTTTTCCTTCGGCTTTGACTTTTAGGGCATCTTCCAAGTTCAAACGCGCTTTTGCGTGGCGTTACGAAACGCAATTGGCCGACGTGTCTACTAAGATGAACACGTGGAGGATCTTTAAAGGCGGT
Source organism: Begonia loranthoides (assembly GCA_022433065.1). NCBI lineage: Eukaryota > Viridiplantae > Streptophyta > Magnoliopsida > Cucurbitales > Begoniaceae > Begonia > Begonia loranthoides. The sequence goes on along the minus strand of CM039478.1, from coordinate 2,138,044 downwards.
TGACCATTCACATATTTTTCCGACTTAAGAGGGACACGTGGATGATTTTGGATTCAGAGATTACGCGCATGACTAGTCAAACATTGTTTCCCCCTCTCTCTCTCTGTCTGGATTGTTCTAACATCAAAATTAATTATCTTTATCTTAGCCTTGAAACATTTTCGACCTCTTTCCATTTTCCCGAAAATATATTAATTAAAAACAATTTAAATAAAAAAATATTTAAATTTTACCTATATATAAAATATCTAAATAATTATTAAAAAAAAATAACAAAATACCAGCTAAAAATATCAAAACTATTTTTAATTAATTTGTTTAAAATTAATTTTAATATCAGATTTCTAGTTGAAAAATCATATTTTTGATTTACTAAAATAAAATTATCAAAAAATAAAATTTAAAAATATTAAATTAATTTAATATCAAAATAAAAAATTTAATATTTAAAAGTGACTCATAGACTCAATTGTATCATCTAATTAAATTATACTCCACGGTCAACTTGTTGCCTTCGGTCTGTTTGGGTTTGGTCGAGAATAAAAAAAGATGCCAGCTATTGACTCTCAACCCCATCTAATACGTCAACGTTTTGATCACCTTCATTGCCAATCCACTCGCGGGCCCCCTGAATAATTTAGTCTAACTTTCGATCCAAATTCTCAATTATCATATTTTGATGCGCCAGTTTATAATTTCGTATATTATTTATAAAATATCGATAAAGTGTATATTAGCTCTTAAATTTTGAGGAAAACAATAAATACTTACTTGAAATTTTTATTTTCGGCAAATAACTCTTTAAATTTTGAGGCGTTGATAATTGAGTTCTCGTCGTTAATGAATTCCAGAGAGAAATAAGTTAGAAAATTCGATACTTAAAATTGTTAAACTAGTTAAAATCGTACTATCAGAAGTTGTTTTTATCTGAAAATCACGTAACAGAGAATATTACGTAATAAAAACGTGATTTCTTTGATAAAAACATTAAAAAAAATAGAGATTTAATTGCTAATAATTTTAAATGATTATTTGGATAAAAATTATGATAATTAAATGAGATCCCAAATTTCAAGGGTAATATTTATGATATTTTTATAAATATTATGTTATAAAAAATGGCGCAATTTAAAACATGGGTTACAGTGTCAATAACACGTAAACAGTGTATATTAGTTTCAAAACTTAAGTTTATGCCATTAAAATAATTGTCAAAGAAATCACGTTTTTGTTACGTGATATTTTATACTGAATGATTTATCAGGGAAAAATAGTTAAAATAATACTGTATTTATTTTTTATTCACTGATAAATATTAATTTGTGTAATTAATGTAAAAATTATAAATAGTTAAAATAATATATTAATTATATTAAATAATTAGAGTTAATTGCTAATAATATTTTAATTTGGGGGTTATTAGTTTAAGCTTGAGTAATAACACGTAATTTATGATTATTGTTAAAGGAGACGAGTTTAGTGTAGGAAGGGGGCGATGAGAGTGGGGGGAGAAAAAGGAATGGACGTGGAGTGTTTGTTTATCTGTCCCAGTCGTTTTCGTAGAGGCTGCAGTTGAATTTCGCAGACGGTGATCACAAAATCAAACCCTTAATTAAGGTCTTTCCGATTCATATTCTTCCTTCCTTACGCGCAAATTCCCTGATTATAAAGGTTTCCTACTCTGGATTTTTACTCGTTTTTGTTTGGAGGTTCCGTTTGTCAATTTCTGTGCCCTTCTTCTTGGTTTCTTGGAGTTTTTTGGCTTGTCGAGTCTGCAAGTTTGTTGATTTTCAGTGGAGTGGGGGATTTTCCGGATTGAAAGGGTTTAAATCCGGTGCCAATCCTTCTTGGTTTGTGTTCGATTCGACCGATTGTAAGATTTCGATTCTGTTTGATTCTTCGAGATTCGAGAAGCTTTTGTATTTTTGTGAAGTGGGGAAAGGAAATTCTTTGATTTTTTTCTCTACGCAAGGGTTTTGTGGCTCCTCGGGGAATCGGTCCGTAGAGCTGACCTCTGGGGATTCCTTTTTTTAGGATTCTATGGCTACTGCAGCAATATTCTCGTCGTTGCGGCGGCGAAGATCGCCGTCTTTAGAGGTTTTATTAGCTCCTGTCGACCTCAATGATGAAGCGCTTGTACAAACGCTTGCCTCGGTCGCCGCCGATCTCGTTTCGGGTTTTATACAGAAATCGTTCTTCTTTCAGCGCAAGAATTCGAGGTCTCTGCTACGGAAAATGGACGTTTTTCTCGTGTTCTTGCAGTATTTGAAGGATTCCGGCGCGAGTTTGCCTTACACGGCAGTGATTTGCTTCAAAGAGCTTTACTTGTTACTGTATCGATCGAAGATCCTCTTCGATTATTGTTCTCAATCGTGTAAGTTATGGCTATTGCTTCAAAATCATCCTATTTCAGTGCATTTCCATGATTTAAACCTGGAAATTTTGACCATTCTGGACGTGTTTCCTTTTGACGAAGTTAAATTGGATGTAGACATTAGAGAGCAGATTAAGCTATTACAGAACCAACTGAGAAGGGAGGAATTGTACATAGAGAAGCATGATGAAGTGCTGAGAATTCAGTTTCTTTCATTTCTCCATGATTTTGAGGATGGAAAGATTCCGGATTCTGGGAAAATGAAAGAGTTCTTTGTGGAAAGGTTGGAGATAAAGACTGCAAACACTTGCAGAGCTGAAATTGAACATTTGGAAGAGCAGATTGTGAATCACGAGGGAGATATCGAGCCAACAATATCGGTTCTTAGCGGATTTGTTGCACTTACACGATATAGTAGATTTTTACTATTTGGGTTTGATGGAGAAGAATTAGAATCAAGCGATAGAAATCGGAAGAAGAGAAATAGGTTGATTACGCAAGAAATTGCAGAAACTTTCGTAACAATCCCAAAGGATTTTTGCTGTCCAATCTCACTGGAATTGATGACAGACCCAGTGATTATAGCAACAGGACAGACATATGATCGGAGTTCAATAGCTCGGTGGATTGAAGAAGGGCATTGTAATTGTCCGAAAACGGGGCAAATGCTTGTCCACACTAATCTTGTTCCAAATCGAGCTCTGAGGAATTTGATCATGCAGTGGTGCTCAGCCCATGGAGTTGCTTATGATCCACCAGAAGGCATGGATTCTTCTGCAGAAAAGTTTGCTGCAGCTTCCTCCTATAGAGCTGCAGTGGAGGCCAACCGAGCAACAACTCAGCTTCTGATCCAACAGCTTGCAAATGGGTCACAAGAGGGGAAGACCATAGCTGTGCAAGAAATACGATTATTGGCAAAAACGGGAAAAGAAAATCGTGCCTTCATTGCAGAAGCCGGGGCCATTCCCCATCTTCTAAATCTGCTTTCTTCTCCAAACCATGTTGCTCAAGAGAACTCAATCACTGCGATGCTTAATCTTTCGATCTACGACAAGAACAAGAGCCAAATCATGGAGGAAGAAGGGTGTTTAAGATCGATAGTAAGGGTTCTGAAGTTGGGAAAAACGATAGAAGCGAGAGAAAATGCGGCAGCTACGTTGTTCAGCCTTTCAGCTGTTCATAACTACAAGAAAAGAATAGCCGATGAGGAGGGGGCTGTAGAGTGCTTAGCAGGGCTGCTAAAAGAGGGAACTCGGAGAGGGAAAAAAGATGCGGTGACGGCCTTGTTTAATCTTTCAACTCATGCCGAAAATTGTGCAAAATTGATTTCAGCCGGTGCAGTGAAAGCGCTAGTTGGTGCACTGACAAATGATGGGGTGGCAGAGGAAGCAGCAGGGGCTTTAGCCTTGATTGTCCATCAACCCACCGGAGCCCAGGCTGTGGGGGAGGAGGAATTATCGGTAGGCGGGTTGACATCAATGATGAGATGTGGAACACCAAGAGGGAAAGAGAATGCAGTGGCGGCTCTGCTTGAGCTTTGCCGGACTGGCGGAGCGGCTGCAACTGCGAGGGTGGTAAGCGCTCCGGCTTTAGCCGGCTTGCTCCAAACCCTCTTGTTTACAGGCACAAAACGGGCGCGTAGAAAGGCCGCTTCTCTTGTGAGAATGTTTCGAAGGTGTGAAAATATCACCTTGCATTATAGTGAATTGGGGGTCGGATACGCATTTTCAAGCAATTCAGCTGCAGGTAGAGAGTCGAGCATCGTCGGAGATATGTCGGTTGTGTCGTCGATTCCCATTTCAGTGTCGGTTTTGTAGTCTGAGAGAAATTATATCATTGTGCTATGTTCTTCCCAATTTTGTTGGGTTAATTTACGGATTCTTTCATTTTTATTGGAGGTAATATAGAAAACATATACATAGCCAATACCTTGTAATGGGATGGGAGGAATTATCCGTGTTTGTCGACCATTTTACTTGAGCAGAAGATCATAATAGAAAATAATGTTGGCAGAAGTATGAATCTTGGCTGTTGCCTGTTGAAACATCTCACTTAACGAAATAAACAACCATATGCCATTGTGTATTGTCCTCTTAACATAATATTATCCGCTTTGGGTTAAAATTTATACGATTTTGTTCTTGTGGTTAGTTCAAAACGCGTTGTAATGGGTATGAAAAAGAAGAGAACCCTATTTATAAACCATGAATTTTCTACTTTCTCAAGCGTGTGAGATTATACACCTCCACTAATATGGGTTGGACCTTCATATGAGTCATCCTGACCTTCACAGAGCGGGTTGTCACAATCTCCCCCCTTAGGGACCCGACGTCTTCATTGGTCACATTTTTTGTTGAGATTTGATTACGATACCATTTGTAACATTCCTCAATCCTCCTAGTACAATATTATCTACTTTGAACCGAAGTCTGCAAGATTTTGTTCTTGGGATTAGCTCAAAACGCATTGTACTAGGTGGGGAGGAAAACCCTACTTATAAGCCATGCATTTTCCACTCTCTCAAGCGATGTGATATTATACACCCTCACTAATATGGGTCATCTTGGCCTTATTGTGGTAGCCTACCCTGTGAAGGCTATGATGACCCATGTGAGGGTCTGTCCCATACTATTAGGGGTGCACAATTTCACGTCGCTTGAGAAAGTGAAAAATTCATGATTTATAAGTAGAGTTCTCCACACTACTTAGTACAACGCGTTTTGGGCTAATCCTAAAAATAAAAACGGTGGGTGATTCAATAAAAAACAGATAATATTGTATTAGGAATAACTGGAGTACGCTAAACATTGGCTTACTCAAAATCTGTTTGTGAGAAACCATTTTTGAAAACAAGAAAAAGATGCTTGAAACAAGATGTTATCATTCATTCACAAAAGCAAAACCATTACATAAGACAAGGCATAAACCATGTGAAATTGTAAGATTCATCGAGAACATTAGGCTCATAATCTCAATAATTTCTTCATACCTCATATTGCTACACAAGAAACTTCTCTGGGAAGGCTTCCATGGCCGGAGATAAGAACCAGCTAGTATTAAGTTTTCTCAACCGGAGTAAGATGGCCGATTCGTTGTGTAAGGTTGTTTACAGTCCTCCTATTCCACCAAAATTTCCCATGATCTTTGACTTTGGTTTCACCCTTTGTGGGATCAGAATCCTTTCTTTCAGATTGAACTTCCTGTGAGTCAAAAGAACCCGAATTTTCAGTCAAAAACTGCTCCCAAAAAATGTCATTAACGCCGGTGGCCAAGGTGGGGTGTTCGTTTAAGGCATTGGGACTGGAAGAAATCACTGCAACGGGCTCTGAGTTCATGTCGATTCCGGGAGATTTAGATCTGTCACTAACATTAAGTAGAATTTCGGATATGGATGGGCTTTCAGAGAAGGTTGTGGATTCATCTAACTCGATGTTGGAAGTTTCGCGAACCTCAAGAACAACGTTCTCCAAAAATGCTAAGGATGTCTTGAGAAGCTCGAATCGCTCCAGGTTTAATGACCCAGATTGGGTTGTCCCCATTTGATTATCTTCATCGCTGATTTCATTCTGATAGAAATTAGTTCTAGGTAGCCTCCTCTTTCTGTCATGGAATTCTAATTGTGGCAGAAAATTCAAATCCAAACTTGGATTTTGCAGGACTCGAGCCAAAAAAGCGACCAATTTGTTCTGATGTTCTTGCAATCGTTCATTCAACAGCTGAATTTTCAATTCAAATCTCTCTCTATCTTTTTCATGCCTCTGAAGCTCTAGAAGAAGCCGTTCTTTGTTCTGCTTTAGCCTCTCAATATCTTTCTTATAGCTCTGCCTTTCAGATTCAGTCAATGGAGAAGTTCCTTGAGCAGAGAAATTCTGCAAAGAATGGCTGTGTACTGGTTTTCTTCTGTGAATGTTCTTCAACAGATGTGGTTGACCTTTTATAAAATTCTCATTAGCAAACTCCCATTGCTCAGGATCGATTTTCCTAAAACCCTACATAACAGATGAGTAGCGAAGATAAGTAGAGAATGAGCATTAAACGAGCTAGACTGTTCTCTTTCCGCAATTTTCTGCAGCAATTATCGTTTTTGGTTTCGGTAGAGAAAAATTCAGGTTTGATTCGGAAGAAGACGACTGATGATGATTCAAAAACGAAAGAAAAATGGAACAGAGATGAGAAGAATTTGATCGACTTACGTATGTATTGAGCTGCCGATTGAAGCTGGAGAAGTTGCTATGCTTGAAGAACCTCGGAAGCAAAACTCTCTCGAAATCAGGCAGATTCAACACAACGAAACTTTTATTACTCGAACTCCATGAAACGATGGAGTCGCAGGAAGAATCATCCACCATTTCATATGTCTTCGAGAGAAAAGGGGGCAACGAAATCGAGCTTTCCAGCGCTTCATCCATTAAAAACCCCTAATTCTAAACTCATGAATCGAAAACCAAGAATCAAAATCGTCCACAGCCCCGAAATTCCCACGCAAATCCTCCACCTTCTCACAAACAACTCCAATCAGAATAATCGCAACCCGACACAGAAAAGCACCACAGAATTTAAAGAACGACTAAATTTGAAAAAACCCAATTCCTAAACTCGAATTCCCACCAATGTTTTCCGATATTGAAGCGAGTACAACCCTGAGATAAGATTCGGAAGCCAGACTTTATCTCGATTAAACGAAAGAAAATCCGAAAAGAAAACATAAATCGTAGTCAAAAATCAAAATCCAACCTCGACCAAAACTTCCGCAGATTACAGACGTCACCTTCTTAAATTATACTAAAATTTTTTTAAAAAAAAAAGACTTTTCTACAACGTGGATTAGAAATTGCTTTCCGATTCCACCATTGATGTCATGTAGCAAACGTCACGCACGCCAGGTGTTCGACTATTTTCCTCTGAGACAAAAATGGCAAATGAATTTAAATTTAATTTATTTTTAAAATAAATAAAATTTCTCGGAATATTCTGGAAGTGTTGGACTATAAATTTAATTAATAATGAAATAATATATCAATTATAGGAGTATATTTCCTCTTTATTTCATCGCATTGACTAAATTTAATATGTTGATTTTTTTAAAGCTTAGTTTTTAATGACTAATCGGGAACATCGTGACAGTAAGGGAACCTAAATAATTTTGAAATGTCTTAAATTTAGAAATTAATTTCATTATTTTTATAAAAAAAATATAATAATTATCAATATTAACTATGAAGTATGAGATATTTTTAACTGACACTTTGAGTTTGAACTTTTATTTTTGTTATCTGACACCTCGAAGTTTGTGATGTTAGCAACGCTAACAGACAACCTCACCGTTAAAGATCCATTGGATAACGGATATCAACGCTTTCATGGAAATCAACGTTTTGCGGATACCAACACTTTGAAAATAGTATTTTCCGCAAGGAAAACGTGTTTTTTCATGTGAAAAATAAATTCTATTTCAAGGATTTTTTTTTATAGCGAAAAACAAGTATTTGCTGTGGAAAATGTATATTCCGCAAAGGAAATATGTCTTCCACTGTAGAAATAGTATTTTTCGCAATTATTTAAAATGGTGATTTTCCACCATTTTTGTAACAAATATTTATATTTTAATGCAAAAAATAAGTCATATTCCAATGACTTTCTTTTCGCAATAGAAATTATATTTTTCATAATGGAAGTTATATTTTCCACAACAAAATGGATAATTTTTGCATGGAATATTTGTAATTTGATGGACCCTTTAACAATGACAATGTCACCTGCAAATTCTCTCCCAATTGGTTGGACCGTAGGTGCGATGATTTACTTCACGGGCGAAGTCTCTGGTTCAAGTCCAGGATGGCTCAGCTGCGCCAAGGAAAAGAATAGAATAAGCATCTGACTCCTTCATGCATGCCCCACTTGGCTCGGGGGATGTATAGCTCAGTTGGTAGAGCTTCGCTCTTGCAATTGGGTCGTTGCGATTATGAGTTGGATGTCTAATTGTCCAGGCGGTAATGATAGTATCTTGTACCTGAACCGGTGGCTCACTTTTTCTAAGTAATGGGGAAGAGGACCAAAACATGCCACTGAAAGACTCTACTGAGACAAAGATGGGCTGTCAAGAACATAGAGGAAGTAGGATGGGCAGTTGGTCAGATCTAGTATGGATTGTACATGGACGGTAGTTGGAGTCGGTGGCTCTCTTAGGGTTCCCTCAGGATCCCTGGGGAAGAGGATCAAGTTGACTTTTGCGAATAGTTTGATGCACTATCTCCCTTCAACCCTTTGAGCGAAATGCACTAAAAGGAAGGAAAATTCATGGACCGTCCCCATCGTCTCCATCCCGTAGGAACTACAAGATCACCCCAAGGACGTCTTCGATATCCAGGGGTTGCAGACCGACCATAAAACCCTATTTAATAAGTGGAATGTATTAGCTGTCTGCTCTCTGGTTGGGCAACAAGGGTCGGAGAAGGGCAATCACTCATTTTTAAAACTAGCATTCTTAAGATAAAAAAGGCGGGTGAAAAAAGAGGGAAAGCTCTTCGTTCCTGGATCCTCCAAATTTTAAGACGATGGATAAAAAAAATAAACGTTCATCATGTTATTAGTTATAAAGACTTTATATTTTATAATTATCTATCTATATATATATATATATATTTTGATTATTAAAAAAATAATATCACAACAGTGGTTGTGACTTCCACGGGAGGCACATGGACCCACACGTTTGACAGATGTAATTAGACCAACTTGTGGGCCCAGGAACCTCTTAATCTAACAAAATTAACTAATTAATTCATTAATTAATAATAAAAAAAAGTCAATAATCATCTCAAACGTGTTCCCTATGTTTCAACTTTCTCCTTTCTTGTGTTCACTTTCACCATAAATATTGTTGGCACACGTGCGGATCATTTTCCCGTGTTTTGCGTGTGATGAATTTAACAGATTTAATAAACAACGAGGTTCATTTTTTACCCAACGTAAAAAACTCGATGCCTAATTTTGTTGAAAAAATATGAGACACGTGAGAATTTTAACGGATCTATTAATATTGGATTCGGGTTTACTCAGCATCGTAAATTTAGTGTCTCAAGTATTTTTTTAAGTAAAAATAACAATTGTGAATTAATATTTTATTAATTATTTATAATTAATTTGTATTATTACACTAATTAAAAATGTATTATGTTTAATGAGAAAATTAACTATTAAGTAAACGTAGGAGGGAAGAATAAGCCCATGCAGAAGGGGGCGAGAATGAGGCTGGGCCCATCGAACAACCTGACACGTGGATGGATTAATATAAGCCATAACAGGTCCCGTGGATAACGGTCACGTGAGGAGGCTCAAGGTCCACTAAAATTGGAGATGTAGTGTCCATAGGCAATCAAAAAACACCAACGCTCACCGACAACAATGACAGACCATTCGCACTACTCATCCGGGTCCCACTGCCACCCAACAGTCCCTTAATTGGGACCCACCGACGACAGAAATGTTGAATTAGTTATTTAGATATTATTCAAACACGTGCAACCCTCGTGATCAGGGAAGCGGAGATCGGAATGGCTCGCTCGTAAATAAATACAAATCCAGGGGTTTATAAACTAATCTGTGGTATTTAGCTTGGCTTCTAACTAAGCTAGCTTTTAAGTTAGTACAAAAGCCGGTTCACTATCCGGTTCTCTCCGGTCCACCTCCATTACTTTCCTTTCCCTTCCTTTCCTTCCTCCCGGACTTTTCGTTTCTCACTGTAAAAGCTTCAATCTCAGCTGTTGAGAGTTTTTTTGAGCTGTTGCGCTTGCGGACGCGGTGAAACATGACGTCTGGAGCGAGGATGCCGACTTGGAAGGAGAGGGAGAACAATAAGAGGAGGGAGAGAAGGCGGAGAGCGATCGCGGCGAAGATCTTCGCCGGTTTGAGAATGTATGGAAACTACCAGCTCCCCAAGCACTGCGATAACAATGAAGTTCTCAAAGCTCTCTGTAACGAGGCTGGATGGACAGTCGAAGACGACGGTACTACCTACAGAAAGGTTCGAACAATTATTTAAGCTCCCTGTCATTGTATTTGAATTTCTGAATCTTTGCGTTAGACTTCACGCCGGTAGCGATGGATCGTTTCTCGAAGATTTGATCTGAGAATTGTCGCCGTTTTTGCTAATTTACTCTGCTAGTTAGGGGTATTATACTCCGAATCTGACTTACACATTAGCAAACGATATGATATAGATCCTTTTCTTTTGGATGAAGAAGATGGAAAACTTGTGAAAGTCCTATAAATTTTGCAGAGTTCTGTGCTTAGGACAACATTACCACTCGAGAAAACTTAAATGACCCAGCCGTTTCGCCAATATTAGGAGAATTATTGGTTTTTTGAGGGGTACTTTGGTCGTTTGTGAGTCAACCCTTCTTCGAAATTGAAACTTGACTTTGATTTCTTCTGATGCTCTTTCATACTCTTTCCTTTTTCTATACTCGATAATCGAAATTACCCGTAATTGCAATATTTCAACATTACACTGTGCGACTGACTATAACCTTTTGCAGTTTTGCTTTACTTTTCTTGCTTCTGAAGGCTTTATTTTCCCTCGAGATTTCCGGGATTGTGTAATCATTAAAGTTTTTGATTTTCTTAGTTGCTGTAACTATGAAGCGTTGTTTTGATGGTGCTTAATCGGTCTTTTTACCCAAAATGTTGGCTTGGTGTTTGAATTTATGGAGAAAGGTAGGCCTTGGATTCTCTGTTCTCAACTATAGCTTTTGAGAAAGTGCATGTTGACTATGGTTTTGGTTAAAAAGAAGCTGTTGTGGAAGAAAACAGCTGTTTTGATATTTTTTTTCCTTTTTTGTCTTTTACTTATGTCCTTACTCCCTCCCGTGTTTTGTTCAAGAAAATGACATTTATTTCTTCAACGTTTTGGTTTGTACCACTCTTATTTAGCTGCCGTTAAATTGACATTCCAACTTTGAAGCTTAATCACCTAGCGGTTTTTTAACCAAAAAAAAAATCGCCCGGTTTATGTGCCTGTATATTGTCTCTTTGAGATTAATTGGTGGGGCTTTTGAACCCTTAGGTTCTTGTATATGTGGGATGGGTGTTTACTGGGGGATTAAATAAAAGATAATGTAAGGGATATCTTCTGATCTTACCCTTTAAATATTACTTCATTGCATGTCATTCATCCATATGTATTGCTGATATATCACATTTAACTATTTATAATGTATTTTTTGGTATATTACTTTAACTATTTGTAATGTATTCAAAATATGAATGATGCATATAGAGGTAAGTTTAAAAGGCAACATCAGAAGACAGCCCTATTATTGCTCGTAAAAATTATATAACCAATTTTACACGCATCTTAGGAAAATTCTAGCTGGTGGAAGCTCCTCAAAATTGTCGATTTAAGCTATTTATTTGACTGGAGAAGCATTATTAATTTAGTTTAATTTAGACTCAGAAAGGCAAGAGTCAGAGGAGAGGTTTCTCTCCTCAGTCGTATTTTGTGAAAACTATGCAGTCTGAATTTAGGGTTGAAGGGTTTTAAATAAAAGACCCATCTTTTGCATTATTGCTTCTTACCTAATGACGTGCTGCAGTTTTCTCCTTTGCTTCCTTGTTAGATTGTAGTCTTTGTATTGGTTGCCATCAGAAAGTTTTCAACTTGATACCCATTAGTTGTAAGTGGATAACAAATTTTCATTTTCTCTTCAATATTGAACTTTGTAGACGGTTATTGCACACAGTTGTTTGTCTCTGGAAGTGCAATTATCTGTAGTATAAATAAATAATGGAAAACTGAAACAATAAGAAGTATAATTACTGATTTATTTTGGTGGTTTTATTGCACAGCCAAATGCTCGGTAGTTCAGTCGTGGTTATCACATAGATCTGATCATTTTGTTCTGTATTCTTTTGCTTCTTGTTATCTTAAGATGAGAGACTGTGCATTACTCCATTATGTCTCAGTTGCAAAATATATTTTGTTAATGAATTAGAAATTGGTTCAAAGAAATCATTCTTTCATTTCTTCAGGGTTGCAAACCAGTAGAAGCCATGGACATCACAGGTGGGTCTGCAATTGCAAGTCCTTGCTCATCATACCAGCAGAGCCCTTGCGCATCGTATGATCCAAGTCCTCCTTCATCTTCCTTTCCACCAATTCCATCTTCAACTCATTTCTCTGTGAACGCCAATGGAATATATGATGCTAATTCCCTCATCCCATGGCTGAAAAACCTCTCATCAAGCTCGATTTCATCCTCATCTAAGACATCACACCATCGTTACATCCCCGGTGGCTCCGTAAGTGCCCCAGTCACTCCTCCTTTGAGCTCCCCAACGGCTCGATCTCCTAGAATAAACAACATATGGGACGATCCTAAATCCAGTGCAACCTGTGATGTTCAACAGTTTTCTTATATGCCCTCATCTACTCTGCCAAGTCCCGGCCACACAGTTCTCTCTGATTCGCGATGGCTAAATGGTATTCAAATCCCTCAAAGTGGGCCGTCCTCACCCACATTTAGCTTTGTTTCTAGAAACCCATTTGGATTTGGAGAGGAGGCAATGTCAGGTGGAGGGTCAAGAATGTGGACCCCAGGTCAAAGTGGGACATGCTCTCCTGCTGTTGCTGCGGGTGTTGATCAAACCTCGGATGTCCCAATGGCAGATGGAATGGCAGCTGAGTTTGCATTTGGGAGTAACACAATTGGGTTGGTGAAACCTTGGGAAGGAGAGAGGATTCACGAGGAATGCATTTCTGATGATCTTGAACTCACTCTTGGAAACTCAAAAACCAGGTTAGATTGATAAGATTGTTGATTAGATTAAGAGTACGCTCAAGAGGTTTTTTGAAAGATCCCTTTTCCAAAAATGTTTTAATCTTATTTGTTCTGGAAAAGGAAACAAAAATACTTCTGCAAACATATTTTATTGTTTTCCGAGCAGCTTTGTATTGTTCTAGTTTTAAAAACTCTTTGTTGGTACCATTTTTTCAACTTGATTATGTCCTTATATCTTTAAAACTCTGAAGAAGATCTATTTGTCAAATGTTTTTGAGAAGCTTTTCTCTGGAAATGAGATTTTTGTTTCCTATGGAAACTACTCTCCGTAATTTTAGTAGTTCTGAAAATGAAACAATAAATAGTCAAAAACACTTCTCTACTGTTTCAAGAAAACTAAAACCAGATTGAGATATGTTGTTTTCAACTGTGTTTGCAGAAACAGAAAACTACTTCTAAAACAGCATTTTGAACAGGCTCTGATTTACCTATGACCAACTTCTTTTCTTCAGTAACAATCTCTCGCCATCTTTTGTCTTGAAACAGATAAGAAGGCTATGGGGAACTAAATTTGAGGTCCTGAATTGGGCTCGTCTGCTTTTTCTCCTTAAATCCAAACAGAACTCAACCAAAACACGCCTAGTTCATCGTGGTGATTCATTCTTCTACTCCTTGTTCAATTCATTGTTCCTTTTGACTCTTCTCTTGTTAATTAGCTTCTCTCTTTCATATATTTTATATGATTTTTTCTTTTCTGTAGAGCAGTCGGAAAATTTTGAGTTGCATTAATGACAGAACAGTAATGTTGCTGGTGTGATGTGACTGATTTTTCTAATATTATTGGATCAATCCTTTCTACATAGTTTATGTTCAAATTGCATTGCTTAATTTGTCCAACTCTCCTCAGGATTGCTTCTTGGAATCTCTAATCTTTAATGGTGTTAAGGCTATTGTTGCTTCTTTTGTTTTCACATTTTGGTTTTATATTTTGACTCACCTATTCCTTAAATTAGGACTAGAATAAACAATCCTAGCAATATTTTCTTTTCTTTCATTTTGCATTTTCTAATTTTTACCCTAAAGTCTGGTTCATTTATTAACATAGCAATCATAGTATAGCTATAAATATATAAAATAATATATAGTTTTATATTAATAAATGAATGGGAAATTAACAAAACAATCATTGTACTATGAGATTGATGATAAGTCAATCACTAAATAATTTTCGCTAACAAATAAAATACTTTAACTATGGGCAATAAATGAGTTATTACATTTTTCGTTAAAAATTTCAATTTGTTTCTACTGTGGAAAGATGAAGGACTTACTTTTCGCATTTTGTATTTTTTCTGCTTCATTTACTGCATTCTTTGTCGTTCTTCAATATAGCAAACAATGAATTTTGAGGCGAATTTACTCAGTGGATCGAAACGTATCTAGGTTGGAGTTCATTAATTTTTTAACAAATGAGTTACTAGAAATCTTCCATTTTGACACTAAAATCAATTTTAAACAACGTAACATTTCTAGAATCTATTTTCTACCGAGTTTACTTAGTGGATTAAAAACATGTGTAGCTTGAAGTATATTAATTTTTCAACAAAAAATTAACTAAGAATCTTCCATTTTTATACAAAAATCGATTTCAAACAGGTTACGTGGAAATCTTACATTTTAGAAAATCCTATTGTTTTTAATATTTTTTTCAACAGATTAATAATGATATTTACATCGTTTATTTTTCATAATTGAGTGTCACATTTTAAAAAGTCTTCTTATTTAGTTTATTTTTTGTTTTATATATATATATATATCATATAAACGAGCGAATAAAAATGTGTAAACTTAGAGTGAGCACGCAACATTTCTCGTTTTTTATTTGCTTAAATCAAGAACCAAATGCAGATACTCAATCCGATCATCCATTTCTCAAATTGATTCACTTGGTTTTTAGCTAACACTAAAGAAGCTCCAGATGTGAACTGATTCAAACCCTTAATTTTTTAAGAGCTAAGGAGACAAATGAAGGTAACTTGGATTATGTACATCATAATAATAATTCATATACAGCCATATATGTGCAGACATCAACCGTCCACCCCAATCACTTTTCGAGTGGACTATGATTTTGGCGGCTTAAAAGTTGGAATACACGAATCCTATCACCATGAATTATTTACAAGAACAACGAATGACACCAGACCTGTACACCTTCATGTTATTGCCTTTTCAGCGCATTCATAATTGATTGATGGATTGCCCCAAATCTTGGAAGAAGAGGACTGATACATCAAAGCTTTCAATCACCTGCCGAGTTTCTGATATAAATCGCCAAGTGCACGGTAAAGAATACCGGCTGCGGGTGGCCTCGGCAGTGATCCAAGAAGTATATCCGATGCAGTTATTGACTGACTACCGTAGAATCTGGAGTTTTCCTTAGTTCGGGTCGTCACTACGCTCCCTTCGAGCGAACACCCCACAAATGCCCCTGCAAAGTCAACAATGGTGGATTATGGTAACTTAGAAAAGAACGGTCGGGCAGCGCTCGGGAAGTTATCTTATGTCTCCGTCTCCCAGATATTATATTTATAATTCTCAAATTTTAGTAGTTTTGGGCAATGTTAAAATTTGAATCAAGCACAATTTAATGAAGGACATACCAGGACTGAAAAAAATGAAGAACAAGGAGAGGATGCTTTTTCGAGAAGCATACCTTTACTACAGCTATAGGTGTAACAAGTCCCATGGCCACCATCACCAGCACGCAAGTCAGCCTCAAGTGCTCTTCCAAATACACCAGCAGCTGCGCTAATTCCAGCCCCAACCGAAACATGGACATTACTACTGAATGTGTTAACAGCATCAAGTGTTCTCAGCACAATAATGAAGTCTGTCAGTTCTCCTCCAGCCTATAATAAAAAGGGACAAAAAAAATTATGTCAAAATGTTTTAAGAAAATGTAATCCCGATATCACGAGACAAACTGTCATGCAACAGCAGGTCGAATCATGTCGGTTTAATCAGTAAAAATGAAAGTAATAAAATCTAAGTAAGGAAATAATGGCTAAATATGAATAATGAAGAGGTTTCATGTGAACTGTTCAAAAGCATCATCCCCTTTACATAAATTTTGAACTAAAGCTTAAGAAGACGAAGTCTTTCTTTTTTTGAGTCATCATAAGCCAGGAAGAGACGCATAATTAACTATTATAATGGTTCCTCTTTTTTTTGAAAGGTTTGAACTAAATCATAAAAGAAGAATGATCATCAAAGTTAGTAAAGATTAATTTACAAACTTGAGCTCCCCAGCCGACACCAAATGATGAAATCGCAGACGGAGGAGACCACGAGCCATCTTCTCTTCGAGCAATTACAAGTCCAGTTCCAATATTGTACGTCACCATAACCCCTACTTTCGCTACAGTTATTATTGCAAGCCCTTTTGCTTGCCCTAGAATGGCATCTGGAATCAACTTTACAGGCATTTGAGAACCCACCTAAAACATAAATCCAAACAATAATGACATTCAAAGATTTGGAGGCTTGCTGATACTAGGAAGTCTAGATGAGGTATTTCATTGTTTTCATAAATATTCACACTAAACAAAAATCACTTGACTTTGCTAAAAATTGAATAAGATGATGAAATTCCATTGACATAATCGCACAAGCTTATGACACAAAAAAAACTGTGAATCAACACTGGAAACTTTACCGAATTGTAAGCTCGAATTGCGTTTGTTGCTTTATAAATCTCGTATTCCATAGACTGGCCCCAAGGAAAATTAACCCATGATCTCAAAGTACTGAGGTCTGTTAAGTCATGGGTTGGCAATTGTGCAGCATGACTTACTTGGTCCATCAAATATGGCTGCACAGATTCAAGCCTAACACAACATACATCACAGACTCGCTGGGGATCTGCAATACGAAACTTCACAGGTAACAAGCTTCTCCCTTTAGAACACTCCCCACAAAATATTCCCCCACAAAAACGGCAGTGATGCCGTGAACACATGATGGGATGAAATCTCACACTGCAGAGCATACAAGTAGAAGCAGCACTATCTGCCAGCCAACGAGGCGGGTCAGCTTCAAGAATTTCCATTACTTTGCCGAAATTTGCATCTGTGAGAGTCTGTGCCATTTCTTTCCATGCTTCCTCAAGCAGATGGCCCGACATCCATGAAAATCTGCAAACATAATTATCAGTTGAAGCCAAAGCAGACACTTTTCCACGGGCTACAAGCAGCATTTCCATTATCACATCCCACATTGTCAACTCCCTTTCTAACTCAATACAGCTGCTCCAGCCCATGTCTCCTTCGGGAAAGTAACCTCCATTGGAATACAAACCTCTCTCATATTCTTTGTGGTCCGCCTCCAACATGGGAGGAACAGAAACAGGTATCCAAACTCCAGTATCTTCCACTAGAGGTGAATCATAATAGAAGTACTTTCCTTTCCTTTGTTGACCAGGTTTTGGTTCTTTGTTTTCATCATTCTCATCGTTCAGACTCTGAGGCAAATCAGGATACAATTTTTCGCTCTGAATTTCACCAACAATTTTTGAATGATTGTTCTCCCTTTGAGTACCACTTTCCGAATCACCCTGTAATATTTCATCAGCACACATATAAATATTCAGTTAAAGGGGCAATTCAGCTTAAAAAAATTTCAGAGGATTAACAATTTCAAGAGTAGGAAAAACTAATTAACACAAGATGTCACAGTTAAAACTTTAATGAAATCTGAAAACCTTGATGGCAAACGAAAAAAAAAAAATCCCACTCGTTAATAATCGGCACATCACACTTGAACACACGTCGATTACAGAATCATCATAAGCCGCAAAACTCAAAAAATGAAAAACCAAGTCCAAATAGAGAAACTCGAAGGAGAAAATTACCAGAACAGAATCAAAATCGCGGGAAACAGAATCGGAGGAAACCGCGGGAGCCAGGGTTCCAAATTCGAGGGCTTCAATCCGAGAATTCAGATCAATGCCCTCCATCGCCTGAAAAGAAAATTAATCAGGAATTACTCCGAAAAGATGGAGCTTTCAGGACGGAGGAGCGAAGGAAAAAATTGACATTAGAGAAAAACGCGACCTTTGATGAAGCGATCCCTTCCGTTACTTCTCTCTCCACCTTGTATTTATTTATTTTTATGTCATTTTCTCATTCTTTATTCATAATCCTCTCTCTACTCTACTCCCTATTTAGTATTTATTTCCCCTCAATTATTTATTAATAAATAATTATAATTAACAAAAATAAAATATAAAATATATTTTTTACTCCAAATTTAAATAATCCATATCATATATCACATAAATACTTTTTCCATATAATTGATCTTAAACTTTGACCCATTTTTAAATGTTTTAATTCTTTAAACTACGCGTTTGATAATTTGTTGTCTCGATTGTGGATATAGACGAAAGTATTCATTCCTCAGAGAAAAGAATTCATTACGCAGTGAAAAATATTCATTCTGCAGCAAAATTACTGACTAAAAATTTTATGGACGAGGACATACTTTCTATAACGGAAAGCAAATTTGTCTGCAGGGAAAAGAAATTACAATTTTTAACGATAAACATAATAGTAATATTTTATCCGCTCATGTATTAGAGTTCAGTGTTTTGTTTGTTAGTAAAAATTATTTAGTGATTATTTTGTCCCTGATATCATATTTAAGTGATTATAGGTTAAAAGTTATAATTTCTAAAATGATAATTACATTTCTGTCCTCTTGATGCTCCGTATATTGCAAAAGACATTCTCTCTGAAGGTGAAGTCAAACTACCACCAGTCGCCAGTCGATACTACGAGAACTTGCTTCACCTGGCAATGGCGATTAGCCATAAGATTTCGATGTGTGCGTCGCTTGTCTTCCTCCTCTTCTTCTTAGCTCCGTATGGATCGTGCAGTGGCTTCTCCGGCTTCGACCGTGCAGTTCCTAATGGCGGTTTGAATCGCGGTCTTTTAGGTATGCAGAGACGGAGGGAGAATCCGATGCCCGATTGCAAAGAGATGGTCTCAGTTTCTCAGTGTTCGAAGGATCTTCATTGTCGATGGTGCCGAAGCGATGCCCTAGATGACAGTTGCTTCAGTAAGGCAGAGGCATGGCGGTTACCCCTCCAGGTTTTCTCCTGCGATTGAACTCCTTCTCTCTATCTATCTGTTTCGCTATTTTGATTTCTTTTTTCATTTTTTTGTGTGATAAATATTGAATAGATTAGACGTAGACAAATCTTGGAAGCAGTTTATAGTTGATAGTGTAGAAGTTTCCCTCAATTTCTTTCATCATTTGTTGTTTTTGTTCGATTGAGTATAATTTTTACTGGAACCACTGATGAATTCCGATTCTGCTGGATCTTGAATGTTTTTTTTATAGATTCATAACTAAACGTAAAGCTTGCTATTCCAACTCATCTTGATCATTGTGATTTATTTTGTCTTGTTATCAATATTCCTTTTGCAAATTGAATAAATTCTGTGTTCAATATCATTGAGCTAGAATCAATAAAATTCAAGAAATGAGAAATAAATAAAAATCTCCAAGAATTCAAATCCCATTTTTTAAATCAGAGCTCAGGATTTGGAAAACTGAAAAACAATAACAGATCATTGATCATATATGGTTTGAAAATGAATTCACGGTTCATTCAAGTTGATGATTCCATGTTGTAGTGTCAATACTAACTTTTCTTCTGATCTTAACATTGGGGGAAGATTAGGAAAACAAGTGTATGTTGGGAAATGCTCTTTCTAAGTACAAAGCATTAAACAGTTTTTCACCACACTTTTTGAACTACTCTCAGAATTTAGTTTACTCTAATTGATTTTTTCTTTTTGTTACTGTTTGTGATGAGATGATTGAGAGGAGAATGAAGATGTTTTACATCAACTTAGAGTAGCAATGTATTTGTTAATATAAACACAGTTCAAAACCATTGATCGAATGTCTCATATTAACTGATTACAAATCCTAAGATTTTCTAGTGAATTATCACAGAATTAGAGAAGATTAACGCAATCAAACATAATTATTTATCGAAATTGGATTACAACCATGTTTTCTTGTCTAAATTTAGGCCCCATGGTTTATGAATTAGCTAATCAATGTAATCGAATAAAGGTTAAATCTTTTCATCCTACTAGGAATCAGTGTATGCCCACTTTTTAAACATAAACATCAAAATGATCATGTTATAATTATATATTGTGTTTGAAGAACTATACCAGTTTATCGATATTTCAATTCTTGTTTGTGTTATTTCTATTTCGTTAAGGTTTTGAAGTAGTGTATTAGGAATATATATCAAGGATCTTGTCTTTGTTTTTTCATACTTGTTATAATCTTGTTTACATCGTAACCATACCTTCCTTCACCGGAATTGTACGGGGCAGAAGGGTAAAAACACGGGGGAGGGTGAGGAATCCTCGTACAATCGAAATTATTGAAAAATAGTTCTATCGTCTTTGCATTTTAGGCGATAAACTCAAATGTTGGATGTCTAGATTAGGAGCTCATCCCTTTGCTTAGCTTAAAATTGGACCAAAATTGATAGAAATGAATGAATCGAGCAAAGTTGTGGGTAGGTTTTGAGAAGATCAAAGACTGAATTGAATCGGACACAGTTTGCCCAACTCCACGCCCAATCTTCTCCAACTCATGTCCAACCCAATCCCTACCGTTGGCCCAACCAAAATCCAAACTCATAAACCATCCTAGAATTGAATATTGTGGAACTGAAAAGAAACAAACCAGTTTTTTATAGTCTCGGCCTCTATCCCAACTTCAATTCTTTTCGAAGAGTTGATTCGGTAGTTTTGAGACCAACACTGAATTGAACCGAGACGAATCCGTCCTTAGGTTTGTTTAATTTAACCAATGAAAGTTTCTTGATAATGAAATTGTTGACTTTGATAATTTTTGAGACGAAAAACACAATAGTAGTCCAAAACTTCTTCATAATATAATATGTCAAAGTTGTAGGAAACTTCATTAAGAACAATGAAATTGCATTAAATAAGTTAGAACCTGTCTGTCTCCATTCCTTCTTTTAAAAATGATTTTCTAAAAAGTAAACAAATTAGTATGTGGTTATGATTAGAGGTGGCTAACGAGCCGAGCCGAGCCGGCCGAGCCTGAAAAAGTCTGGCTCGTCGAGCCTGCCGAGCTTAACGAGCCGAGCCTAACAAGCCTGCCGAGCCTAACGAGCCGAACTTAACGAGCTAGCCGAGCCTAACGAGCTAGCCGAGCCTAACGAGCTAGCCGAGCCTAACGAGCCGAGCCTTAACGAGCCGAGCGAGCCTAACGAGTCTTAACGAGCCGAGCCTAACGAGCCAAATATACATAAATAATAATATCTTATATAAAAATATTATAAATTATTTTTAATATTATACAATTTAAAATTATAATAAATATTTATTATTATAATGTAAAAATACTATAATTAATAATTTAATTGAATAAATATTTTTATTGAATTGAATAAATATTTTTATTACAATTTCAAAATGAAAATGAAAATTACAATTTCAAATATAAATTACAATTTCAAAGCACAACTTACAAGATAAAGAAAATATATGAAAATGAAAATTACAATTTCAAATTTAAATAAAAATTTAGTATTCGACATCCAAATTTTTGAATTCTTCAACTATGTCATCTTCTCGTTGTTGATCTCTCGTCACAGCGTCGTTCCAATCCTTCATGCAAATGAGTGCCTCAACGATTTCTGGTGTAAGTCTTCCTCGTTTATCATCGTACACACGTCCACCTGCACTAAAAGCGGAGCAGACTCCGATGCTACTGTAGAGACCAGAGGTGTTAGTAGATCACGTGCCATTCTAGAAAGAATAGGAAATGAAATAGAGTTGACTCTCCACCAAACCAAAATATCAAAATCATCGGGGCAAGAAATGTTATGGTAGGTGTTAAGATAAATATCGAGTTCATTTCTTTGTGAATTATAAGAATGAACATTGCTATCTATTTGCTTAAATATATCATATATAAAATCTTGTGGATCTCCACCACAAGCACCACTACTAGAACTAGCATGCATATCATATGAAGGAATTGAACAATTATTAGAATATTTAATTTCATAAGAAGAAAATAAATTATCAATTTCATTTCTTAATTGAGCACCATTAATTGAAGAAGAAATACCTAAATTAGAAGAAATTCTATCAAACATTATACGCACTCTATCTAATTTAAATCTATGATGCATTATGCATGCAAAACAAAAAATATGAGGTATGTTAAGCCAATATTTTTTAAATTTTTTTTCATTTTTTCAATTAATGCACAAAATTCGTTTCTTTGTTTAAATATTTGAAAAGTACCCGTTAATTTTATAAAAATTGGGAGAACAAGATGAGTAGTGGGATAATAAATTCCCGAACATTTATTTGTAGTTTCATAAAATGGTTTTAAAAAATCAAGAAATAAATTAGCAATATCGCAACTATTATGATCAAAAGTAATACATTTTGTTTTTTCACTAATATAAGCACAAATAACTAACCAATATGGCTTAGCATTTTCTAACATTAAATAAGTCGAATTCCACCTTGTATCTACATCGGTTTTTAATTTTATTGGTTTAAGTTGAGCAACTTTACAATATTCTTTATATTCTTGTTGTCGCGTATTAGATGAAGTAATAAAAGAAATTGCAGATCGAATAGATTCAATATGTAGCGAAATATGTGACATGCCATTTCGAACAACTAAATTTAAAATATGACAAACACATCTCATATGAAAAAGAGTATTATGAGCCGTATCTAATTGAAATAACCTTTTAAATTCAAAAATTGCAACATCGTTAGCAGCAGCATTATCTAGCGTAATACAAAAAATTCTATCTCTAATAGCATATTCTTGCAAAATTCCAACAATATATCTATCAATGGTAACGCCACTATGTGGATATTCACAACTACGAAATCCTAATATTCTTTTATTTAATTGCCAAGAGTCATCAATAAAATGAGAAGTTACGACAATATATCCTAAAGCATTAGGTGCACTCCATAAATCAAAAGTAATACAAATAGACATAGACGGAGCATTTGAAAAAAACTCAATTAATTCATTTTTCATATGATTATATATTTTAATAATATCACTTCGCGTCGTACTTCTAGGGACTCGTCTAAAACTAGGATTAATATACTCTTTCATAAAATTTTCAAATAACTCGCTATCAAACATAGATAAAGGTGCCTCAGATTGTGATATATATTTTGCTACTCCTTCTATCATTTTATTATGTGAATACATAAAATTGCCACTGCCACTAGCATTTATGAGTGTTTGTGTAGGGTCTCTCACTTGCGCGTTAGAGTGATATTTTGCATAATGCCTACCAAGTGTGCTAGTAGAACTACCGGATACGTATGCAAAATGTTTAATACAATATTTACATTGTGCTCTACTTTCTATTTTTCCACCAATTTTAATATCTTTCATTTCAAAATTATTTCATACATTCGACGTTTTACTTCTTTTTTTTCTAGGTGACGATGTGGATGCATGTGCCGATGATTGATCAATTGCAATTGTGAGATTATCTTCCCTAATTTCCTCAATGTCATCGTTAGTGTCATTAAAAGTGTCAAGCAAAAAATCACGAGGATCCATAATTAAAAAAATTGACTACTACGAAACAATTAATAAATAAAATGATACCGCACACCAATTACGCAACAATAGTATGCAATTGTTGTGAATTGTGATCACCTCCTCCCCGAATACGAGTCCTACAAAAATTGCAAAAAAAAATTAGTTGTTTTGTAATACACATTAAATTAAAAAAATTAAAATTAAAAAAATAAAATATACCTTTGAAATTGGGAGAAGGATGGAGAGATTAAGCAATTGAGAATGAGATATTGAGAGAAAAAGAGAAAAATTTGTGAAAAGATTGAGAGAATGTGAGAAAGTTGGGATGAAAAATTTGAGAGATAATGAGGAGTATATATAGAGAAAAATTTGCCAACCGTTGGGTCAAGACCGTTGCTTGATCACGTTGCTTCAGCTTGAAGCTGAACTGAATACACAGCAACGGTCTGAAGACCATTGCTGTGTTGGGATCGTTGGGCACCGGTCTTAAGACCGTTGCCCAACATGGCAGCCAACAGCTGAAGGCTCAGTCGAGCCCTCAGACGAGCAACAGGCAACGGTCTCTAGACCGTTGCCATCGCCACTCGCCAACGGTCTTCAGACCGTTGCAAGAAACGGTCTGAAGACCGTTGCTTCTCTGTGAGAAGTTCTCACAGAGAAGCAACGTTGCTTCTCTGTGAGAGTTCTCACAGAGAAGCAAACTCTCACAGAGAAGCAAGCCACATGTCTGAACTTCTCAGACAGAGGCGACGATGCGGGACAGAGGCGCCGACAAAAACCACGAACGTTGGTGGACTTCGAGAGTTCGCCTCCACACGAGTTAGCGAGCTCTGTCTTGTCGGCGATCGCCATTGACGTGAGCGGGTGCTGAGTCGGGAGATCACGGCCTGTAGCCTCAGTCGCCGTTGTCGCGAGCCCGGGCTGGGAATCGGACTCAGTCCTCGTCGTCGCGAGCCCGGTCCTGCTCAGAGAGCTTTGCCTTCACGCGAGCTCTGTCCCCGTCGTCGCGAGCGGGACTTAGTCCCCTGTCCGGCTGTCCCCGACTCCCCGTCGTCACGAGCTCGGGCTCGGGTAGAGTGGTGGGCTGGCTCGCGGGCTGGCTAGCCGGGCCAGCCCGCCAGGCTCGCGAGCCCAGGCTCAGCGAGCTCGCGAGCCCGAGTGCTCGGGCTTGGCTCGGCCCGTCTACCGGGCCCGGGCTGAGCCCGCTCGGTTACTATAGCGGTCTGAGCCGAGCTCGGACTGCTACAATAATGAGCCCAGCGGGCGGGCTGGGACACCTCTAGTTATGATGATGCTTTTATCAAAGTGCTATTGTACCTAATTTTGGTTGACTACCTTACTTATGTTTATGGTATGTCGGGTTTGTTCACACGATATCATAATTATTACACTAGTTAATTGTAAATATAAAAGATTGACTAGTCTATGTAATTAATATTAGCACTGAAAGTCAGATGTGACGGCCGTAGACACCTTGCATAAACGCATGTTTTTGCTAGTTGTGAAAATGATATTTTTATATTTTTATTAAAAACAGCGTAACAATGATCTTTTTTTTTTTAATTTAAAATTTTATATATTTTTGTAAAGGTAAATAACAATACCGCCGTTAAAATTATCTCGCTCCGGAATTTTGCTACAAGGATATGGATTCCGGCTGTGGGTTCTCGTCTCAGTCGGTCGCCGATGAGAACTGTTTCAAGCTCTTCTTCGCCGAGCTGCTTGTTCACGCGGGTTGATGAAGAGCGTCTATGGGTATGAGATTTTTACTGATTCTAGCTGGAGAAAAGCTCGTCCGCGGAGGAGAGTTCTAGAGCGAAGAAATTGACAATGCAGAAATCGAAATCGGAATTCGGTTCCAGAAAAGATGAATCCAGGCGAGTTTGACTGGGAGAAGAAAGTCATAAGAAATAATGGTTTGATGCACGTGTTAATTGATTTCTTAGTGTGATTGATTAACTTGTGTATATATTCCACCAATATAATAATATACTAATAATAATGCAAAAAATATATAATATTTCATAAAAAATTATAATTATTTAACTTAATAACTATTTTTTAATTAATAACTAATTATAATGTTTGACTATTTGTATAAATAATTTTTTTGAATATAAAATATAAATCATTCAAAAAGTTTGGTACGGAATAACCTTTCTAAATAAATAATTATTATGTTACTTATATAAGAAATTAAGAGGTAGGAAAATAATATTTAATAGTTAATCTTACACGTGGCACTTCTTTTAGAATATAAAAAATGAGCACTTACCATAATATATAATTTAACTCTTGTCGCTCCAGCTATATATCTCACTTTATCTAAATTTTAAATATTTATTAACAAAAAAATTAATTTTTAAGAATGATTGACCCGTTACTAAGAGCGCATCACTCTACAGAAATAAGAACATTATGACACAATAAAGATGGCAAGCAGTTGTTTATTCATTGATAGAAGAAATAAATCACTTGATCAAATGAATGGTTGAGTATTGTACGATTTTATTTTTGGAGTTAATAAAAAATATTTTATTTTTTACTTTCTTAATTAATATAAAATTATTTGTTTTTATTAGTATGAGTCAGAATTACAGCATGGTGATCGTTGCCTTTTAAGAAATGGCGCCCACTTGGTTAAATTGCCTCGAACGAGTGTGACAATTCTTAAAACATTACCGATAGTGAAATATTAAATAAAAAAATTAGAGCTTTGAAAGCTTCAAGAGGTTGTTCTGTCTTAAGATTAGGCCATCCAACTAAAATGAGGATTTTTCTTGGGAGTGAGATTAATTTCTGATTAGCAATTAAGAGTCCTCGTCAGCGACCTAAATATCTTTCAACTACACACACTGTCCCCACGTCATCAAACTTTTCAACAGATTTCCACATTTATATTTTAAAAATTTTGCTCTGCAATATGAACATCAGCTGCTTTTGTCTGCAACTTGCATGGTCGTAGTTCTCATCTGGGTTACTGTTCTTTGTCGGGTTTTTGAGCCAATCTTTTGTGGATCAACTTTGCGAACCCCTAAAGAGTGAAGTTTGAGCTCACCCAGTTCTGATAGTATCCTCAAAATCCAGTATTTTGATCATGCTGGCTAAGAACTTGCTTGTTTTGATCGTTTTTTCGCTGGGTTGGTTCAGGTGGCTGAGATTTGCAGAGTCGAAGCTCCCACAAGATGAGGGTATTTACTCATTTTTCTTGTTATGGTGTCGATTGCAGTTCTGTTTGGTAGCTGAGAAAATTTTCTGTAGAAAGAAAGCGTGAAGCTTAATTTTTGGGTTGTTATTCCCGGCTTCTGTTCTTATTCGTATTTTTTTCCTTTTTTAGAATACGAATGAGGAAAATGGGATTCGTTCTTCTTCTAGTTTTCTTTACTCTCATCAATTTTCTTGGATGCCAAACACGTATTTGAATTTCCCCTCATGAATATTGTTGGATTTATTGCACCTGTATATGAGGGTATGTGCTCATTTTCTTACTGTGTGGGTGGCAGCTCTGTTTGGTTCCTGAGAAAATTTTGATGTGGGAAAGAAAGTTTAAAGCTTGAATCTTAGGAGGCTACTCCTAGTACTTATTTTTGCTTAACTTGTTCCTTTTAGAAAAGGGTTGATTGCAGAAAAGGGTTTACGGTTTCTGGTGTTTTCTTCCGATCTTATCGGTTTTCTTAGATGCCAAACGTGTACTTAGATGCCAAACGTGTAATTGCATTTCCCCCATTGAATATTCCTAAATTTACTGCACCTCCATAGCTTACCGACGACAGTTGTTCAGTATTCATAATCTCATTGGACTTAAATCATAAAATTCTTTTCGAACGGAGTTTTTAGGACCGCTCGATCCTATTCGGGTATGCTGATTGCTTAAAATTTGATAGAAATATATATTTTTTTCCTTGGTTTGTTTAGATGA
>CM039478.1:1798949-2085408 GCA_022433065.1 Begonia loranthoides | reverse complement strand
TAAGGGAAGCAGAGCACTCGTAAACGTCTGGACCATCGGAAGAGACCCGACATTATGGGACAGTCCCGACGAGTTCTGTCCAAAAAGATTCCTCGGGAAGGACATAGACGTAAAAGGCCATAACTTCGAGCTCTTACGGTTCGGAGCAGGGAGGAGGATGTGCCCTGGATATAGCCTCGACTTGAAGGTTATCCAATCAAGTTAAGCCAATCTTCTCCATGGATTTGCCTGGAAATCGCCTGCAAATATGAAGATAGAGGATTTAAACATGGAAGAAATCTTTGGGCTTTCTACTCCTAAGAAAATCCCTCTTGTTACAGTCGTTCAGCCTCGCTTCCTGGGAGTTGCAGAACGTCTTCGGGAGTCACCTGGACACTGGTAGCATTTGGGCGAAGAAAATTAATGGAAGGTGTAAATGGATAACGACAAAAAACTTGACGGTGATGCTGAAAAGAAAATTAAACTTCAAGGTGAAATATTAAAAATACCCTAAACTTAAAGGTGTAATTTGATAATTACTCTAATTTATAATAATAATTATTTAATTAAATAATTATAAGTCATTTTGTCGGTGCAATTTCCCTGTAAAACACGTTCAAATTTTAAGATAAAATCTGAGCCGTCAATTTATTTGACCAAACGACTCAAATAAAAATTTACGGCCGCTAGATCAACTAACTTAAAAGAGTTCCGTCTCGTCCGTCAATAAACTCCGTTATGTGAAAACGGTGGCCGTTAGTCAACTAACTTCAACTGCACAAAAGAGATGACCAAAGCGGGGATGCTTAGTCACGCGCTCACAGCAAACGCGTGATTGATCTCCGCCTTTTCACGACTCTTCAAGAACGAAGAGGAGGCCGTCAACTACATACAACTGCAATCCTCTGAACTTGGAGTTTTCTCACATATTTCTCAGTTGTTCGGCCATTCTCCAGCCTTTTCTCACCTAATCTTAGCCTCTTTCCTTGTCAGTTTCGATTTTTATTGTCTGTTGTGGTGCATTTTTATATTTAAAGAGCTGAAGAGTTTCCAAGGAGGCTCTGAGCTGTTCTTATCCAAATTTGGAATCAGATATTTCTGTGGTTGGATTGTTTTGTTGTTATTGCAATGGAGTCGAAGATTCCCATCAGGTTCGGGTTAGGGAGGCAGTCGTCTTTGGCGACGGACAAGCACATAGGAGAAACGGACGAGCTGGTGGACGCGGAAATGATAGATCCTGGCGTGAAACTGATGTATTTGGCTAATGAAGGTGATCTTGAAGGAATCTCTGAGCTTTTGGATTCTGGAACCGACGTCAATTTCCGCGATATTGATGGCCGGACGGCTCTCCATATTTCAGCATGCCAGGGATATTTTGACGTCGTTGATTTGTTGCTTCAAAGAGGAGCTGAGGTTGACCCTAAAGATTGCTGGGGTAGCACGGTAAACTTTTCGTTTTTCTCTTCAATCTCCATTTCAATAATTATTTTGTGAACTGAAAAGGAACAAAACGCAGTGTATTGTGCAGTCACTTGGCTAAACTCAAGGCCTTCTTTCTATGGTAATTATTGAAATCCATCAATAAGCTAATGTATACCCTGATATAACAGCCTCTTGCAGATGCCATTCACTACAAAAATCATAATGTGATTCAATTGTTGGAGAAACATGGTGCAAAACACCCGGTACGGTCTTTGAATCGTGTTTGTTGAATGTTTATAATTATAGTGTGATTTTTACTGATATTGGTATTTTTGTTTTTCTGTTCTGTTGGCGTTCAGATGGCTCCAATGCATGTAAAACATGCTCGTGAAGTACCCGAATATGAAATTGACCCGAAAGAGATTGATTTTACGAACAGTGTTGATATAACCAAGGTATTTGTTCCTTCTTATAGTCATTAGAGCAAAAGAGCACCCTTTGCGCATAGCTATTTTGTGGAAGTTTAGTTTTCAATGTGACTATGAGGATTTTAGTTCACATGATCTACAAATATTCTCTGCCCATAAAAAATTTATTATTCGAGCTATTCAAGTTCAAATTGCAGTATTATTATTATTATTATTTTAAGATGTGCATTAAAGCTGCATACCATTTATATCATTAATTTTATTATTCTAGTTCTTCTCAAATCATATACTTCCAGGGAACATTTTGTGTGGCATCATGGCGTGGCATAGAAGTTGCTGTAAAAACTTTTGAGGAGGATGTGATTGATGAGGAGGATAAAGTGTGAGTTTTCAATCAGTGAATTGATTTTTTCTTTGACCTTTCCCTTAATTCAATGGTCTTTAAAGTGGGCAACTTCACAGGAGGGCATTTCGTGACGAGCTTGCACTTCTTCAGAAGTTAAGACATCCGAACGTTGTACAGTTTCTAGGTGCAGTGACTCAGAGTAGCCCTATGATGATTGTTACAGAATATTTACCCAAGGTTTCCCTCAATGATTGATTCCTAATCTTGTCATCTTTATAAAAATAATTCTCATTTCACGAGTTCTATACTCTAGGTATACTTTACAAATCTTCCCTTTATGTTCTAGGGAGATCTTCTCGAATTCTTGAGAAAGAACGGTGCATTAAAACCAACAGTAGCTGTTAGATTTGCTCTTGATATTGCCAGGTATGGTACTTCATTTACAATGGTGGTTCTTATAAACTAATTATTCTACCCTTCTTATGTGAAACATTCAATAATTATTTGACTAGAAAAGAATGAAAAGCTTTTCTACTAGCTTCATTGATCCTCATAGTGCATTATGATTGGTTAATCTTTAGAAAATGGCATTAATAACTAGTCATTTTCTTCATCTTATATTCTTGCCACCAAGAACCTTAAATGATTAGTTTTATATTGGAAACTATTTGTTTCATGTGAAATGAATTGGCAAACTTCTATCATTCTAGGTCAGCTTAAAACTATGCTGATTATAATCAGCATTTAATTGTTTTCTGTTTCATTCTTGAGATGAACTCTTTATCAGATTACATGGAGAGTCTTTTCTCTTGTGAACATAGCTATTTGATACTCGGTGCAGGGGAATGAGTTACTTGCATGAGAATAAGCCTGCACCAATAATTCACTGTGATCTTGAGCCTTCGTAAGTTTTATTGTTGGAATTTTTTATTTTTTCCTAATTCATAATTTAATGCGTGCACGTATCAGGATTTAGTTATTTGTTTTCTTTTACTCTGTTCTCTAAGTTTCTGAAAATTTTAGTAACTAGTAATGTTTCTTTTGAGTAATAATACAGAAATATATTGCGGGATGACTCTGGGCTGTTGAAAGTCGCAGATTTTGGAATTAGCAAGTTGTTGACAGTTAAAGAAAAGAAGCCTCTAACATGCCAAGTCACTTCCTGTGAGTGGTGTTTCCTATGAATATATGCCACTTGGTAATTGAATATCATACCTAAAATCATAAAAATGATCATATATAGGCCGATATGTGGCTCCAGAGGTTTTCAAAAATGATGGGTACGATACAAAGGTGGATGTATTCTCATTTGCTTTAATTCTACAGGAGGTACATGATTCTTGTCCTTAATTTACTTCAAATGATAGGCTGTGAATGTTTTGGCAATCTTTCTGTTAAAATGAATCTCCTTAACCATATGTTCATTAAGAAATATCATGATACAAAAGATTTGCATATAGAAGCACAATCTATGAGAGCGAATTTTTGATGATTTCAAGTTCTTTGTATGTTCCTTCAGTAAAGGACTGTTTTGAATTTTGATCATGAAGATAAAATTTT
The DNA here is from genome assembly GCA_022433065.1 of Begonia loranthoides. Classification (NCBI taxonomy): domain Eukaryota; kingdom Viridiplantae; phylum Streptophyta; class Magnoliopsida; order Cucurbitales; family Begoniaceae; genus Begonia; species Begonia loranthoides. The sequence goes on along the minus strand of CM039478.1, from coordinate 2,081,673 downwards.
CTCTTTTCCAAAATGAAACAAAAAAGAAGTAGAAGAACATTGGGATGAAGAGTTAATTCGATACTTTTTTTTTGGAATGTAAAAATCATGACTTTTGTTATGAATATTTCTACGACTGATAGATGATCATGAATTTGAAGCCTTATTTTTTGGATCGTAATTTGCTAAAACAGATGATTGAAGGCTGCCCACCATTTTCTGGTAAGAGAGAAAATGAAGTTCGAGAAGCATATGCTGCAGGAGAACGTCCACCTTTCAAAGCCCCATCTAAACATTACGCTCATGGACTTAGAGAGTACATATTTTATTTTTCTGTATTCTTTTGGGCGTGCTATATTTTATTGTTATCTACACTCTTTTATAATAATTGAGATGCTTGTGTATGGCTAAAGTTTCTTAATAGTTTTAATTTGGAGTCCTTATTGACAGTTGCATAAGAGTTGTTGGACTGATGTAAATCTTGCCTGTTTTTGTTTTTCAAAAGATGAAGCTTTAGTGTTAATAATGCTCAATTGTTGAAGAGAAAATTTGCCAATACAAATAATGATGCGGGTTCCAAGACTTAATTCTACGCATGATTTTTGTTGCAGGTTGATTGAGGAGTGCTGGAGTAAGAGTCCAGCCTACAGACCAACTTTTAGGCAGATAATAAGAAGGCTGCAATCCATCTCTTACAGTCTTGGTCACAAGAGGCGTTGGACGGTCTCTCTCTCTCTCTCTCTCTCTCTCTCTCTCTCTCTCTCTCAACCTGCATGTGTGGTTTCTGCTTTCAAATATGATATGTTACATATAGACTTGCCCGATATCTTCAACCGAATTACGTATTTTCGGTCAGACGCATATGATGATCTCCTTGCCTATTTTCCCATGTCTATCCTTCTAAACATTCATGTTGGTCCCCTTGCAGGTTAGACCACTGAAATGCTTTCTAAACCCAAGTAGTGATGATTCCTCTTCTTCAACCTCAAGCGGCTTCTGACTCCATCATGTAATTATTTTTCATAGAAAGAACATAATTTTCATGTTCATTGTTCTGTCAGTCATTTCATTTTCGACTCTGAATCTGTCTCTTCCAACGTAGATCGCACGTACTCAGCGTTACTCGGGACTAATCTCGACGCGCACTCTGTACATTAGAATGTGTGTTTCTATTCACAATTCTAGGCATGCTTCTAAGTTTATGGAGTTTCATGATTATGATTAATACTATAACAAATTGTACTTTGTATTTAAAATATTGTCAAATTATTAATCCTCTACCAAAGAGGGGGCACTAACTCATAATTTCCCGAAGAATAAATATAGGTTTACTCTCTATTTTTTTTTTAAAAAAATTAATTAACAATTTATTTTAATTATTTATAATTTATTACATTAATTACACTTAATTGTATTCCAGAGTCCAAATTTTCTTGATTCTAATGTTAACGTGAGTAATCCTTAACTAATCTTTCGACTATAGTTCTAATGAGTATTATGACTATAGTTTTGGGTGTACTAATCTTGTATTTCTCGACGAGATACATGAGAGTTGACATTCTTTCGTGCGTGAAGTGGCTTTCCACCTCGTCGATACATTACTACGATGTTGTCCCCTCGAACAACATAGTTGAACAAGCACCGTTTTACTCAACTTTTGCCATGTAGTCTTACTCATGGCTCTCCGGTGGTGGAGCTTCTCACGCTCGATAGAGGTTGAAGAAACACGCCTTGCGCCTTCACCCAATTACGCGCTAACATACCAAACAAGGTGAGACACTCTGCAATGTCTTCCCACATCAATTCCTGATATCACTCTTTTGCTTAATTGGCTAGACTCGTGCTTGTTCTTGCCCTCGCATGACGGGATGCCAAAAACTATACATGAAATCATTTATATTGTGTATGAGATTTAGCATAATACTTTTCATGTGAAGTAAAATGTTCATTAGAATTTTTGGTTTTTAAAAATAGAATCTGACGATTTATTTCATTTTTCCAATCTTGAATCGAAATAAAAAAGTATAAATTGTGTTAGATATAATAGATATTGTTCTAATCGATCCAACTGAATCGAAATTAAGTAAAAGACGAGATACGTACGTATAACCATGATTATATATTGCATAGAACAAGTAGAATTACTCCAAAAAAACAAACCTAGAATCACAACAAAGTAGAAGAATCAGAAGGAAAATCAAAATGAAGTATCAAACACTGTAGAAAACTTTATACATATTTATTGTAGAATGATTTATGAGTGTTCTGCCATGACCCTCCATTTTTTTAGCTTTGGGCAAGACGACGGATGTCGACCGGATATGCATCGGAGGAACGTTGAGCGTTAAATGCTCGTCGGCCGACAATGGTGTTCCCCGCCTCGGTCGGATGAAAAGCATCCCAAAATAAGAACTCATCTCTATTTGCGCAAGGGGTTTGAAGAGGAAGACATGTTATTTCCCCGTTGTTTCTTCCTACTCCGCAGCACCCGGCATTTACGACGCTAAAACCTGACAGTTATCGACAAAACACACAGTCCAGACTTCGTTAGATTATCGTATAAATGCCGGAAAACTAAATTTAGGGTAAAGATTAAGAAGAAAGAACCACCAAAAGCAGAAGGGTTTTCAATGATGTCTTGGAAAATGCCAAAAGAATCAATGTAAATGAACTTGGCATCAGAAACTTCGTTGTTGAGCTGATTGACAAGAGAGATAAGGCCTCTGTTGAAGAGTTGATTGGCTGAGTTTATTCTTTCAACACATGTTCTTCCATCTGGACTGCCTTGAGCCAACTCATTTGGGCTACACCCTATTTGCCCTACTCCAAACAACGCAAATTTTCTCGCTCCATAGTTGTACATCGCCTGCACAAGCAACCCCAGAACTCAAAAAAGGGTGTTCGTTGAAATGCTTCAACATAAGCTATTTTGAAAACGCTTTTGGAAGCTAAAACGGGAGAATAGTTTTTGGAAGCGTTACCCTTAATTGCTGAGAGTATTGTTGAACGAGGACTTGAGCATATTCCTGGGGAGTATATTGGGAGCTGGTGGGATAAGTGTTGGGCATGAAATAGTTGTTCAAATAGTCATTGCTGCCGAGCCCAACTGAGTAAATGCACCTGCTCAGATACTCCGCCGCCGTCTCTTCGTCTCCTAAAATCTCCACCACTTGGGACACTGTATTTCTGTAATTCCTAACTTGCCCACTAAAGCTTATCCTCTCTCCCTGCACAATCAATCATTTTTTGTTCATATTTTCTGCAGAAAAATTTAGAGGTGAGAAGAGAGATCGAGAGATAAACCAGTTGGCGTCCAGTTTCCTCTCGAATCCCAGCAGCGGCCGAAGCATAATTTACTCCTCCCAAAATCTGCCGCCCTCTCGCGGTGGCGTAGGGAGGAATATAACGATCAAATCCAAGCAATTCAGCTGCATTTCAACCATTATTAACTCTAAATATTAAATCACCAACAATACTTAAAGATTGTCATGCTTATTCATTAACGCAATTAATGAATAATTATGCAATAACTAGTGTTGTTTACCATAATTCTAGAATTATCTTCTTGATAAGTAAAATTAAGAGTGATTGAATTAGTGCTCTTATAAGATCATAGTTAATTATCAATATTAATTTTAAAATATAATAAATTTTCTTAATTATAATAAATAGGAGAGAGAAAATGTAGACATATTTTAATATTCATTAACTTATTATGGAAAGAAATAAAGTCTAGTCTTAAATCTTCATTAAATGTGCATGTGCAAGTGTGTGACACCTATCCACTTTCAATAATTTTTATTTTAATATAAAGAAGAATAATAATTAATATTTTCCTTTTTTTTAATGCAAAATTTATTAACGTGAGTATTTATGGAAGTGAGAGAAAACAATGAACAAATAACACGTCTTTGAATTCGACATGACACCGTACATAGCAAGACTTCATTTGATTAAGAGCACAAATCTTTCTTGTACATTTTGATGTCATATTTTGTCACGTCAAAATATTATTCTTGACCATACCCTAGCTTTTTTTAAATGATGAAAACAGCAAATATGATATATAGAGATCTCGATAACAATATAGTCATCTTATTATAGATGTTCTAAAAAATATTTTTGTACATGCCGTTTATTTATTATTGTAACACAATTCGCCATTTAGGGTTATATTTTGATAGTTAAACCATTGTAATTTTAAAAATTAAGTTATTATTTTAATTATTTATAATTTATTGAATTAGAGATGATGGTGTAGTCTTAGAAGATGGTTAAGTTATTATTTTAAAGTAATTTATTTTAATTATTATCATTTGGGTTCAATTTGGAAGGCTAAACAATGTTAATTTTAAGATTTAAGTAATTATTCTAATTATTTATAATTTATTATAAATATTCACTATTAAATAAATTTTAGATGATGGGTTAGTCTTAGAAGATAAGATTAGAGGGGATTTATAGTATTACTCAACTTTTAAGAGAGATTTAGAGAGAGAGAGAGAGAGAGAGAGATCAAAGCACAGAAGGGTATGATGAGAGAGATGGAGAGAAGCTTACCAACGACATCAACAGTGGTTTTACCATTAGAAAAGCGACCAGTAGGGCCACCAAAATCAATCCCGTAGGGCAAGTAATCAGCTCTGGCCAAAGAAGTCAGCTGATTGTTGTTTCCATTATCCACCAATGAATCTCCAAATATGAAATAGCAAGGCACCATCTGCCCCTCCGCTCTCAAAACCACACTCAGAACCACTCCAATCGCCACTACAACCGCCACTCTCTTTCCCACTCCCTCCGCCATTTTCAACCCAGATAGAAAGTTGCCCAGAAAGCGCGAGAAAACGCAAGGGAAAAGAAAACCCAGAACTGAGGTGAGAGAGAAAAGAGGAGAGAGATAGTGTGAGAGAAATGGAAATGAAGAACGTGTATATATATAGTAGTAGTAATATACACGATGCATGTGTTTGATTGTACGCAGTAGGGACCATGCATTTAGCTTCAGACAGTTGAGAGGGGAAGTTGGTGGCATTAATTAATTTCACGCGGATACATAGTTTGAGCCAGCCCTCTTTTGTCTAACCTCTCGGCATCCAAACACTTGTTTTTTGCCCCTCCTATCCTATCCATGTGTGTCCTCTTCTACACTAGGTTTTATCAGAAACTTTGTATTTTAAAAGTACATCTATTTTCAATGTTATGTTATATCGGGTTATATAAACATGTCGTCAAATGCTAAAATTGTCTGTTTTTAACTCAATTATGTGCAAAAATGTTTTCGGGTTTTGCTCTAAAAGACTTTGTAATATCTTATATAGTCATCGCTTTTTCATGTCTCTCCTATGATGTACGATGTTGTAGCAGCCCATCCTGTGAAGGCAAGGACGACTCAAGATTTTGTTGACTATGAGAGCACAATTATAGTTCGTCTCCCTAGCTAATACAACGCGTTTTGGGCTAACTCCAATAACAAAGCCGTGTGGAATTTAACTCAAAACGAACAATATTATACCAAGAAGTCTAGGGACTCCGCAGATGGAGATGCCAACTCATACGAGAATTTCTTCATATTCTTATTGTAATCCCTCTATTTCCTTTTAAATATAAGATCGAGATGCTAACTTCATATAATCAATACGTTATGGTATAAAATCGTTCAGAAAAATAGCTTAAATAATTAAACATGTAATTATATAATTGAGAACGAATCAACAAGAGGGGGAGTCAACCCTACCCACATCTCTATAGTAATGGGATACAACAATGACTTTGGTTGACCTTCTCAACTCGGAAGATGTAATATGTGGTCCTTAATCTTGACCACATCTTCCGAGTTCCAAATAACATGTTATAGTCTAGCTGGTTCTTGTTTGTTTTGGTCAAATCTCGGGTCGGGTTCGAATTCATCTCATCGTAAAATTCATGTTATTGGGTCATTCTCATTCATCCCGTAAAACTACGTCGTATCGGACAGCACACACTTCCTACTACTAGTGGCTTTAGCGCTCGACGTCCCTGTCTCATAACCTAAAGGAGTCATTAAGCAATCTTGCCATTAATGATCTTGCACAACTTCTACAACTATCTCTTCCATTGGAATAGTTAGAGAATGCAAATTAAGAGAGAGAGAAAGACAGAGATGAACAGGGTGTGTGGGGAACAAGTCAAACCGAGTAACATGGATGTCGGCTTTAATCCTATATCTAAGTAAAAGAGTCCACGTAAGCAAAAATGGCTTATTTGGGTCAAATTTGGTTTGATTCAATTTAGCAACAAAAAAACCAAACCAATTTTTATTCACTAGTTAGTGAATGACTTGGGTGATGTCTCTCTCAAAACCATGGCCGCCATTGAAGCTGCAGCCACCACTTGAGCAGCAAACTCCAATAAAACCATTTTTCCAGGCCTCCCTCGATGTCTCCCGGGATAGTTAATCAAACACAAGTAGAGCAAAAGAAGAAGCTCAAATAACATTTTCAGATGAAGATTAGGTTAACGAGCTCTGTTAATAAGCTCTAAACCCGGGTTTACGAGAGTAATCTGCAAAACGAACAAAATTTGATCGTGGATCGATCAAATAAACTGTAAAAACTACCGAAAGCTCCCCTTTATTTTCTTCAATTTTTCAACAACCATCAGTATGATAGGAACTCAATCCACAAAGTAGAACATAGGATACTTCCATACAATCTATCTAGGCTTTCGATTTCTTAGTGACTCCCCACAATACAATTCTCAATATCTGATCCCTCCCTCGACTACCCATCTAGTCTTTATATAGACTTACTAAGTAACTTTCTTATTATACCCTTCATAACCTATCACAGTACAAATATCGCGTTGATTAATGCGAGATTATCATTGATAGACTCATAAACTTCATAAAACTCTGTCAAGCATTGTCTCTCTAACTCTATAGTTCGGTTTTATGGTTAGTAGGGGAAAGGAATTGTAAAGTCAAATCCTTAAAAATTTCGACTAAACCTTTTAAATCGTTGCTTCCTATTTCAAGGCAGTCCTTTAACAGCCCACCCTCTGCAACCTCCATTTGTATGGTCTCCACTGCTTCCCTCCAAGCTCCCTGCCCAAATCAACCATTTACACCAAATGAAAAACAAATAGAATGAAATCTTTACACTGCTAACAACATTTCATTAGCAAATTAAACCAGATAATCAACAAAAATGGCCCTCATGCAACTAATGATAACCGGCCCTGATAAAACTTTACGACTGAATGAAACAGCCAAACAGGCTCTAAAGTAAATGTATAAACATTGAGTAATGTATTCAAAGCTTCGAGCAGCATCAATTGCAAGACTTTTGTTTCAAAAAGGTTATCAAAAGCTTGTTTTTTGTACAGCAGTTTACACTGTTGATTAACACAATAACCATAAACTATTTTACAGGTACGCATGTTTCAACATTCAGAAACAAATGCCACCATATCTTCTTCCTAAAATTAGTAAGGTAGAAAATCTTATCTTGAAGATAGATCATGGAAAAGTACAAATACAATATTTGCTTACCTACACTACCAGCTATTTTCAACCTTCATGACTGAGAATTTCAACAGATTACTCGAAATGCTTAAGGGTATTTCTTAACTCGAGCTCTCAATTTCGACAAGCTTTGATTTGACTCACATCTAGACAATTTCGAGATCATGTTTCTTTAATTTTTTTTAATCAAACAAAAATCTTGCGAACACAACAGAGTGGAAGAAGAGAATCAAAAGAGCAGTGCTTACCGATCGAGTGAACACCTTCAGGAGCCTCCGCAACAGAGAATTAGCCAATCTGAAAATATTCTGATAGTTTCTGGAGATCCATGCCGCTCTTTCAGCATCGGAATTCATCCTCGCAAAGTCACCGAGGCCTCTGAGCAACTCATTCGAATCAGAAACGGCACTGTAGAGCTCCGAATAGGCCAGGTCTCTCCACGCATAATTCTTGACGTAGTCCAATCCAAGTGACCACATGGAGCCCCAGAGCCCTAACCCTAGCCCCCTCTCTAGCTTCTCCGCCATTAACCTCGCCCGAAGGGAGCCGGAATGGTCGCCGCGGGAAGCGCGGAGGTTTGCCACGCGGACCGTGAGAGAATGAGCGAGTGACAATACGGTTTTGAGCTGAGAGTAGGAGGAAGCTTGAGAATGCTCCGGCAAGGAGACGATCAGGAAGAAGAAGAGGAAGACTAAACCAGACGACGTCGTCGTTCTCGCCATTTTCGGAACGCCGTCAACTGTCAAAAGGCCCATATTTAAAAAAGCAAACCCATTTAAAGTAAAATTTATTCTACATAATTTTAATTTTTTTCATTAAATTTTCATAGTTTTAATTCTCTTATTTCATTATTTGTATATTAATAAACCTGAATTAACCCTAGACTATGTTAAATACCTAAACTTATTACAACACGGAGGTGCACCTAACAAAAACACCAGATCAAACGACTCGATTTTCGAAAATGATTCAATCGTTCATCTCAAAACTAAGTTGCTAGCGGAATACTTAATAAAACCAATAAATTTGTTGCTTGTCAAGCTTTTAAGTAAGTATTTTATAATAAAACTAACGAGCCGATCAAGATAAGAGTTTAAATGGGTGGACAATAACGAGTGTGGACTCAGCCTCATCAAGTGTACCAGTATGAGTTTAACGGTCGGTATCGTTAATAACTTTTGTTAATTATGCTATCGAAAAATAAGTCTAAGCCATGTCTGAACATAAAAAGAAGAAGAAAACTTCAACCCGACCTGCAAGTCGCAGGCCAGTTGATGATTCTAAGTGTGGATTGTGCAGAGTAGAGTCAAGTATCAAAGACAAATTGCTAATTGGTTGAGTGATCCAAAAACAATGTTGACTGTTAGATTGTTGCGTACAATAGAAAAAACGAGTAAATTAACGTTATTGTTTTTGGGTACACTTTTAACGTTCATAACTTATAATATAGTTTCACATTATAGTGTCCGATAAATCTTAAATTGAAGGATCACAAGAGACAAACCTATCAAAATCAAGACAAAGCTTAAAATCAAAAACTTTGTCAATATTCATGGGGTGGTCAATTGGACCACTCCTCTCTTGCATCTTCTCCACGCCACTTCTCTCTTGTCTAATAATAGCTTTCGTGACGTCATAAATTAAAATAATAGGGAAACATACTTTAAATATTTTCATAAAATAATTATTTTTTTTTTAAAATTTCGTACAGATGATTACCCTAAATATTGTTCTAAATGAAATTAATTAAGACCTTTTTTTAATTATTCGATTAATTAAACTCCTTATTTGCATGTGGAAACGTGGCAGTCAATTAGTGGCTTGTCGTTAAGTGGGGCCCAAAACGAAGAGGACGGGCCTTCCAGAAATTCTTCTGACGAAGCGAAGCAAGAGCCGTTGGATGCGGGGAGAATCACTTCAAACTCAAGCCTTTGATTAAGATAAAGCAATTTCAATGGAGGGTTTAATTTAGACACTTCGTATATTTTAATATCAATAGTTTATTATTCTAAATTATTATTTATATATTCTAATTGATATGCTAACATTTACTTTAATTAATTTATTATTGCAATATTATCGATTAAGATAATTATTATCAGCCGATTACTCATAATTTAGTTTGTATTTCGATTGAGCGAACACTCGTGTCCGACTATTTCTTCGATTGTCGGTTGAAAAACTCAGAAAAATTAATGCCTCGACATTGGCCTTCTGCACCATCTTTCACCCGTTTTTTGCTTTTTACTGTGCGTCCGCATCAGCTTAACGCATTAAAAACATATCATCCGCGTGTAACTCAATACCTATTATCTTTTAGCGGACTATCAAAATTCGTTTTATTGTGACCATGGGTAATAAAAATAATTAAAATTGTCGATTTAAATTTTTATTTTTATTTTTAATTAACAAAATAAAAATGGAAGACTTTTTTCTTTACGTACAAATAAGTAGGAGAGAGAAAGTGGGGACCACACGCTTATCCTTCTGATGACGAAATCAGACGAAGGAAAACGAATCAATCAATCATAAGAGTGATGAAGACTCTCTCTCTCTCTCTCTCTCTCTCTCTCTCTCTCTCTCAGCCCTTTGCTATAAAAATCAAACCCCCCCGCCATTTCCATGCCTTATCGAGGTTCTGCACAGTTCCTTTGACCAGCCATTTCCTCCATTTTCATTCTCATGGCAGAAGAAATCCAAGCATCCGGCCGCATCTTCTCCGATCACGAACTCCGCCGCTTCTCCTTCGACGACGACGCTAACTCCTTCAGCTTCCGCGATTTCATGTCGCCGCCGGAGCCGAAGAAGAACGAGAAGAAGAGTAATGCTATCTCCATTCCCGCGAAAGCACCTGAACGTGTTTTACGGTGCTGGGAGGAGTGCGAAGACGGCGCAGTGGAACCTCCACACCTAATCGTCGACCGCAGAATCGCCGAGCAAATGGCGTTCTCCGTTTGCTCCGGCAACGGGAGGACTCTGAAGGGGAGGGATTTGAGCAAGGTTCGAAATTCCATTCTTCGATTGACTGGATTCTTGGAAACGTAGCAGCAGGAGGAACATCAGTAAAAATCCGATAGTTTTTGTCGGAATTATCGTGAATTTCGATGGCTTGCATCAGAAAATTAGCGTTTGGATGCCGAGAAAATCCGTAATTTGCAAGATTTGAAATCAGGTTAATTATTATTTCAACACATCAAATTGTAATTAATTATGAAATTTAATAAATTAATATATAGTGTCTTACAATATACATATATAATAATAAGTTACATTATCATTTGTATTATTTTATTATAAATGATAAATTCCGCCGGATTTCTCGTACTATAAATCCATTATCGCAGTCATCCGAATATAATATTATTCACTTTGAACAGAAACTCGTACAGTTTATTCTTAAAATTAACCTTAAACGCATTATACTATGTAAGAATAAAAATCTTATTTAATTCACACAGTAGATCATCCATGTTTTTACAAGATGAGCTGCTAAATTATTCGACACAGCTTTACAATTGCTAGAATTGAAATAAACGTGACGTAAATTAACATGACATAGAAGTTTTATATTTTTTAATATAATTGCGAATATCAAGAGACTTCTTAGCAAATTCTAGTTTGATTTAATAAAATATCAAATTGATAAATAATTACACGAGGAACCACATTTATTAAAAAAAGATTTGGTAGTTTAGTTGGAGAATAATGAAATTAATTTTAAGTGCAATTTGGAAATTATAATTTTATATTAAATTGACTTGAATCAAAGAGAATTGATTAATTAATAATAAAAACAAATTATAATAAGAGTAAATGGAAGACTCAACGATTGCTTTGACTTGTGGGCATTGCTTTTGCGTAATTATTAATTTCTATTAAAGGCAAAATAAAATATATGAATATATTTATTTAAATTTCGCTCACACTACGTGGCAATGGTGAGAATTAATGCCAATAAACACTCAATTATATCTATTTTTTAGCTCTAATCTCGCACATTTGAAATGCCATATTTTTGTCTCAGGAAAATTAACAAAATAACTACTGTACTATAGTGTATTATGGGAAAAATGATAAGTAAATCACTGAATAATTTTTGCTAACAATTTAAACGCTTAAACTGTGAAAAATGGACGACATTACATGTTGAAAGAAATATTACTATGAAGACGATGCAGAAAGATACTTTCTGCAATTCTAATTCCACTTCAATTTTTATGCTAAAATTGAAATAATTGAAGCAATCTTACGACGAAAACAATGCTGAGAAGCTCCGACATGGTCTTCTCGTCTTCGTCGAAAATAATTCCTACGTTTTTTTTTAGTTTTCCGAAAACGTTGTCGAACGTCAGCATTTCCTCTCGATTTCACCCGTCCAGTCCTCATCATCATCTTCTTTTTTCCTCTGCATGGTTCGTCATCGTCTTCGTCCAGTGCTCATCACCACTGTCTCACTTTCCGCAGAAAAAACTCTTCTTTCCGCTACAGAAAATAATCTTTCAACAGCGTAACGACCAAATAATTAACTTTAAATTATGGGCACATCATAATCCAAGAACAGATGAATGGACATTGAAATTTGTGACTAATAATTTGTCATTTAAGATTGAAATAGCTATCCGCACGGAGCGATGAAGAAATTTAGCCCGGCTCGTCACAAAGAATGCTAAGAGATAATACGAACGTCCATTCAAACCCACAGCACTTGTAAATAATTTGACGAGTTACGTGTATTGCATGAAATTGAAATGATTTGGGAAGTGCAGAGAGAGAGAGAGAGAGAGAGAGAGAGTTGTCCAAATGGAAAAAGACAAATAAGGATATTCAAAACAAGAGACTTGGGACTTATCCATGCCAAAGAATATGCGATTGTCTTCCTCCATTTTTGCAGTTGCTGTCACTCTAAAAGGTTGAGGAAGACCAACCAACCTCTCCCTCTCTCTCTCTCTCTCTCTAGACTTATTTACAGTTGTCAGCCAACTCAGGACAAGACAATTACTCAACACATTAACATGTTTCTAGAGAGAGAAAGAGATGCAAAAGTCAGGAATAGAAAGAAGGGGGGATAGATTAGATAGAGAGATGGAGAGAGAGAGTTGTCATAGTTAGAGTTACCCACTATCTATTTTCCTCCCTGCAATGATAAGATCCAAAGAAAAACCAAGCTCCAAGCTAATAATAGTAAGACTGGGAATGGCAAGAAACAAAGATAGCTGGAAGGCAATCATACCTCAAGAAAGAGGCCCATCACTCACACAAAAATCCAAATTTCTCGACTCCCAAACCATCTGTTTTGCTTTGTTTTCAAACCAATATCCCCTTCATCAAATTCAAGTTCAAACACCAGAAAACCGGTCAAAACGAAATGCGACTCTAAATTTATTCTTGATAAATAAACAGAAGAAGAAACAAATCATCCCTGTCAAAAGGTTTGCACTAACAGACCAATGAAAATTGTACAAACCAGACTAAAATGGGATGCATGGCAGCTCAACTACGATTCAACTTAGCCTTTTCCGCGATTGGAAGGTCGTCCTGCCTTTATTTGGTACATAAGAAAATCGGTCGAAATCTATGCCAGCTTCAGACCTTCAGAGAATCAAAGTTAAAACAAAGTAAATTATCATCACAGGCGATCTTAGGTTCGAAATTTCTGCCTGACAGGTTAAAACAATTTATAAAGAATGATGATTTCACAAAGTCATGCATTCTTCATAGTTAATTAAGTTTAAGTACCGTATCTTACCGATTAATGCATGTGTTCCTAACATCGTTCAAAGGAGCACGAAGGCCACTGGCTCGAGAACCAGCCGAGTATCGAAATGAGGATATGGACGAAACAAATCTCTCCATCGATCTCTCTGCTATACATGCGTAATCACCCAAATGAGAAATCTTGGACCCAAATTTTTCCTCTTCAGCCTTTGACTCCTCAGAAGCTCCATCAAGAACATGAGTGAAGTCACCTCAAGACAAGAAAGATATCAAATGAGACCCCATGAACTTTAATGAATTAAGGGAAGTCATTCAAATTAGCTAAAAGGAAATTATTATCCCCTCCTTCAATGAATTGGGGAGTTTCAAGTTCTTTCCAAACAATGTAACATTTCATATGACATTAAGGATGTAATCAGCCTCTCTAAGATATACCAACTCTGGCACTTAAGATATTAACATTTTTATTCAACATTATAAAAATGCAAATGTCTTATAAAAATATACCCTGCATTACTAGTAAACAAATCACTTCAGTGTTAACTGGTAAGAACTTATACCAATTGCTGGTGGCAGAGAATCTCTACAGCTGCGAATCGGCTTTACATTTTCCTGAAGCAGATGAACTATAGGATGGTACACAGAAAGGAAGTAATCAGTCTCTCTAACGATATATAAAATCCGGCACTTACATAAAATACAGTACAGTTGCTCAAAACACAAATGGTAAACAAATTTTCCATGAAATATAAAAGTTCTATTGTGCAAAAACTAAGAGGAACTGAATGCCAGAATAAAATTTACTGTTTAATTCACTGATCCCCTCTTAAATACAGGGGGTATTACCCTTTTGGCCTAAAACTTTAAATTGCAACAATCATGGTTGTCAACTAAAGAAACTCCATTACAATTTCACTTCACAACAGTGCCATCCCTTTGTCCACTTCCATCAATGTTTCTTTACTAAAACGTACATGTGAAATCTTTCATCTCTCTCTCTCTCTACCTCTTTCCAAGTTAAAAACGATGGATTTCAGTTGGATGCCGATATAGCAAAAGATATGTTGATATGCGAGTGTAATTGTTGCAGTTGAGAAGGAAAAGTGTACTTTATCCAACATTACTGTCTATTTCTCGATTAAGAAAACAAAATCATTTCAATGTTAACTGGTTAGACATAATACCATTTTCGGGTGCCGGTGAATCTCTAAAGCTATGCCTCGGCTTTGCATTTTCCTGAAGCCGTTGAACTAATTAAAAATGGAGGAAGACCCAATAAAATATAGCTACTAAAGTAAATGTAAAGACTTACCATTTGGATATTATCCATCGGAGAAGTCTTCCTTTTCCTGATTGTGCAGTTAGACAAATCATACTTGAAAGAGGAAATCTCAGGATTAGTCGTCTCATTTGTGGATGAAAGTTTTTCTGGGTTATTTTCTTCATCATTCTTACTCTCTTTCTTCTGCTTAAAGTATGAACTTCTTACAATGACTTTCTTCTTCTCGATCCTTACTTTTTCTTCACTTGCAACAGAAACATTTTTATAATCATCACGCTCCTTTTTTAGAATTGCACAGGGCTTATGGACTGAATATGTCGACTGTTTGAATGAAGTGTGCTCTTTAGCTTCTGCCCCACCAACTAAATGTATTTTTTCATCAGAATATATATAATTGAGAAATATTAGAATTTAAAAGGAACATTCAAACTTATAAGAAAACCTTGTACATGAAGAGGAACTAGATCATCACCATGCTTGAGAGATTCATACTGTTGGATAGCTTCAGTGACACCACTGTTCTCCAACTGAAGAAAACAATTGGAAATGGTTTTAAAAGCTGTTTTTACGAATTTTTCTTAAGAAACCAAAAGTTCAAACAAATTTTTCACTTTTATTTACTTTTTTCTGAGCACAAAAAAAAAAAAATTTTTAAAATACTTTCAATTATTTTTTTCCAAAAAATAATGTTTCTGAAAGTAAGTCTTTAGCCCTTTTGGAGGGTACATTGATTCCAAATGTTTTCTTTCTATCTGTTTCAAAAATGTGCATAAATAGGTCAGATGACAACTATCTAACAATCTAAAATCTATTATTTCAGTAGCTAATTATGTCCTGCTCACCAAAAACGTAGGAGTAGCAATATCCATGGATGTTGATGACAAGCTGAGTTTACAACCAGTAGGTTCCTCGGGACTGCAAGAAGAGCGATCATTATAGCATGACTCATTATTGCCTGACATTCGAGGAGCCCTGAAGTTTCTTTTTGCTTCAAGAGAGGCAAAGCCTTTTTGACATTAAGGAAAAGTTAAGAAATATACAGATCACCAAAAAATCTTTAGAAGTTGTAATCAAAGTATTTGATGAGAGGATGAGACAGTGGCACAGAAAAGAGTGATACAAAGGATACAAAAGTATGTAGTCAGAACATTCTTCTGTACTGGCAACTCTAACTTTTTCTTAACACTTCCGCTTTGGAATTTTTTTACCTGGGGAGATCCTTCAAGCGCCACCATAGCTACTTCTTTCTCTTCCTATTCATCCCAAAAACAAGCAAGACACATAAGCAATAAAATCAGACAAAAGGATGACACGCTAACTTAACAATTTTTCTATTGCGGACTCTTGTCAAGTTTTCTCAGGTTGTTACGTCCCTTTGCAACATAAAACTTTATTATTTAATGTAATAAACCTTGAATAACTCAAAAAGAAAGAAATGTGGCCACTTGCAAGATATGCTTAACTCAAAAACATCATATCTAAAACATGTCTTGAAACAAAGTAAACCTTCCCTTCAAAGGGGGAGGAGAAAAAGAAAAGAACATGGTTACCTGAAATGGCATTTTAGTGATTGGATCAATATTGCCTTCTGCTATACCTTTAGCTATATGTTTCTCAATCAATGTAACCAATGTTAAGGCATACTCCCACAACTTGTAATATAGTGACCTATCAAAAATACTAATAATCTAAAATCTAATACAAGGATATGGGCCCAAGAAGTCTAAGTCACCGCCTACGGTGTCCAAAAAGTCAGATAAATGCACGATATCTTCAATGTTAGGATCATAAACCCGTTGATGCCGGAAAGTCAATACAGCTTTCTTAAATGTCTCTTCATATAGAGGAGGGACTGAAACAGTGTTGTACCTCAAGTGTTTAAGTACCTGAATGTTTTTACCATCTAAGAAGTAGCATAAACTTCTGAACAAAGTAATAGATAAAAATAGTTTTTTTTCCTATTCAATGTTTGTAAAGTGAAATCTTACCTTGTCATAACTGGTAAATTTCTTGATAAGTGCATGAGCCCTTTTGAGGCCCATTCCTGACAATGACTGCAAATAGTCACATCCGCTCAAAATACACATCTCAAGAAGCATTTGATTTGTGAATCCAGAGAAATTCAAATCTTTGTTATTCTGTAACGTGTTACTATTGAACTCCACTCCTTGCCCAAACTTATCCATTTTGAAGATAATCTGAATTCACGAAAAATTAATATATAATCACAATTGTGATATTCCACATAGGAATCAAAAAAATGAAAAAGATAGTAGGAATTAGTCAATATTTCACTCTAGAAATCAAACAATCCTGATCTCCTTGTTTTATCAAGGGCCCAATCTCGGCCATTGATTTCAAACCTAATGTTCACAATTAAGCCAACCAATAGATTATAAATGAATATCCTAGATTTAGCCAAAATAGAACGGGAGGGGAAAAAAGTGTCAATCCTACTCCCTGAAAAGTAGGACAGCTCAAATAAAAAAGAAGACTTACTCTGGGGCAGCCAAATGGTATAAGATCTGAGTCTTCAGTGATAACTGCATCAACTTGTTTGTTGATGGCCAAGAAAGCCATTTGGGCATCTGCTTCATAAGGAGCCACAATATAGCACACATTCTCTTGCTTTAATACCTTGACCATTTAACACAAATTTGAGCTTATTCGATTAATAATTTTTTTGTAGTACTATATTTACTTTAGAGCTTCTGTGAGAGGTTATTCAAACCTGAATTAGTTGATGTGCAATTAAAGGGGAAATGTCAACAGCCTTCTGGTAGCACTCATAAGCAGCAGCTGAATTACCCTCTGATTCGTGTTGTATAGCACGCCCCAGATTTTCCTTCCTTGACCTAAAATAAATAGAACAGAACAATTGTACAATTACAAGCAACCAAATTGAGAATAATAAGCCAATCTAACAGAGAGGAGTGATAAATTCTTCAACTTTTTATGTGAAAAACTTAACTGCAATAAATCATAATTTAAATCATACCGTGATCGCTTGTTCTCCTGCTCACACTTCATCGGTAGAAGACCTCCATCAAATATAAGAACTGGTTTGACTCCATAATGTCGTAGAAGATTTACTCTATGCATACAATAGTCAATGTGCCTAAATAAATCCAAAAAGAACATGCTATGAGTTTACATGGTAATATGAGAGGTTCTAATTCCAAAAACTTAAGATGATCTGTAAGATTTTAATTTCTTTCGCCATTTTCAAAGTAGTGCCAACTCATAGTACATATAGCCCCAACTTCTGATTCTTCCATCCACCGGAGGATTCCCGAACTTGGCAGCCCTCTAATTTGGCTCTTTGACCGAAGCTTCAAAGAGATGTTTTACTGGGGAAAGACTACATTATACAGAAGCGTTCGCCAATTTTAATGCCTTGCAATAGTGAAAGTACTAGATGCAATAGCTAGAAAACTCGATTGCAAAAAAATGAGTCTGACAATACAGACGATTAATGCAATGACAGAACAATATTCTCGAGACCCATCATTTTAAATGCTGGAAAACGAGAAAAAAATAATCCAATTCTAAAGAAGCGTTCGCCAAGCTTTCATGAGTTGAAATAGCGATAGCACCTTATGCAAAATGCTGGACAACCCAATTCTAAAGAAAATTTATTAAGGATAAGGACAAAATTTGCAGGATACATTATTTTAAGTACTGAAAAACTGGGGGAATAACCTTCGTACATATAACGATAGAGCTCAAGTTAAAAAAAAAAACTGTTTCTAAAAAATTGGGCAAAAACAAAAACCCATTTCCCCTCCACCAGTTCAGATACCATGACAAAAATCCATCGAGAAGAAACGAATTGGGAAGAGAAAGAGGTGAACCTGGAGGTGGGTAGATCTTTGCAAAGCTGTCTACTGCAAGATAAGGCGCCTTTGTGGAGCCAAGAATAGGTGTCAACTGCCACGGAAGAACCCTCCAAATCCTTAACGTGGATTGGTACCATTATCGATTTGAGAAGAGGCAGAAGCCCCTGAATCCCCATTGGTCTCCTCGTCACCCCCAAGCAGGTCTCTGCAAATTAGCAGCGAAAGAAGAGGAAGAAGAAGGAAAACTCCGTTTGGCGGGAAATTTTGACAGTGGTGTAAGGGTAATTTCGTCAAACACTTTCTTAATTGCGCAAATGACCATGTTGAATATGAAAAAGACACAAATACCCTTACAATAATTCTGATTTGAGAAAGCAATCTATAAAACAATGTATAGTTATATTGATAATTTGGCCTCCTACAACGTTACATTGCTTCTTCCCTAAAGAATGTTAATTATCCAATTTATGCATATTCAATAATTTTTTATAATCGTCCCGTAAATAGGGGTGTACAAATTCGGTTTCGGTTCGGTTTTAATACCAAAGTAAACCGAACCAGTCGGTTTCGGTTTGGAAATTTTAAAACCTATATCGGTTTTTTATTTTGAGGTAACCAAATTGGTTCCGGAACCAATATTTCGGTTCGGTTTCGGTTCGGTTTCGGTTTATTTTTTGTTTTTTTAATATATATATATATAGAGAAAAATAGAGAATGAGTATTGAATATTTTAATTTTTTTGCAAATCCAAACACCCTAATATTAAGTATTTTCATATATTATAAGTATTTTTATTTATTTTTTGTTCAAATAAAATAAAAACATTTCACTAATATTTTAAAATTTAAATAATAATACAACAGTATCGAAATATAATATAGACAACATTACATAAATATATAATTAACATGCAAAATTTATATTTATTTATAAGATTATTATTTATTAAATTTAAATAAAATATATTTTAATTTGAATAGTAATAAAAATAGGGTAATGAGAGATAAGAGAGTTGAAATTGTAAATTAGGAAAGTTGAAGGAGTTGAAATTTTAAATTAAGAAAGTTAAATGACCAAATAAAAAATAAAAAACAAATTAAAAGAGTTGAAATCCAAATGACCAAATCCCACATCGAAAATTGGAGGACAATTTCTTCCAAACCTATCCTATAAATTGAGTTGTGTGGGTGGAAAATAAGTAATATTCAAAATTTCAATTAATAAAAATTAAGAATTTTCAAAATAGTGTAAATTTTCAAAATGCCGGTTCGGATTCGGTTTTCACGGTTTTGAGAAAATGAAACCGAGGTCGAACCGCCAAAAAATCGGTTCATCCGAATTTTACATTTTTTTTGCACAAAACCGATCCGGTCCGACCCATATTGACCGGTTTCGGTTTGATCGGACGGTTCGGATTCGGTTTGAACACCCCTACCCGTAAACACTGCATGTGAAGGCTACCCGTGTCTGTTCATGTCTCTCTCTCTAACTCGATGAAATTTACAATTCAAACCGAAAAAACAAATCCGAGATTATCTCGTCTATGTTGAGCTTTAAATTGAGATTCAATTTAGGGGGGCAGCCATATGTTGGAGGCGGGAGGTTCGATTGGCTGATGATGCAAAGTGTTGCGCTCTATTAGGTCGTCCATAACCCCCCTATCGCTTCCCATGAAACTCAAAAAGCTATTGTCCGAGGCGTAATCGAATCCATTCATATAGTCTTCGCCAATTTATAATCGACAAGGCAACAATAAAGTCTTGGATTTTCTTATAAAAACATCACAAACGTTCAAAAAACTAAAAAAATAAACGCACATGAAAATGAACAAAACACGAAAGCCTGTGGAAAAACACAGCATGCCAATCCCCATCAAGGGGTCTACCCGAGAAGACTCAATTATCGTCGACATTTCACATTCTATCGTATCCGGAATCGATCAAGTATACGTCTCCAAATGACATTCAACTCTTAAAATTACCATAATCGATGACGTCCAACTAAGTTATCTTTCTGGGAAATTGAAGAAACCATACAAAAAGAACAAGCAGAGTGGTGTATTTCTGTATCAACCGAACTAAAGTCTGTCACAAAAAGGACTAGAAAAGATAGACAGAAATATAAAGAAACATGCCGGTTCAATGTCTTGTCACTGAATTTTACAATGAGTCACGTTGGAAGGAAAAAGAAAACATCGAACCTCCGAGCAAGGGGTCGATGGCATTTGAAATCATATAGTGTATCGATTCTTCGCATTTCTGTCGAATTTTATAGCATCGTCCTGAAAGCATGACACAGTTGAGACGCGCAATTTCATTTATGTGAGCATAGAAACAAGAAACTTACATGAACTATGAATCCCATGCTTTCATTGTAATCAAGGAACTCCTTCCATTGTTTCCCAATGCTCATCTGCACCAAAAAACAATCACATGGTATCGCCTTGTAGTGATTTTTTGGAGTAAAATTCACTTTTTCCTCCTCAGTTTAGGGGGTCAACACTTTCTATCTCGGACTGAACCTGTAAATTGTTCGATCAACATTGTGTGGTTCTCCTACCCAACTGCCCTCCTTTCTCCCACTCCCATGGGAGAGAGGGATAGAGAAAAATTAGCCTCAGTGGACAGAGGGCAGGAGATGCAATGAATGCCTTAGTTTAGTGGTATAATTGTGTGCGGCTAAAGTTTAATGTTAAAATCAGTCAGACCACGGTAGACTTTAGAGGGAAAACCCATCAAGTAAACTTATTAATTCAACAATATCCCAGTCAATGTTGTATTAACACAGTGCAAGTTCATTCTCTCCCTCCTCTAGCAAAGATAGATACAGTAGTTTTACAAGATTCCGTTCGGCTATTTGTAAGTCAATTTATTCTGATACTTGTTGTATGAGGACAAAGAAAAACAGACCAACCCAAAATCGGCAATCAAATATTTGCATTAAGAGAAAATAATTATAAATCTTAGGATCAAACCAAGACAACCTTTACAGAAAGTTTACTGTATAACCAATACGTTTTTTTCCTGCCAATGTAAGATTAAAAAATTGATCTAAGGGAACAGCCACATAAATATTCAGATCGTTTAACGAAACCATTACCTGAGCATCTTTGTTAGAAGCATTCTTGGTCCAAAGAGAGATCTTTTCCTCTCTGGGTCTTACATTAACGACGACTCCACAAATTTCATCACCATGATCAAACTGTTCCCCAATCATCGCAAGCAACTGGTGCCAACACCATTAGAAAATCAATTGAAGAAACAATGACAATGTAATGTTTCTTATTCTGTTTCAATTACGAATGAAATAATGGAAAATACCGTATTAAGCCAACTGGAATCAGATTTCCCTCTTGGGTAGCATACAGTCCATTTTCCCCCATTAGCACAAACAGGATCCTCCCACTTTGGTTCAATCTTATTTTTGAAACAATACAAGTCCGCTCTAACAGCCAACTTGCTTGGATAATGAATATTATTAAAGACACTGAAGGCAAAATAAAATTCATGAACAAGTCAGTGAATGGTTGGAGGGAAAATTTGAAGGATAAGAGATTAAGAGGCCCTTTCCATGGAAAAGCGTGGCTTTCAATAGAAGCAATAAAAAAGAGAAAATAAGAACACATTTAAAAACCATATAAATGACTAAACAAAATGTCAGTTCAAAATAGTTGGAGGACACAAAAAACAGTAATTATATGCTTCTTTTGAGATAGCACAAGATCTTTTATAAAGAATCAAATCTTTACTCTCAAATGAAAGTAAATTTGTCAGGTAAAGGTAAAAGGCACAGAATATAATAAGACTCCGCTTCAAAGTTTCTACTACATGTTGAAGATTAAGATCCTGGTTATCTCAAGCTAGTTCACTTCTTCCATTCTCACAAAGCTTTTAACTCCACACCCAAATCAATAGTGCAAACCCTATACGAAAAATGCAATAAAGACGACTAGCATCCTCTTCCTCATTCTTGCACATAACCCAACAGTTAGGAAGCGCAAAATCCATCTGAACGCCACAGATTCCTACTCAAGAAAATTGGGTTTTCAAGTTTCCCCCCTCAATATACCTATTTTTATACGATCGTGATATAGCAGTTTCCAGAAAACAAAAAATAACAAAAGTAATTGAAACCATTATTAAACTCTTTTCTCCTGAATCCAAAAGGAGCAACACATTTCAACTCCATTCAAAGATTCCAAACTTACATTTTCCATCACAAAACAATCAAGAAGAGGAACTTCTCCTTAACCATACAGAAATAAACCAAGAAAAAAACACCATCAATACAGAAACATAAGAAAAAGAAAATATTATTACCCCCAGAATTCCTCAACAGTAGCGAGAGTATAGATCGGGCGCATAGAGCTACCCCAAACAGCCTGCTTGGTCTTAGCCGAGGGGTTATCAAACCAAAAAGTCCAAGAATACTCAAGAGGGTGATACTGGTAAACTAAACCAGCAGACTGCTTCGAAGACGTCGAATCTGCGTCTCCCGCAATCTCTCCCTCCTCGAGCTGCTCATCTTCTTCGTCACTTCCACGAACCGTCACAACGCTGATTTCTTCCTCGTTTCCAGAACCCTTCATTGCCTCTTCCACAACCATCTTATTTCTGGTTCTTTCTCGCGATTGCCGCTCGATCTTCGACCGGTGGATACTTCGTCGGAGAGATGTTAGGAGGAGACGAAAAACAAATGCCTTCACTGTGCCTTCGGAATGAATTTACTCCCTATTTAACTGAAATTATAAATAATTAATTTTTATTTTCTAATATAAAATCTAAATTATAATTTTTAAAAATAGCTTTGAAAAATATTTTTAAAAATTAAATTTGCAACTAAAAAATAATATCTCGCGAGCGGGTTAGCTACCCAACTTACTCGGCTCGACCTACGCTAATCGACCTCTTCTTTAGCTTGATTAAACTAGTCGAGCCGAGTTCGTGATTTAAATCAACTTAATTAACTTGATTAAACTTGATGGTAATAATAATTTCATTATAACTTACTAATATTATAAAATTTAAATATAATATTTAATCATATAATTAACCTATAATTCAATATTTAACGCATTGACACGTAAAATGCACGTGATAATTTTAACGAATTATATGACGCTAAGGTCCTACTAGCTATCGGGTCAAACTTTAAGGTCCGAAAATTAAAAAATTATAATATAAGTTGTCGATACTTCAAAAATTCAAGATTCAAATGGCACTTTATCCATGTGCTCTTGCATGTTTCTAGAGACGATTCGTCTTGGATAAGAATCGACAACACATGTTTTGTTGACGATCCTTTACTCTCGACAACATCTAAGATTCCTAGAACAATGCGATAATGGACATTTGTCAAATGTTTTCTTGCTTCAAATCAATATATATATGCGCGCGCAATCGCGCAAAGTTGTAGGAAGTCTCATTGAAGAATAAGCACATAAAAAAAATCAACATAGAAAATAATTAAGACCTCTATTTTTATAAATCAACTACCTTATGAGCTTCATTATGCTTGATTACATTTCAGATGGCGGGCAACCTCTGGCGCTTCTCGACGTAAGATGAAGGAAACCATCCAGCCTTACCTTTGCATTCGCCTTCCGACCATCCCGATGAGCTCGCCTGCATAAACATGCAACTTTTATGGGTGATAATTTGCAAATGGAAGCATATTTTTCTGCTTAGAACTAATTATCATTAGTATAATCTCCCATTTAAATGTGTTGAGGAGATAGAATCACCTTTCTCACGACAACATAATCCCCCGCTGACAAGCTCAGTTCTTTCTCCGTTGCTGCGTCAAAAGGGTGCAGCGCCTGCAGGAAGCAAATACGAATAAAAGACAGCCCAAGTTAAAATCCCCGCTTCTATTCGAAAAGATTATCATGTCACTTGGAGTCGAGAACTTTTTTTAAGAACTCATCTTAACCACTCTAATTGGTGCAGAGACAAGGACTCAGAGAATTTAGCTACTTAAACAAGTTTGTAAATCACTGCAGTGAATTCAAACTCAGGTCCCCTCCTATTGCTTAAAGTTGTAGAAGCTGCTGATAAGAATCTCAAGCTTTCAAGCCGATTTTAGCAGTTTCTTTTGTAATTGTGCGTTTATGGTTTGATAATTGTCATTTTTTGCGTAGTCAAGTGTGAAGAGAGGATATAACTAACACTGGCGTCATCATAACACTGAACCCAGGAGCAGATTACAGTACTAAAAGAACCAAAAGAAATGGAAACAGTTCTTACTTCAGCCAAAAAGTATGATGTTTTCTGCGACCCATTCTCCGGAGAAATTAGGGGAGGAGCAGAATCTTTCCGTTGCTTTTCTGTAACCATCTGAGTATCCAAGTCATACTATCAGCTTCTATCGTCACTGGCTAGATAGCTATTTCCTTCTCAAAATGGTAAAAGGAAACAAACCTCAGTCTCAATCTCTCCAAGAATAGCAGCGGCTCGCAGATAAAATGTCTTTTCTCCTTCAACCTTCAAAATCATGCACTTAATGATCATTATGATCTCATATGTTACAGAATTCAACGTAATGTGTCTTCTTATTGAGGATTTTAAACTTTAGTACCATCGCAGCAAGCCTCTGGAACGTCAGTCTTTGCTGTTGAGCTTCAACCGCAGCCAATGCAGCCGTTGCTTCTTTGCCCAAAATTGTCATGTTTGCTTTAATTTCCTGCATTTTCGCTTCTGATGCATGAAATTTTGCAACATTTTCAGGAGTGGGAAATTCCTTCACCCTGGCATGTCTTCTGGAAATTTCTGCCGCCTGTCCAAAATAAGTTCAACAAAAAGTGAGAACTGAGAAATCTGAAACTGAAAGTTTGAACAAAAAAATTATAACACAAAGCCGCGTCAAGATTACTACACACCTGTGTTTCTGCATCTTGTCTCATTCGGCTATAACGTTGAGCAAGATGTCGAGCATCTTCTAATGGAGCACCAGTTACCATTGCTCTCAAGGGATCTAAAATCTAGAGAAAAAATAAAAGAAATAAAAAAAGAAAGTTTTTTATGCTTCTGCTTTAAATATAACTAAACAAATAAAGTATACAGCCATGCACTAGCTGGTCAATAGACGTGTTATCATGGAGGCGTGGACAAAAAAGCAGGCATGCTAAATAGTTGAAACTATCTGATTAAGAAGTCATCAAATAAATAGTTCAACTTTGATCACCAGTATCTGAGGCGGTGCTTAGTTATACGATGCACGGATGCAGTGTGTTTATCTGTGCAAATTACAGTTCATATATACACAAATGCATGTGTAAAACAGTCAACCTGAGAAGATAAAAGCTTGATCAAATCCTCTTGCTCCTTCTCTACGTGCTTACGAGCATCACCATATATGGAAGCGGCCTTTGCCAAAATATTGTCGTTGATATTCTCAGCTCCGTAGCTACAACAATCATCAGACAACTTGGTTCCTGACTACCACAAATAATTCAAGCAACTGGTTCAAGTTAAAAACAGGTGGGCACATATTTCATGAGAAACTGCCTCAATTTACAAAATAACTGGTCACAAACCCATCTACATGATTCTACATTTAATTGTTGTATTCTACTAGGAGGATGAGAATAATGCCATTGTGGATCCCATCAATTGGGTTCTCACCTGCTTCAACATGTTTGTAACCCAAAGCTATAAATGCCTCTCCAGCCTTAATAATTTCCTTTTGAAAATCCTATTTGTGAAGACAGAAACATAGAGCAAATGGCGTAAAGAAAAGGAGATTCAACTGATACAAGAACTTGGAGGCATGTAAAAAAAAAACTAAATAAACAGCAACTTGTACAATATTAGATTTGAACACAGGAAACTATTTGCCCATTGTTGAGAAGCTCTTCGTACAAATTTCATGCGCAATAACCTTACTAAAGCCTCTTTCTACCTCCAAATCTCTCCCTGTCCCAAGCATTGTGGTGCAGCAGAAGTTTTGTTTCATTATGGAAACAGGAAATTAAGGAAAACTAGATAAATAAATCTCAGGAAAATATAATAATAGTATTAATTTTCAAAAAGTTCATGAGTACATGGTGGGGGCCAAAAATGCCCAGTATTTCAACTCTGTCACTAAGCCCTGCCCTTACCCATTCTTTCCACTAAATGTAAAATAATCATTGATTGGTGTGTGATAAGTATATGTATATTAGTCCCTAAAGTTCTTACTCATGCACTAGAAAGATATTAATTGGTATGAGATTAATAAACATGTATCGTCTCATATTAGATGAAAATGAGAACAAGAAGGTGAGTTAAAAAAAAGGATCAAGAAATGACAAATATCTCGGCGGAGAAGAATTCGGATAACCTATGGCTCTACCCCCCATTCTCCCACCAAAAGAGTACATACAGAAAGATTTAACAATGGAATTCAGACCTGAATTTATTTAAACCTCTCACGTTGCTTTTTCCTACAAGAAATTTTATTTATCATCGTATGGAAACACATTAATTAACAGGAAAAATCTATACCCTTCCTCCACGAGTTGATTTATACAGTTTCTCAAGTTGTTGATGTCGCTGCATCTCAGATTCATCTATCACCATCACATTAGATTTTTCATAACCAGTCCCACTGAGCTGCTTTAAGACAGCCTGAAATTTAGGCACGGAAAAGTTTGAGCTTTAACTTTCATTTCCTTCTACCATTGTTACAAATCGCAGTTTAACTCATAGTCAACTACTATTTTACACACAAATAAAAAATGGAAGTAGGCCGTGGTTGGCAAACATTAAGAATAATCATCCTAATCTTGGCACGAGAGTTAACAAAGTTAATAAGTACCAAAAAAAATAACCGGTACATATGTTTATTCTGTGGGGTTCTGCTCATATAAATTGGGTCATCGCAAAATGCATTAAGAAATTTGGGCAAACAAAGACTTCTATTTGAAATAGATTCGAGTTGGATTGGACTCCAGTAATTTACGTTAGAATGTGTTTTATGGAAGTGGGGAAAATATGAAAAATGCCAGAAAGTAATTCTTTGTATCAGGAGCCATTATCACTGATCGAACAGAAAATTAAGTCTTAATTCACTCTGTTTAATCTTGTTAATACTTGTACATGTATTAGGAAACTATAACATAAAATCACCTGCTGCTGCTTCGCGACTTGATCCTTGAGCTTGTTAGCCTGCTTTCTCAAAGCATCCATGAGTAAACGTAAAATTCAACCTCCAAATCCTTTCAACCTCAAACGCCAGGCAGTAAATCCGAAACGAAAAACTTCGATTTGGGCAAGAAGAGCAAGCCTTGAAATTGGGTATTCGACAGAGATCTAAGACCCGAACGCCCGAAAAGAATCGAAATGCCTCTCTCGATTGTTATGAACTGGACCTTTCTTCGATAAAGTAGAAACTGGATTTCTCCGTGGACAGGCCCCCCAGACCCAGTCTACTGAGTAGAGATTGTAAGGTTTTCGTCAAGTTACACGTGTCAAGTCAGTAAGCGCTCTACAGCCCGACTAAACAAGATCGGACCCGGGTCAACTTAAATGCAACTGTTGTAGTTGTTGTAACAAACCGCCCAGCCCAGCCCAGCCCGATTGTTTGGTTCATCACACATCGTCTTTAACCGCTCTCATTTTTCGGCACAACACCACACTAATATTTGATGCAAATGAATGTTTTTTTTACTATATTAGCTTGAAAATCATCCTTTTTCATGTGAACCCATTTGAGCTTGGGCAAACGTCCTGCGGCAAGTCACAGGGCGGGCCCAACCTAAGCCTAGTTTCATGCGGGCAGGTGGCTCCGTCAACTTTGTCCAACAAGTCTCCAACAAGCTTCCAACGTTTTCTCATTCTTTTTGAGGTAGGCCTCATCTCGCCCAGTGTCACGATCCGACTATGTCCATAGGCGATCATGACGAAAAGAGGACGTCGAAGGGCCACAGTGATATCAGTTGTGGCAATCCATGTGCGATACATGGTTGCTAGTTGCCTTGTAGACAAGAAAGTGACTCATCACCACTATACGATGTATACTTCTGCAACAATGAAGTTATTCCATATTGCTCTTTAAGGGGAGGCATGGTGTTAGCTCTCCACCACCCTTAGGGCCCCAAGCCCTAAGTGAGCTACTTCGTGGTGGGCAATGCCCCCATCACGATGGGCGGACACCAGTAAACCATAAGGGGGCCTTGGTGTCTCCATGGAGTGAGGAGCTCCATAGACAGTATCAGTTGTCAATCCAACATCGGTATTGCACACCTCCTTTGCCACAGAGGCTTGGATGTAGGGACCGCTATAGACTCTATTATTCCCACATGGCCGACCCGAGATCGAGAGTGATGCGCACACGGTTGGCGCCGCATTGAGAAGAAGCAAGTTGCCATCGAGGATCTTGTGGTCGGATTACGCTTGCTCGAGATGCACGTTGGGTTGCATCAACATCTCGAGACATGCATTTGGGTGGGAGTGCCCTCGTGCCCATTGGTTATTCGGGAAATGCGTTCAAGGTCCCAGCATCAATGTTAGTGGGTTTCGAGTGGGGCGATTATGAGTAACCTCACTCGTCATTCGTTATTGTTGTTGCTTCCGCATGTAGATTGGCCTGTTGCCCCGAGTAGGCTTGCTAGAATGAGCTGTGAATTTTGACACCGCATGGTATGACTGCTAGTACCATAACATCAGGCCTTGATCCCCTAAGACAACCTCAACCACCTTGTAGCGGGATAATCTCGTTCGTTGCGGACCTTAATATTCATTTACTTTATACTACATGTAGAATTTGATATAAGGAGATTAAAATATGTACAATTCTACTTATTGTAAAATTAATTATTATTTTGATATAATTTTTTTGGGAAATTAACACCACAGACCCTCTAGTTCAAGGTCAATAACAAGTCAAACCCTTGAGAATTTTTTTTAACAACTAAAACCTTAAACTATGAAAAATTAACACCGTCAACCTCACAATCAATTTTTCCGTCCAAATCCGTCAAACTTAACTCCTCAGTTAACTTGAAAAATTTTTCCCTCAATCTCGATCTCGTTCGTCGGCTCTAATATTTAAAATCGATGTAAGTTCTTCCATAAAAATGAATTTTAAAGTCGAAAATTCAAAAATTTCGAACTTTTTGACTGTAAAACGACGATTTTTGAAGAAAAGCCGTTCGTTTTAGGTTAAAATACTATTTTTAACATATAACGGACGTCCGTTATACGCTGATGGACGTCCGTCGTAGGTTAAAGGACGCATTTTTATCTAAATGGACGTCCATCCAGCCATATTACACTTAATATTAATAAAAAAATTCAAATTACTGTTTTAACCTTATAAAGAAAATGTCAGTAATATTTTTTAGGGACAAAAGGGTAATTAGACAGACAAGTGGCAAACAGCTGTACCCAACTTGTCTGTTCAATTATCCTTTTGTCCCTAAAAAATATTACTGACATTTTCTTTATAGTAGGCGTGTTCAAATTGAATCCGAACCAACGGATAAAACCAAAACTGCCCAATATGGGTCGGACCGGATCGGTTTTGTGCAAAAAAAATGCAAAATTCGGATGAAGCGAATTTTTACCGGTTCAACCTCGGTTTCGTTTTCTCAAAACCATGGAAACCGAATCCGAACCAGCGTTTTGAAAATTTTCACTATTTTCAAAATTTTTAATTTTTCATATATGAATTTTTGTAAATTATATATTTGCAATACACACGACTCAATTTATAGGATAGGTTTTGAAGAAATTGTCCTCCAATTTTTGATGTGGGATTTGGTCATTTGGATTTCAACTCCTTTAATTTGTTTTTATTTTTTTGTTTTTTTGTTTTATTTTTTTATTTGCTCATTTAGTTTTTTTTTAAATTTAAAATTTCAACTCCTTCAACTTTCCTAATTTACAATTTCAACTCTCTTATCTCTCGTTACACTATTTTTATTACTATTCAAATTAAAATATATTTTATTTCAATTTAATAAATAATAATTATATTAAATAAATATAAATTTTGCATGTTAATTATATATTTATGTAATATTGTCTATATTTTGATACCGTTGTATTATTATTTAAATTTTAAAATATTAGTGAAATGTTTTTATTTTATTTGAACAAAAAAAAGTGAAAATACTTATAATATATGAAAATATTTAATATTGAGATGTTTGGATTTGCAAAAAAATTAAAATATTCAAGACTCATTCTCTATTCTTCTCTCTATATATATATATATGAAAAAAACAAAAAATAAACCGAAACCGAACAGAAATCGAATCGAAATATTGGTTCCGGAACCGATTTGGTGACCCCAAAATAAAAACTCGATATAGGTTTTAAAATTTCCAAACCGAAACCGACTGGTTCGGTTTACTTTCGTATTAAAACCGAACCGAAACCGAATTTGAACACCCCTACTTTATAGGGTTAAAACAGTAATTTGAATTTTTTTATTAATATTAAATGTAATATGGCTGGATGGACGTCTATTTAGGTAAAAATGCGTCTTTTAACCTACGACGGACGTCCATCAGCGTATAACGGACGTCCATCAGCTATATGTTAAAAATCGTATTTTAACTTAAAACGAACGACTCTCCTTAAAAAATCGTCATTTTACAGTCAGAAAGTTCAAAATTTTTGAATCTTCGACTCTGAAATTCATTTTTATGGAAGAAATTACATCGATTTTAAAGATTAGCGCCGACGAATGAGATCGAGATTGAGGGAAAATTTTTTCAAATTAACTGAGGAGTTAAGTTTGACGGATTTGGACGGAAAAAGTTGACTGCGAGGTTGACGGTGTTAATTTTTTATAGTTCAAGGTGTTAGTTGTTAAAAAAAATTCTCAAGGGTTTGACTTGTCATTGATCTCGAACTAGAGGGTCTGTGGTGTTAATTTCCCAATTTTTTTTTTATAAAAATATTAAGTGAAAAATGATTATTAAGATTTATTTTAAAATCAAGTGGCTATCTTGACAATTTATACATATTTTTTAATTAATTTATCAAGACATAAAACCCTACCAAGTACACGTGAATCTTGTCTTTAATTAACTAATATATTATTGATAATTAAATATTACACCAAAACACTTTGTTTTATTGGCCAAAACATGACTCACATTATGCTAAAAATGAGTATAAATTTAAGTAAAATAAGTTTAAAATAGTAATTTTAATATATTACAAATAATTAAAATATAAGTTAAATTGTTGGTATTTTTCTTGAAAAATTCATTTTTTCGAGAATCTTATTTATATATTCCATTTTCTTATTTATTTTCTTTTTAAAAAAATTTGAAAGAAATTTAAAAAGATCTTCTATAGTTGGATATCTTTTAAAATGTTATATTTTATATGCCAAACATGTCCTAAATATTTAACGTTTTTTCTTTAATGCATAATGCCACCGATATACATTGAACGTATTTTATATGCGTTGGAGGTTCGACAAATCAATCTCTCTGTTGCTGGTATGATAGGATTTTAATTTTAGTATTGTTTGATTTAATTTCTGCACAATATTTTTTTTTATTATGCTATCATGTCTCTAGTTGATCACTTTATGGACTCCAACACATGTAATTTGAGTTTTGGCTTGTTATTAATCTCATTAAGTATTCCACATAAAAACTCACGTCTTGAGTTGGGTAACTGGGTTCTCTTCTAGAATCGAGTCACCTGATCCGACGATTTTGTTCGTCCCCCGCCTTCGGGTCGTGACACCACCGATATACGTTGAACGTATTTTCGAAAGCATTAGATACAATGTAGGAGGTTGAAAATAATGTGAAGTGTTGTAATAATTTATGAAGTTTCCTATAAACTAGCAATGAAAAGCATGGAAATTTGTAAAGTTTAATATGGAAGAGTAATTCGCACCTCTTCAAAGTGGTCTCAAATGGACATGTATTAAAGGAGAAGCCTTTTTCAGACGTTAAAAACAATGAAAATTTGAGATTTTTCAGACGTTTTATCCGAATACCTTAAAATGGATCGTCATATTCGACCTTTCATTCGCCGGCTATGTCCACTTTTTCGCTTTTTAAACAAACCCACTTGAAAATAAGCGAGAGAGAGATCTGGTGGCGATTATAGAGACGACCCACGATCTGGGGGAGGGTACGCTTCAATCAGGAGTTAATTATGCCGTCAGGTGCGAAGAGGAGAAAAGCTGAGAAGAAAAAGAAGGAAAAGGAAGCTAACTTGGATCTTTCAATTAATGATTCCCTGGGTACGTTCTCGACCATCTTTGTTTAAGCATTCGACGTTAGTAAGCTCTTGCTTACATGATTTTTCATTTTATTTGCTTTTATACGATGGATTTCTAAGCTTTTTTTTTCTTTGGTATTCTGATTATTTTGGTTGATGGTTGTTTGCTGATTCGAATTTACCCATCTCTCAATTCATAATCCATTCTTTCTTCTTCGTTTTGGCAATTTTTTGATGATTGGCTTCTTGGGTATTTGTTAATTTGAGTTGTTTTTCTTGATTTGCTTCTACCTTGCCGAACTTCACAGTCATACAGATGTTGGGTTGATTGGTTGGATTATGTCTCTGGTTTTACCTCACTTTTGATTGGATGAAGAGTTGTCAGACTAAGTATATTTATGAAACTCTTATTGATTTTCCTGATTCTGCTTCGATTCCATTGGCTAATCTCAAATCATAACAGGGAATGAAGATGTGAAAAGGCAAGACGAGAAAGGAAGTGATGGCGGGGAGCTTATTTCCTCTTCATCTCGTGATCATCATAACCATCAGACTCGGTTCAATGGAGTCGAAAAGAGGGACCAGCCTCCCGTTCTTCAGAACGCTGCCGAGGAAGACTCCATCAATGTGATTTCAGCAGTTGAGACTGTTGTTAAAATCGAGAATGACTCGAAATCTGATGACGATTTACCGGGGAAGATTGTGAGCGTCAACCACGTTGAGTCAGCAAAGGAATCAAAGGAAGGAAATGATGGGAGTTCTAGCTCTAGCAGTAGCAGTAGCAGTTCAGAAGACGAATCTCATGTTAAGGATAGTAAATCAGCTGACCATAATCTTGTCTCGAAGACTAACACTCGCGATAACAAGTCAGATAATTCACCTGCAGCAGTTATTCAGATCAGTGACATTGCACCAGTCGATGAGAAAATCAATCCCTCGAGCCAAATTGAGGTCATGGGCAATAATTCTTCGTCACCTGGTGATTCCGCAGCAGAGAAGATGATTTATATTGCAGAAAACGAAGGTGTGGAAAACTTCTTATCAACACCTAACGAAGCGACAAAGAGTTCAGTGGCATCAACTGATTTAATGTTCGAAGAATCGCAAGAAAAAGTTGAAGGGTGTTCAAGCGTCGAGGAATTTTCAGTCGAAGAAAACGGAAGCGTAAATTTGCCATCTTCGAGTGTTCCTGGGGTAGAACAACACACTAAACATTACGACATTCTCGAAGATTCTGAAAGCCAGGTAGAGTATGTATTCAAATGTTAAGATATACTTATATTTGGATAAGTTTACAGGGACTACTCTTTCATGAATAGACACTTATCTTCATCCTCATTTGTCTAAAATTCCTATGCAGCCTTTGGTAGCTCCAGCTCCACAAATGGCGCGAAGAACCTCCATTTTTAGTTGCTGCGGATTGTTCGATGCACTAACCGGCTCCACCAGATAACTTCAGGTTTGATTTTTGTCCATCGTCCGAATCTAGCATTTCTATCTGAAAATGGATTTTTAGGGTACTTTTTTAGTCGTGTGATGATCGCGCAACATCGATGAAAGACGGAGTAGTTGGACACTTGAAATCAAACGTCTTGCATAATCAGCTTTAGCTGTGATTTTTTGACTCACGTTTTCCTAGAACATTTGGGCTACATCGGCACGGAGGGAGAGAATATTACTAGAACCCGATAAACATCGTATATTTTTGTTTGTGCGATTTAATTCTTGCTTCTCATGCAGAAACACAGCAAGAGAGGAGGACTTCAATAGGCTGCTGATGCTAATCATAGATTATATGAATGTCTTTTCAGGCAAGTTCATGTTGTTTCAAATTAGAGGTTTTTTTGGTAGAGAATCAAAGGAAACATGACTAGCTCCATAGAATCAACTTAGATGTTCTTGTGATTGTAGTGTCATTGTCGGTAGACAGCTCGTTTTAGCCAAAATTTTGCTCTATTTCCTTGTTAGTTTTCGGGTTATCTTATCGTGTTATAATTAGATTTTCACTTTCATACGACATCGAGATACATGCGAAGAAGTTTTCATCATTTATTTATTGCTCCCTTTTCGATATGATCTAAGAAAAAGTGCCATTTAAACATTAATCTTTGAGATTATTTTTAAAATATTTTTTTTTTCATAAATCCAACCTTCACCTTTCAGCTAATAGCTATTACCAATTTCGACCATGTTATCAATTTATCTGTTATATTCCGTACGCATATACCATGTTTTCTATTCAATCAGGTATCTTAACCTGATTTCTAATTTTTCAAGAGATTTATAACCCGATTTCAAACTTTGTTTAGAGATTAATCGAGTTCAAAATCAGATTAAAAATTGTCAAAAAAGTTGTGAATCAGATTAAAACACTTGATTAAATAAAAAACATGGTAAACATATATTAAATTTAATGAATAAATTGACGACAAAGTTCAAATTGTTGATATCTGAATGGTGAGGGTTCAGTTTGTCAAAAACAAGTTTAAGGTCAAATATTTAAATAACCAAAAAACTTTTAAGACCTAAATTGCATTTTAGAGTGCTACACTACAATCTAGCATTTCGGGGCGATATTCATCTATGCAAGTCGATTTTAATGTCTACAATATTTTGTCTACGTGTATTTGTTTAGCATGGAAATTCAATATGCTATGTGTTGAGAATCGAACGCGAAACGGAAAAAGAAAACTGCGGAAACAGGGACACCAAGATTTACGTGGAAAACCCTAAAGGGAAAAAACCACGGGCAGAGGAGAAATCACTAAGAATGAAATCAAGGTACAATGAGTTTTGCGACTCAAGCATCAATATATAGAGAAAATAATTAACCCTAATATTGGATATGGGCCCAACCCGGCCCAACTAGAATTCGGGTCACATCCGAACTCTAACACTATGGATTAAATTAGTGAATAGCATGAGGCTTTGAAAACAAATTTTTATTAGTTGATAACAAATTCAATCATACACAAATCAAGAACACTCTCAAATTCGAGTTTTGGACATGGTATTATGGGAAGGAAATCGAAATCACTGAAAGAACAAGGCAAACCACGAATAGAGTTTTATGCCAACATCTCAGCCAAGTAGTCTTCTTGATGATCCTGCATGAATGGCGACTATGTATAAAAGCTGAGTTGCGGAGAGGATTATTAAGAAAGCCTCCATAGTTCTCTGTAACAGCAGAAAATGTTGTTAGCCGAGTAAGTGGAAAGAGATGGTGGAATTGAAAGATATGGTGATGTTCTTACCAATCGAGTATTTCGGAGTTTGAGCTCAATCTCTTTGCAAGCAAAACTGCACAAGTTAAATGAGCGAGATAAGTGTTGTCACAAGTTTTGAAGTTCTATAGTTTCTCTGTAATGGAGAGTGGAAGAAACAAGAGAGGGTGTCTGGAGAGGCAGAAGAAAGACATGTTTCTGACTGAAACAACAGTTGAAATACAAGAAGTAAGAAAGGAGAAAGGGTGGAGCTTGGAGAGGAAGAAAACAGGAAGGAAAGGCAGGCTTTTGACAAAAACTACATGCAGGAAAGGAAGAAATAAAAATAGGGAAGCTATGAAAATGGAATGGCTGATAGAAGAAGAGGGTTCTTACCCCATAGCAAGTAGAGTGAGAGACCAAGCAATGGCGGCAGCAGTGACTGCAGAAGGCAAGCTATCAGCATTCCAAGTGCGAATGTGGTTGATTCCAGAAATAGCAGACGCAGCGCCGACCACGCCAGCGAGGAGAGCAAAAGTCACAAAGAAGCCAGTTGCAGCATTTCCAATTGGGAAGTAAATCGGTGAAAAGTGGGCTGGAAGATTATATCCTGCACCTGCATTTCCCCCATTAAGAAAACATCATCGTTCAAGCAACGAATTGGCCAAGGAAAAAAGGAAGAGCGATAGTAGATACGACATACATACCAATGATAAAGCCATGATCAATAGCTCTGTTCATGGCCCACCCGCCAATGCCTAATACCACGGCGTACATGCAAAAATTCAGCGCTAAAAGCAGAGCAGCCACTGGTTTCATCTTATCCGTAGCCAAATTGCCGCTGCTGGTATGAAAGAGAGGCAATGAATGTTTTGGAGATGGGTATTTTTGCAGTCGCGTCTTGGCTCTTATAAATAATATGGGCTGGTGGGTGTTGTGCTTTGCTTTGCCAAGTTTGTTGATTCTTTTGGGTTGTAAAGCTAAAAATACCTCTTACCACTTTGGAGGAATGTTATATTCTTTCCGTACTGTTTGGGTATTCTAGAGTTTTATAGCCACCTGATTTCTCTACTTTTCCCCCCTCATCATCCGTGGGACAACGGTTAATTGTTTTTCTCTGGGGAGATCATTTTGTCCAACTTACAAGCTTAACTTAGGTGCTTCCCAAAGGTTTAAGACTCTTTACTTTAGGGTATTCTGAACCGACAACAATACAGAGTCCTAAACCCTTGGGAGGCACCCAAGTTAAGCTTGTAAGTTGGACAAAATGATCGCCCCTGACTTGTCCCACAGATGATGAGGGGGGGAACGTGAAGAAATCAGGAGGCTATAAAACTCTTTTTGACTAAGTAGAGCAAAATTTCAAGAAATATATTGACCAAGTCTCTTACTACATACATCACATACTCGGGTTTCTAATTAGAGCTTTTTGAGCTCATTCATCCTCCTGGCTGCGTAACCTAGCCAGCTTGTTGGTAACTACAACATCAAGCTGAGCAGCACGTTCTACAGTATCTTTTCTCTTCCTTGTTGACACGTTATGTGCAATCTCAGCACAATAAGTCCTAAAAATTAAACCCAAAATCAAACAGAAGTGAGAAAGAATTAATCTACGAACTGAATTTGAGTGGCACAATAGTTGTGGAACAATGGTTCACCTGTTGTGCATCATCAGCACCTCCAGTTCTTTGACATTGTGAACAATAAACTTCTTGAAACCATTAGGAAGGTAGTGACGTGTCTTCTTGTCTGAACCATAACCAATATTTGGCATCAAAGTGCACCCTTTGAACTTTCTTCTGACTCGAGAGTCAATACCCTTTGGCCTGCGCCAGTTTGTCTGCAGATGATTTCAATAAATGTAATCATACCAGAGTTTTCAGCCAGAAATTAACAAAAACAAGCTTATGACTTGAACCATAATATAATATCAAAATTCCACCAGCAAATAGTTAAAAGGGGTATAACTGGATCTGGGTACGAATAAACAGAACAGATATAAGTAACACGAGAATAAAGAAGCTAAGAGAAAATGTTAACAGGACGATAGTAACAGACAGCCATGGAAATCAAGCTGACTGTGTCGCAAGGCCTGTAACAGATCAATATTTGCCCTTCTAACGAAATGTCCAGCTCCTTAAGAAAATTAGTTCTGGACATCAGATACCACAGGCAAAAAGAATTCTTAACCAAATCAACTAATAGCCTCATAAAATATCCAGAGTCGGAAAAACCAAAATGTTGTCAATGGCTACTGCATCGTCAACCAAAAGATGGTGATATATTCAATAATCACTGGAAATTCATAGCGAGAGAATAGATTTGCATTATAGATTGCGGCAACAGAGGAAAGAGCTGTTTTTCAGTATTCACACATAAGGAGTGAACTTACAAGAACAGCCTGCATCTCCGCACAATCAACACAACCCCAAGTAAACTAAAAATTTCCCTTCCCCTACCACATAAAAGCTATTTAAAAGCATATCTTCAAAAGTCATTTTATTCTTCCACACACACTAAAACAAAGAGAAAGGCCTTTTTCTCTTTTTCTTCCACGTACACCAAAACAAACAGAAAGGAACTAAGCTACCCACCTTCCTTGTCTCTTCCCACTGATCCCTCCTCCATGTACCCCAATTGTATCCGGCATTACCCAGAAAACCCCCCATCAGATGACAGTCTTGTTAAGTGACCAGACCAACCAACATCTAAGTAAAAACACCCCAACAGAAATATTGTGTTATGCATATATTTTACTAGCATGCAACTAAGATCAGATGGTAGTGCATGATGATTTACATCATTTAACTCAGAATTGATGGGTTATACATCATCACGTCAAGTTGCATTATCTACAATAGACATAATTTTCTAAGATAGCAAAACATGTAAGCAAAAGGAAAAAAAACTCATATGGCAAGATTCTAAAAGGCCATACCATATTTGACAATACATTACATCACACGATCAGTTGCTTATGCTTTAGTGGTAATTTCAAATTTTTCATCTAAAAATTCTTCTAAGAATCAGATAAGGTCAGTCACCATCTAGCATACGAGATGCAAGTTAGACTGGGGCGACAACGTCTATCATCATTTTCTTTCAAAAGTAACATCAAAGTGACAAGAAAAAGACAAGAGAACAAAACGTTACAACATATAATTCGATCATAGGCAGACGCCAGAATGAGATTCATTCGTTACGCACCAGAACAAAATTATATAACGCAATCAAGAAATTTAAAAAAAAAACAAAAACTAAAAGTTATACCTTGACCGAGATCTTGCGGTCGCTCTGGGGCCTCTTGAACTTCTTAACTCTCTTCTTCACAATCTTTTTTGAGATCAACGGGACAGCCATTTTTATCACCTACAAAGACTTTAATCATCGAAAATTTTTAAATCAGCTCTAACGATCAGATTTTAGAAAAAATCCCAGCCGTAAAATAAACATGTAGTAAAAAACAAAATCATTTACAGCATCAAATCACTCCAGATTAGCTCAAACAAGCCGAAAATTTGCTTCGTTTTTGGAAAAAAAAAAAAAAAAAGCGCCACCAGGAAACACAAGAAACAGAAACCTTCGAGAGAGATAGATAGAAATGGAGATGGAGAGAGAGGCCCTCTGATTCGCCGCCTAGTCTGAGCTTGTGAATGTACGCTTGAACTATATATATAAACCCGGAAACATCGTTTAGGGCTACGTCGTTGAGGGGGGGCGTTTGGAAGGAGGATCATTGCAACACCACCTTAGGTTTGGGATGTCCCTGCTCTTGTCTTGTAGATCGCTGCACTCCAGTTTTGAATCAGCTCAGATTATAATAATAACAATAATAATAATAATAATAATCTAATTTGTTTCCCTCCCGTTTTAAATTAATTTAAGAGAAAATAATAAATCAATCATCGTAATTTATGATCAATGACAAATCAACTACTATAGTATTTTAAGTTTAAAAAAATAACAAAGGAAACATTGAGCGGCATTTTAAGACTAGAGACCGCGATTTCGCGGTCTCTGAAATTTGGTCTCACTCCATTTCGCGGTCTCTGTGACTACCAGAGACCGCGAATGGATCTCTCAGTCCAACAATGGCGACTCTGTCTCCACCACTAGCCCACTCAACTCCGGCAATACCCAATTCCATCATCTTACAAGCTGACGTTAAAATCTCACCACCCTGCGGTCTCTGGAGCAAGAGACCACGGAGACTGCGAAATTCGATCTCTGGTAGAGACGACGAAAAATCGCGGTCTCTGGAGCAGAGAACGCCGCTCAATATTTCATTTGTTATTTTTTTCAAACTTCAGTGGTTAACTTGTTAGAAAAAATACCATAGTGATTGACTTGTCAATAATCGCAAACCACGATGGTTGATTTGTCATTTTCCCTTAATTCAAAATTTGTATTCTAATAATTAGTAGTTATTTTGTTAATTTTATTATAATTTATTATTTTTGTGATAATGTGCAATCATATAATTGATTTATTTCGATATATTACTTTTTAGACTTAATAATAAAAAAAGGTTACTTATTACGTTATATCGTCCGAACTAAAAACATGTACCAAAATTCCATCGCTAGCGGAATGAGTAGACGATATGATCAAAATCGATAGTCTCGAAAGTAGATAACCTAAACAAAGCTCACACGAACACGGCTCGAGCTTATCGGTTTTTGGATTGTGGCTCAAACTCTACAAGTCCCCCGAATTCTTCTTTTACTAAAAATATATACTTTTAAGGCTTCTGCAAAACATATTTGGATCGGCACGAGAAATATCCGATCAATCAGTCGTGTTCTAACATGAGTTAAATAGAGAGTTTTGTACATTTCATTGATCTATATCTATATTTGATCATTTATTCACCAATCTTTATAGCACATACCTCATCCAGAGAACATACGTTTAAGGAACTAAGAATCGAGCATCGAAGCTCGTTTGAGTTGGCTGTCGAAGGCACAACATCGATCCATTCTTTATCGACCATCTCCACGTGAGAATTGGACTTTGGAATTGCGTAGAATTGGAGTTTATTCATCTGTTTGGCCAACTTCTTTAAAAAGTGAATCGAGAATATCATGTCAAAACTTTCGTCATTGTTCGTGTCTTGGAAGAGTTGGATTCCGACATTGGCTTTGCGCGAATTAAGAAACCCAAGTAGTAGTGTGTTCATTCCGGCGTATTTTTGACTGCTTGAGCATACCTGCAAAGAAATGTAACATTAACAAGATAATAATAACAACAAATAAAAAATAAAATCTTGGATAAGATGACATCAAAATTAAAAAACAATGAAACCATGAATTTCTTAGTGCCGTTTGATACATAATCTTTTAATTTTATTGTCTACAAAAAAATTACAAATGTTTCAATATAACAAGTTCATGTAATATGTCACTTAATTTGTCATAACAATTCTAATTGAGTAATGCTGCACATATATTTAAGTCAATTATGTGTCGTTTATTAATTGATACGAGTGATATTTTAATCATTTATAATCTATCGTACCAATTAATAAATGACACGTCAGAATATAAAATTAAAATGCAAAACTAACGATACTTGTTATAGTAAGGTTGTATATCATATTAAAATTAAATATTCATTATGATTTCATTCCTCTTTATCGTTGATAAAATCTATTTGAGAGCTCGGATTCAGAAAAAACGAAGGAAATCACTAACCTCGACATAGTCAATACCCATTTCGCCAATATCATCAATGAGATTGTGCGACAAAAGCAAGCTCATAACTCCTCCAGATCCAACGGGTGATTCAAGAATTTCCCATGGTGATTTCATCAAAATTTTTCTCCATTTCTGTTCCTCGACCAAATGGCCAACAACTGGAAGCTTCACTTCTTCCAAAAACCGCACCTGAAGGTTGAATGAAAAGAGACGTCAGTAAATATATTTTTTTACAGAAAAAACAATTTCAAAAGGCTATTCCCTAAAGTTCATAGTAGCACATGCAAATATGCAGACTTGAATCTAATACTTGCCATCAAACAACTACTAGACATTGGACTTTAAAAGATTAGAGAAGGTGATTGCGCAAAATAATAAATCATGAAAACAAATTTATAAGGGAAAGAAGTTAATAATTACTAGCGCTTACTTTTTTCGGGTCGAAAGCAAAGTAATCATTATCCAAGAATAACTTTTCAATAGAAGAAATTCTGTGAGCCGAGCAAACCAAAATCAGAGGGACAAATTGCCTGTATTCGATCTGCAACATATACAAGCACTTTTAATACAGTTTAAACAAACTCAGATAGATGACCT
Source organism: Begonia loranthoides (assembly GCA_022433065.1). Taxonomy (NCBI): domain Eukaryota; kingdom Viridiplantae; phylum Streptophyta; class Magnoliopsida; order Cucurbitales; family Begoniaceae; genus Begonia; species Begonia loranthoides. Next base: position 2,039,684 of record CM039478.1, on the reverse strand, counting down.
GAAACCTAAACCCAGCGGTGGCCCACCACACAATCCACAAGAAGGAAAATCAAATCTGAGACTTCAGACTATAGAAGACCCAAACTAATCCTTCCGGCATTAGCTGGATTGATTGAGCAAAAAAAAATATAGATAAGCAATAAAAACCATGCTAATGATAGTGTAGAAATTATTATTTGATCCATCAGAAATATTTGAAGATCCAAGATGAATAGGAATGAAACGAGGGATACATGGGCAAATCTCTGAGCATCATCAAGCAGAGTCTGGAGGAGAGAATATGGATTCTTAGTGATTCCACACTTGGCAATATCAGAGCTATCCTCCCAACCCTCTTCATTCACTACTAAAACAATGGCAGTTCTTCCATCAGATGTGAGGCGACGTCCCTCCTCCTTACAACTAACAATGTCATTTCGCGTCTCGTTTTTTCCATTTGAAACGAAGCATTCCTCTGAAATTTTCAAGGAATTTTTTACTGTCTCACATTCTATGGCATTTGATAATTCAGTCACCGTCCATCTGATAGAAAAATTCAAATAAAAGTGGAAGTGATTTAGCAGCATCAAGGAGGGTAAGAAATTCTCCAAAAGAAAAAAGAAAAACATAAAATCATATAAAAGCTATATCTTTCCAATTTGAAAGTACCAATAAAAATGGGCACATCCAAAATGTTGGGAAGGATAAAGCATTTGCCAAACAAAAACCTACTATGTTAATAATTATCTGTACAATCATGAGATTTATCTCAACAAATATTTATATTTCGTTCAACAATTTTAATTTGTACAATCATGAGAGCAATATCTTAAGATATCACTTTTATTTAGTTTTTCTAATAAAAGAGTAGCTTTTTTCGATTGGTCAATTCTATTTATAGAGAATTCTAGCATTTTTGTATTTCTTCTGATAAATTCAAATTTCAGTTTCTATGAAAAAAATTAAATAAATTTCCAACTTCAACATGTAGCATTTAAATTCTTATTGCAAACTTTCCATATCTAATGTTACATAAACTTTTTAAATTCAGATAGAAAACAATTTTGACATTTTTATTTACTCTCAATTGTTCTTAGGAAAAAGACATTTTCCTCACAAATAAATTAATATATCATAAAATATATTGAATTTAGTTTGATTAACCACACCTTTTGGAAGGCATCTCGATATCTTGTAATGCCCGTTGAAGTAACTTGGAATCTACACTCAAAATCTCCTCAGAAAGTAATTTCACTTGAGACTTTTCACCAAAGTTGAAGCCGAAAAATACATGTTGCTGTTCCATTTCACAAAGTTTCTTTTTTGCTGCTATGAGTCGCTTTTGAAACTTTTTTCTCTCTTTCCATTCCTGAAATGCATAAAAAGGTCAAAATAAACAAAACATCATCAGGTCCTTGATTTGGTGTCAAATTAAAAATAATATTGATAATAACACAAGCAACTGCCATTTTATTTATTTATTTATTGGTAAAAAAACACATCTAGCAATTATTTTTGTTTTATGTCATTTCAAATTTTTTTGTTTATTATTTTTTATTTTATTTTATTGATTGGAACTTCCAATTATCTTGGTAGAGATTTGATATCTGAGAAGATATTTACTTAGTTAAGAGGTTTTTTTATTCATGTAATGTAGAGGTTTTCTAATTCTCTTAGTTCAGCCAATAGCCCCTATGCTCATTGATTATCGAATTTCTGTTGTGCTTAAAGCCAATAGTCAATAGGTTAATTGATATTTTACACCATTATTATTTATTATCCATTTCCCTAAACTCATCACTCTGTCGCCACTTTCATCTCTCCCTAATTTCTTTTTGTCCTAATCCCTCTAACTGCCCATTGATCTCATTGATCTAAACTAGCTTCCTTCGTGCATCATGCATCAAATGTTCAAGTTGGCCCCTGCAAGTGATAAACAATCAACAAACCAGGTGTAAAGTATGGAAGAGTGTAACTTACAAGTTGACGCCTTTCTTTTTTTGATCTCTCATCTGTTCGTAAATTCAACTCTAAAAGCCCCTTTGGCGGAGTAATATTTATTTCCCTTCTAATAACATCAACATCTGGAACTATTGCTTCAACAAAAGGTATCCACACAGTATGTCCAGACACTCCAGCATCTTTTGAACGATTGACCAAGACCTTTAAAAGATCATTCCCTCCGCTGTTGTAGACATTAGTAACAGTTCCCAAAAGCTCATCAGTTTCCTTGAATATTGAAAAAAAGAAAAGAAATCAACATCGGAAATTTGAATGGCAACAATAAAGAAAAAGAGAAAAAGCACTCGAAAACTTTAAATAAAAACACACTTCTCCTTTTCTAAATCAAACTAACGCTGACATCAAAATGAGGGTTACTGTAGGCAAATTTATGATATAAAAGGAAAATATGTCTTTAAGAAGATCTCAAGAATGCAAGGCAAATACGGCAAGTGGAGAGGGGAACAAAAAGTTTCAAATCTACTAAAAGGTCTCACTGGAAGGGAATAAAAAAATAGATGATATAGGATAATGACTACCTTAAGTATGACTCTCATGCCAAGAAGATCACGGGTATAAAAATCACCTTCCTCCAACTCCGGTCGATCTTCTTCCCTCACGAGTAATGTTGACCCAGTAAGTAGCTTAGCCTGGATGAATTCAGAATGAATGGAGCACATATAAATATATTACCCGAGAAAGAATTAGCAGTACTATAATGGTTGGTTAGTTCAACTAGAATTAGAGTTGTTAGAAAGTATGACCCATGAATAAGGGCCATTTGGTTAATTTCTACATATAAACCAGTAGGGTAATTATAAAAATAAATATAAACGCAGCAATCATGAAGGAAGTTAATGAAAAAACACACCTCTTCTGCAGTGTCAATTCCTTGAAATCTTAATATCCAGCTCTTTTGACCTGGGTGTCCCCTTCCTTCCACCAGTTCAACTTCCCGAATGCTTTCCCTTCCTAGAGTTTCTTGCTTCAACCATCTTTTTCCAGGCTTAAAAAAGGAAAGAAAGAAAAATAGAAACTATCATCCAACGAATTAAAATACTGAGAAAAATTATTCAAATTAAGTCTCTTGTTCATAATCAATGTAATTTCTTTACCTGGGAAAATCGCAATTCAGGAAAACCAGTGCTAGGCTTTACACGAATTTCCCCTTGAATACCATGAGCCCCTGATATATAGCCAACTTCAACGAATCCTGACTGAACCTCAGTAGTTTCAACAATCTCATGAGTAGCTGAATGCAAAAAATTTCAACAGCCCTTGTTAGCCCTTACATGTTCAGGCGGCCCACACCCAATTAAGTCACGTAATTACAACTCTCTAACCATAATTTATTTCTAGAACTTCAACTACAGATGAATAACTTTTTGCACTATCGGTAAATTTAAACCCATCTTCAGAAATAATCAACAAAAATCGTTCGAAAACAGAACACAAAAAATGCAGTGACAGCGAGTGCCACATAATTAAAATGAAATCAAATTAGATAACACCCTGAACATTAAATGTATACGATGAAATTTGATTGCAATTCCTTTATTTTTCAAGTTGTCAAAGCTACAGACATAAAGAACAGAAACTACTTGAACTAATAAATCACGAAATATAAAGTTAATATCACAGGTTTCAACATCAATCTGACCTCACAGACAGGTAATCAGTTAGCATCAAACCGTTTAAAAATTAAAACTAGTGACAGTAACTGATGTCTAAAAGCATAATCCTCTAAGATATTGAACATTTAGCAAAATCTTAGCTGAACTCGCACCTAACCTTCATCGTTCAATCAAAAACTAGTATGAAGAAAAGAATAACAAGAAATAAAACCATTCCAAATAGCCACCAATCATTGATTAACGACGGAAAACACAGAGGGCAAAGGATACGAAAAAAAAATGCAGAAAATACCAACTCTACACGAAGACGACAGCACAAGTGGGAAACTGCGGAGATTATGCAACGATAATCTAAAAGCGGATGAAGGAGTTTCCGAAGTGTTAGGCAAGCTTCGTAGCGGCCAAATCGATCGAGGAAAAAATGGAGGAGAAGAGAGATGCTGAGGGAATGAGTTCAAAGAACAGAGCGGAGAAGTTGTCTGTATCATTTTCTGCTCACCCTCTCCGACTACCCGAGCAGAGAATCATCCATACCAGAACGAAGAAGGAACAAAAAAAACTGAAATAAATATCATCTCCAGCTCAAATTTCATCCCGGATTTTAAGCGAACCAAACCAAACCAAACCGTTCGAATCGAACCGAACCAAACCAAACACTTTAGTCTTGATTTCATATAACAAAACCGAAAATGAACCACAAACTACAAATTTCAATTTCAAAAAAAGAGTAATTTTATTAAAATACATACGTTGGGATCGTTTGTGAATCGAATTTGTGTCAGGACTATTCGGGAATGGATTGAGTTCGAATTTAAGATAGATTCTAGATAGAACTTTAAAGTATTTAAAAACCAAAAACCCAAAAGTTACAATTGGTCGCATCCCCGCCCAAACCAAGACCGACTATAAAAGCATTAAAATCGATAATTTGTAGCAGACAATTAGTTTAACTTTAGACCGATTGTTCGGCTTTCTTAAATCTCGCGCATGACAACAATGTTTTGATGTTTGATATTTTAATTTTTATGCTAAATTTTTTTAGATGCAACAAATAAAATATTATAAAATATTGAACATATACATTTTGCATCAAAATTATAATTTTTTTTTTAATTAGATCAAGCAGATAAGGTAAACAAATAAGCAAATAAGCATCGATCAAGTAAGCATCAATCAAGAGCTCCTCGATTGTGTGCAAACAACTTTAGGCACGACAAGAGAACTTGAGCTTTCTGATATTGACAATTTGCGTACTAAAACTTACGATGTGAAAATACGTCTACAATAATTTAAATATCATAATTTATACGTTCTTAAATAACATATTAATGACTACTTAAGTATCATGTATGTTTGATATTTCACATATAGGTTGTAATACTATTATAAAGATAAGATGTAATCATTAGAAGCTCTTAAGTAATCATTAATTTGTCACTTAAAGCCTCTAATTACCATAAGATGATTTACTTGCCTAAGGCTAAAAGTTGCATCATCAAGTTTTTAGCAACAATCAAATTAAATACAATTTACAACTTGGATTAACTTTGGGGACGCTTCGTCCCTCAGCGCAGTGTTTTCCGCCACTAGCTTCGTACTTCTCATACTCTGAGTCTCCGACCTTGCTTTGTACCATGTCACGATGTATTCCTATCGAAAAAATAGCCATAGTCGACTTTATGGCAAATCTTATGTTGATCAACATAAAATATATGGCCTGAAACCAGTAAAATCAACATTCTCAACTCCCAAGTTTAAGCAGCCAATTGAAAAGATGACTTAATTGAATACGAAAAGAAAGGGCAAATATACCTGAAAGGCAAAGTATGCATGTATGTTTTTATCCTCGACGAAGTGCAGTGCACTGTAAAAGATGATCGGAAACATCGGCCCATGCTGCAGTGGGAGAATTCTTTATATTAGATGTTGCCACATCTTTAGGTGATTAGGATTCTTTTTTCTTTTGGACTCAATTTATTGAAGAATAATTTGAATAATTAATTTAGCTTCAACGCGGTCATTTATGTTTCGAAAATACAGAAAGAGTTCTACCGGGTAAGTTTTTGTAGTCAGGCTCTATTCCATGACCGTTTATGTCTTTGTGGTTTGGGGTGACGTATTTTCCAACCGTGACAACGACCCCCGATCCATCGTGTAGTTCAAAAACAGATTGAATTAAACCCTGTCAATGTTAGCACAACTTTAGTCCTAGCCTTTCTCTTATAAGTAAAAGAACATAAGAGCAAGAAGAAATGATGCAACAAGCTCTACATTAACAACTCAAATTTTTGAGATTATAAGTAATCTAACATGTACACTTGAAAGTGACCACCAGACTTAGAATAACTCTAGATTATGCATTCTACATCACTGTCTTCTAAAGAAATTTCTCAAATATTTTGGTAAGGTTTTATTTCTATGAATCTATGTTTGAAATCAATTACTAAATAGACTAGAAATTGTAATAAAATAAATAAAAACATAAATTAAACCAAGCAAGACGCCAGAAGGAAAAAGAAAAGAAGTACCACAGAGTAATTACTGACGAAGTTGCTATTCTAACATGCATATTACATTTTCTAGCAAACAAAGAACAAAGGGAGAAAAATCAGAGGCTAGAAATGAAATTAAGATATATTAACCTTTCCAAAAGTCTTTTCTCCAACTAGAACGGCTCTACAATTATCGTGAAGTGCAGACGCAACCTGAAATGAGATAAGCTTACAAAACTAGCAGGAGAGAGCTAAAGAAATTACATAGAATCTGTCAAACTAAAATGCTTACAATTTCGCTTGCACTGGCAGTTTTGCTGTTCACCAGAACCTGTAGAAAATAGGTTTGAATCAAGACCTTTCTGACTAAGACTAGAATATAAAGGAATAACATGGTTACTATCTGTAACCTGGATTAGCAAACCTGGATTAAATAAAGAATGGTTACGACATCTACAGAAGCCTTGTTCAACCAGTTAATCGTTATTATATAGTTGTCAGTCAAAAAGTTATAGGAATGTCTAAATTGAATAGTATTTGACAGGAGATGAACCTAGTTCTATTCGAATTTGGCATATACTTCTAAGCACGTTAAAAGTTACCCATTCTTTTTTTGTTCTTTCCAACTAAAAAGACATGTCAGCATCTTATCCTCCTTTTTACTTTGAGAATTTCATTTTCCCTTTCTTGTAGATTTTACCTCATTAAATTACACTCTCTATATTCATATATGGAATAGAAAGTAAACGGGGTGTATAATAATGGTTAAATAAGTGCTTACAACCACAGGAGCTGTAACCAGTGGAGGACTATCTGCTAAAATAGTGTTTTGGTACTGTGGATCTCTTCCAACTGTATAAATCACCTGCAGATAATCATGAGGACAAAAGCTTGAAATGCTACATAAAGATATATCAAAAGTGGTGCCAATCCGTATTCGCACCAAAATTGGGACAATCCAAATACATCCAACCATATATGGTTTTCAATTTTCAACAGAACTAATTGTGATATAACATCGCTATAAATGGTCGATTAGGAGATATTATAATCATTTTTCTTGGCACTTTCCAGCAGGAAAGAAAAAGTTTTATATGATTGTATCTTTTTCTTTCTCTTCAAGGAGAATTTCCTGTTCTCATTTGTAAAAATTTTTGATTTAATTCATTTTGTTCCTAAAAAAATGATCATGGAACAACGATACTATAAAAGTTCTCGACAGAATTCACATACCGTATCTCCTTTACTTAAAAAGAGCTTGGAAATTTCAATTCCAGCCTGAAATAAGAAGCAGAGTGACAAATTCAACTTAAATTCCTTGTGAAGAAAGTACAGTTAAGGCAAATAATCTCAAATAAGATTTCAACTTATGTCAACTTAAGACAAAATGTATTCAATTCAACAACCATGACATAAATATCTTTGCAGTGAATTCATAGTTTCGCGTTCACAAATTTTTGGGACTAGACATTATAATATGATGGCTGTGAAAGAGTAAATTCCACTCTCATGAGTATGCACATGTTAGATCTCTGCAATTTGCGGAACCAAAGCCTTTACAATAGTGACTTTTTTCACGGACCCTTCCACTCATTGGACAAGCTTAGAAGAAGTTTGAAATGTCTTTTTTTTTTTTAACCTTGGATGTATTAACCTATTGCCAACATTTCAACTAATCTCACAAGATTCATGCATGTGTCATTACAATTATTCCGAAACAAGTCAAGGTAAATCGGTGCTACATCCACCACGGGCCTCAAGACTTTTTTGTAATCGGGGCAACTTTGGACCTAGAAGGGAGAAAGCCATAGATGCCCATACTTCTTTCAGGATTATGATGTGATTTCGGATAGTTTTCTTTCTATTCTTCTACAATTACAGAACACACAAATAATAGCACACTAAAATTATACAGTTTCACAAGTTGAAACAACGTCTGCAAAATAAAGGGTCTGCAAATCCCTTCCCCACATTCCCTTCTTCACCAAAATGATTTTCCGTAACTGCTTCCCTAACTTCCCTTTCCTTTTATTCTTTAAACAATTAACACATATTACTAAAACACCCTTAAACTATAATATCTAAAATACAAGCAATTAATATGACATAAGAGTCTCTCCTTTCTAACAAATTAATCAAGAGTTTGATTTTTCTTCTTCCCTCCCTAATTCCAATCTAGCTCTTCTTTCCCTTCTCTCTTCTAGTTCAACATTAGTATGTTTTTAGAAATGAAAATTAGGCGAGGTAGAAATACAAGTAGACAAAAGTTGAGTGGTACTATATTGTTTTTCTCCCTTTTTAAAGCTACCTTTTCTGGCTCAAGTTTGCACCTACTCTCCTTGGGGTTGATTTGATACATATTTCCATCACTTGTAAGCAAAATAAATAAATAAATAATTTGACAATTACAACTCTTATACCAGAAACCAGAGTGCAGAAGAAATGAACATGGAAGAACTTTCACTGTGCATGAATACGATCAAATATTTTTTTCCAACTAATATTTCATCACTTAATTATTTCATTAGTAATAGAACAACTGAATAAGTAAAGCTTCATAAATTGATCAGAAAGATCATACCTGCACTAAACCGCCAAGATTATCTCTGAGATCAAGAATAAAATAAGAGGCACCCATGTCTTGAAGACGTTTCATTGCTGCAACAATATGTAATTTCTCACCAACCGGAAAAATTGTAGAAACATTAGTGCATGAAAAGAAATAACAGCCATCGTTCTATTGTTTTATAATTGCAGCAACGCAAAATGAAGAGAAGTTCAGAATATGATCAAATCAAGCGATATAGCCACTGTATAATATAGCAAAATGCAGGATAATGAAACTTCACTACTCTCTGCAATACAATGCTTAACAACTTACAATAAAATAATCGCAAATAAAACTTTTGAACAGTTTCCGCAAGTTGACTTAGTCTTGCAACATTCAAGAAAGAAGAATCCTTTACCCATTTTGGCAATATCACAGTACATCCCCGTTCAATTACAAAAAGTAGGAAAATGCTGTATTTTAAATTAGTTAAAAGCTTAATTACTTGCACATTCACAAAATTTTGTCAACTTAATTGAAATAATTACCAGTAAGCAAATCCTTTCTAGCCAATGCATTGAACTCCTTTAGGCGGATGTACCCAACATTAGCGGCTCCATTGTCTATTTGTTCCAACCGATAAAATACTGGGGTTCGAGCAATGACTTGTCGCTGCACTTGTACACTTTGAATAGGTCCACAGTTGCCATGCTTAACCTAAGAATACATTCAAAAGATCTCAACTAAAAAAAGGAAAAAAAGGAAGGCACCATCATCAAAGTACAACAAGGTTAGAACTACAACCGTTATAGTCACAAAGGTTTCATTGGGGCCCTGTAATAAGGAAGAAACTTCAAAGGCTGATTTTCCTTTTACATCCTCTTCATTAACAGCTAAGATTTCATCTCCCTAGAAAGCAAGAGATTGAGAAAGAGGAAGTTTTGAAGTCCAATAATTTAAAATGACCAACTGCATTCAACTAATGATTGCCATCAGAACGCAATTAAACCCACAATCTTGGATCAAACAAACGAGGAAACAAGTATGAATGTCTGCAAAATTGTATTATAACCATAGATAAAACATCAATTAAATTGTGATATACGTAGATATGCTATGCAGTTTTGTAATTATTGTTACCTGTTTTACACCAGCAGAATGTGCAGGACCATCCAATATGAGGCCTAACACCTTTAGTTTCACACCTCCGTGTTCATTTGGAACTTCCCTAACGTTTATTCCAATACCAGTCATGTCATACCTCGCCATCTTGGAAAACTTTCAACAATGACAAAGCCGATATCCACCACGAAATGATTAACTACGAAGTTGAAAGAGAAGACAATATATATGCTAGTAATGGCCATGAATAAAAGGAATTCTAAACATAACCATCCTGTATTACAATGTTATAAACAGGAAGCCAACTAAAGCAAAAAGACTTCCCACTTCAATAGTAAACTAAGCAGCCACGAATTATCATTTTCCTATTTCTTCCGTAACCCAAACTCATAGAAGACGAAATGGAGAATATGAGGGAGTGTGGTGTTTTTTTGGATCAGTTCCTATTGAAAAATTACTGAATTGATGGATGGAGGGGATTTCAGAGAATATAGTGTTCTTTCACATGATTTTCTTTGCCTCCTTTATCAATTGGTTAGATTTAAAGCTCTTAAAACCACAGAATCAAAAATAATTCTTATCCAACTTTAGGCTGAGGTATTAATTTGGAACCAACAACTTAACTATGGAGTACGGACACGACTTAACATTTGACCACATTTCACTAATGATCACGATCCGAACACAAGTAAATTGTCAAATTTGCATCAAAAAAATAATGAAACAAGTATGAATACCTCTGCAGGAGAAAGAAAACGAGTATAAGGATCACCCAAACTGGCTAACAATCGTTTAATTATACCATGTGCCTTTGATTGAGATTGTATCGATGTACTCAATATATCCTCCTTTTTCAGCTGAAAGAATCAATCGCTGATCATATGAAACAAGACTTACTATTGGAAATGTCGATAATTATAACTTCTGGATAATTAATCAAATGATCAACCTGCGTACATACACCGCAATTTTTTTTCTGCCCGTGGCCACGAAATTATGTAACGAATATCTATGGCTATGATAAAAAATGGAGCAAGAGTTTCTACCTGCCAAGTTTCAGGAGACCACGAATGGCGACCAGTATTGAGAAAGCTATCGTTAACAATTTCCCAAGCCTCCTCCACTATACTTTCATTAGGCACCAACTCAGACCCTTCCTCCACTCTCTCAGACTGCTCTGCTTCATCACAGTACTCAGATAATTCTCCAAACAAAGAAGAAGAAGAAGGTGGAGAAGTTCGAACCGACGGAGAATCTAAAGCAATAGACGGTAGGGAAGAGAAAAGGAGGTTGAATGAGAGAAATCCAGAAAGAGCTCCAATCAGAGTCTTACTGACCAAGGTAGGACAATTTCTGAAGCTCTTGTCGCTGTCATTAAAGGATAATTGCATTCGACAGCTTGAACTGACCAATGGAGGATTATAGAGCGCGGGAGATAGTGAGTTGCAGAGGAAGATTATCATCTTCTTTGCCTCTAGTTCTAGGCAATGGCTTAACGTTGAATTTATTACTGATATGATCCGACCCGGCCCAATTATGGTTGCCTAGTTGGGCTTGAGTAAACCACTTAAGCACTCAATGCATATTTATTAGAGTATAATAATAAATAATAGATAAATTAACGTCACACGTTCTATAGTTTTGAGATCAACGATAAGTTAAACCTTAAAATTCTAAACTATGAGAAAAGAACGATGTCGACCTCACAATCACGTTGACAGAGAGACATAAGTTGAGAGACGTCCGTTGTGTGGGCTCTTCATCCATCGACATCTTTCGATAATCGGCGCTCACTTGTTTTATTGATTTCGATAATTAAGGCAATTCTTGAATATTTTGTTGACATCAAGGGTGTCAACCTCGGGAATCAGTCCAACGAGATTTACGAAGAAGTCGTGAGAAACACGTCCCATGCATGGAAGGGAACTAACTATTCATACATGCATAATTTATTTTGTTCGTGATGCAAAGTTAAATATTTATTTTATTTTAAAAATAATTTAAGAAGTTGGTTGCGATAATAAATACATTACCTCATTTACCATTTATTTTGGAATATTTGAATATTAAAATAGGAAAGGAAATAAAAGTAAAGAGATTTCTATAAATATAAATTAACAAAAAAAATATTGAACTATAAAGTCAGTGACAATACAAATATAAAATAATTTTCACTAAGAAATAAAAAATTGAGTTATGGGAAGTGAACAAGGTAAATATCGTTATTACGTTTTCTGTTAAAAATTTAAAATTTTTCCGCAATGGATAAGTCATCTTTCTGTGGCAGATACGTCATCTTTTCGCAGTGAAACTGTACATGAAGTAGCTGTAATCAATGACTTACTTTCCACAGTGAAAAGAAAGTATTCGCTGTAGTGAATACCCTTTTCCGCAACATAAATCGTAATTTCAAAGCCAAATACTTGCATTCTGCTGTGTAATTTTAGTTTTCTCAGTACTTTTCGTAGCAAAAAGGGTAATTTCAACAGTATATACTTGTCTTGAGCTTCAAAATCTTAGTTTTTTCAGCACAACCCGAGGGAGAAAGCACAATCCCAATATGAAGCACAACTTTAACTTCAACATCAAACATGACCAATATCTCAATTGATCCGTTGTCAATTTATATCAGATTGTTTCAACTCACTAGTATTCATGACTAAATCAGCAAACGATAGAAACAAATATGATATTAAAAATAGTTTAATTATTATATATAGAAGAGTATACTTTGATACATTAACTGATATGATAATAGAGTATATGTTTCTGCAAAAGAAACTAAGATTCTACAGTAGAAAATAAATATACGTTGCAGAAATTACATTTTTCGTAGCAGGATACTTGACTTTTGTCGAGAAAAGAAAATTATTGGAATAAAACTTACTTTTTATAGCGGAATACATGTTTTGGCTACGAAAAGTAAGTTATTTACTATAACTATTTTATGTATAGGTCTATTGTCGCTATAGAAAAAAAATTAAATTTTTAATAAAAAATATATCTACTATATTTATCTCATTAAATTTGTATAGTTTAATGTTTTATTTTTTTAGCAAAAATTTAATTATTTTTGTTAATTACCCGTAATATCTCAAAACCTAATAAGAAAGAGTGAGAAAAAGAAAAGCTAACTGCGAGAGACGAGACGGAAAGAGAGAGTGAGGGGTTTTCGAGGAGAACCAGAGAGAGCAAGCGTTAGATTCGCAGAGAGAGAGAGAGAGAGAGACGGAGGGAGGTTTAGGTATATTTTCTTCAACTCTTTCTCGTGGCGGCACCTTGGCGACTCATTCCGCAGAGCGAGCCCTTTTGAGAAGGTCTGTCAGATCTGAGCCCTAGAAAGGGAAAGGAAGTGAGAGAATGAGTGGCAAAGGCGGAGGAGCAAACAATGGAGGGAAGGGGAATACTGGAATTTCTGGAATTCCGACCGCTTCAAGAAAGATGGTCCAGAGCTTGAAGGATATTGTTAATAACTGTACGGAACCGGAGATCTACGCCGCTCTCAAAGAGTGTAATATGGACCCCGACGAAGCCGTTAATCGCCTTCTTACTCAAGGTTTTTATTTGTCAAAAATAATCTCACTCCCTCGTGTGTTTAGGGTTTTTTATTTTATTTTATTTCGATGTCAGTAAGTTGATTGCAATGAGTCTAGAAAGGGAACCTTGGATTGTGTAAGTCAAGAAAGGGAATCTTATATTATTAAAACGTAGTTGTGCTCTCTGTTTGATCATTGTCTTCAAACTGTATGCTCAGTTATGTTTGAGTTGGAACGCGGGGATAGACAAAGTTCGGGTTTTTGTTTTTAAATGAAGGGTTACTGTATAAATTTAATCAACCTCCGGTCAGAGTAGTTGGGAATTTTTTGGTTAAATGGGCAGGCAATCATAATAGTCGCAACCGTTATATAGGAATATTGCTGGGCTGGCCAAGATTGAATTTGTTTCTCAATGTATGAAGAGTCAGTCTTTGGGACATGTTTTCCTTTTCCTGCTGGAATGTCATTGATGAAGTAAATTTCATACTATCATCACCTGTCCACAAGCTTTGGTAATTTTTTTGTCATTAGTGAAATAGTTTGAAATTGCTCTCGCTTAGTCCTGTCGGATTGGGAAGATTTTGGGGCATCTGCCAATTTTAGTTTTCCCATTAATAACTTAATTTTATTTCTAATATTAAGCTTATTGATTTTGTAGATCCTTTTCATGAGGTGAAGAGCAAGCGTGAAAAGAAAAAAGAGGTGGGTTTGTTTGAGAAATGCACATTTTTTTTGGTTTAGAGCGGAGGGAAATTATTTTTCATTTATATAGTACTGCTGTCGCTTCCATGCATATGTGATGGCTGGGATTGATATTTTATAAGTTGTGAGTAGAGTGGAATGTAGTTTTTTTATCTGGTATGTGAAATCATCGTCAAATGAATTTTTTGTTTATCCATCCGGTTTAACTACTCGAGAAGTATTAAGATATCTATTTTTACAAGATTACCAACACTGCTGTTTAACGTTTTGATAACTCATATTTGTCCTTTTTTGTGTCTTCAGAATAAAGATTCGTCAGATTCTAGGCCCCGTGCTCCTAACAATAGTACCAGTCGTTCTAGTAAGGGAATCACAGACCGTTATGCTGGACGTGGTGGCTCTTTTGGTACGTAAATGTTCTTGTGAAAGTATTGGGCAAATCCATTACACGTCAATTTGGATTCTTTGTTTAATTTTCATGACTTTTTCCATAGATTCTGGCGTTTTGCAAAGTAAACCGCCTAACAAAAAGGAAAATGGAACATATGGCTATGCCGGTTCTTCATCTTCTGGACATGGTATTGTGGGAAGTAGCATGAATCAGCCAGCTTCATTGAGAAGGTTGCATCTGTTGAAAAAATAATCTCAACTTGTAATAGTATTTCTGCTTTTGTCAATTGTTGAACTGTCGCCAACTACCTTGTACAATTGTCGCAAGTGCTTGACAATTTAATATGTTTTGGATTTGCGGTGTTCTTTAAAACTGGATGTACACATTGTGATGGAGGAGTTGTCACACACTACTTATACAACATTTTGTGATATGCAGATGCGTCATCTGAATTTTTCTTTATTATTTTAGTGTTTTTTTTTACAAAAAAAAAGACCCTTCTTCCGTATAATTTTTGTGAGTTTGTTTATTGTTAGAGAGCACATTTGACTTTTATTTTAGAGAGCATTTTTGTTATTTTTGAAAGCATGTGCCTGTTATAGTTGTCTATAAGTTCACGATATGCATTATGAGTTGGCATAGCTAATAGTCTCCTGTATTAGTGATTGTATGTGGTCAAACTGTTTCTCATGGACAATTAAATGATTTTTCAGAGATATAGTGGCCACAGAGAATAATATACTGACATCAAGCATGGGTGATGGAATACCTTTATCCTCGCAGCCTTCTTCTGGATACCAACCAGCCTGGTCAGGTGTTCCAGGTCAAGTATCAATGGCTGATATTGTTAAGAAGGGTAGGCCACAAAGCAAGGTTTCCACTATGTACAATCCTTCTATCCACAATGTCAGTCACCAAAATGTTGCAAATTCTTCACATCAGGGTTGGCAAGCTTCCCCAGAGCATGGCATGTCAAGCCAGAACCTTCCTACTACTGATGAATGGCCGATGATTGAACCTTTACCAGCTACACATGTCACTGTTGCAGATTCGGCCACATGCTTAGAAACTCATACAGATCCATCTAGCTTCCCCCTTGATGGAACTAATCAACTCATAGATTCTCAGGAAGACAAGGCTCATGGGGTGGAAGATGGTCTTCCTGAGACAATTAATGAAAATGTAAACCACATCAGACCTACGTCTGTGTCTGGTAGAAGTATAGAAGATGATGGCTCTGGCAATGCATCTGTTTTTGATAGCCACTTATATAAGGACACGAGTTCCTACATACCTCATGGGCGTGGATTTGAGAGTAATGAAGGTGAACTTAATACTATAATGTCTCCTTGCCTGAACTTTGCCTTAAATTATGCTGCTTTCTCAATGTCTTGGGTTAGGATTGCTCCATTGAACTCGTGAAGGAAAACTTTGAAGTCATTTTAATTTTGATATGGAGGCTTCTAGTATTTACTTATTATGATTGCCAGAAACACTTGCAAACTCTGACTTTCTGTTATATGTGTGATTATTTTGAACTTCTGAAGAAGATGGTGTATCATCAGTGTCAGCAAACTTGCAGCAACTGAACTTACAGAATGATGATCAGAGCTCACCATCCGAAGAGGAAAATCCTTCTGTTGTAATTCCAGACCACCTGCAACTTCATACTCCAGATTGCTTTCATTTGAGCTTTGGAAGTTTTGGATCTGGCGCAGTTCCTTTTTCTGGTTCTGGATCATTTTCCTCTGGGGCCATGAAAAGTAACGTAGAGGAAATATCTGTACAAGCAGGTGTTCAATCTATAGCACACGCAGAAACGAGGTATGCCTATCAATGAAGGACATTTTTCTACTATGTTTTCTTGTTCTTCAACTTGTCCTAATTTTTGACAGAAATTCTGAGTACTATGGAGATGATCACCTAAGATCTACCTTAGAAGGAAATTTAATGCACAGAACTGCTGCCAGTGCTGAAACTTACGACTCTTCTGCTACGAAATCAGAGGGATTGAAACAGGAAATCCATGAAGAAACTCCGCCTGACCAATACACATTCCCTTCCTCTGCACCTAGATTTCCATTTGAAAGCAACAGTCAATCAAATGCGCAATTTGCTCACCAACAGATGAGCGCACAGATGCAGAATCACACAAACTTTCCTAATGTAATGGTAATAACATATGCTGCATTATTCTACTAGCTTCATGGATGCCACTCTTGTTTATTCCTTGTTATGCAAATGGATTCCACCTGTTAAGTTAGCTGTTCTGCATCTACAGACTAAAGCACTTAAGGTGTTCTCTTGCGGAACAAATGTTAAAACCTAAAAAGAAAAAAAAATTATCAATGGAATTAACTTGAAGTTGTCTAGTATCAATCATACAAAATTTTGTGGGTTTGTTTTTTCTTATTATGGATAGTTATGGGCAATTTTGTATAATATTACTTACAGTTTTTTGAGTCATTTTTTGATATTGCTGATGTCTTCTTCTCCACAGCAGGCATATTCGAATTCACTGCCAAGCACTTTGTTGGCTTCAAATGTTCAGACAGTGAGAGAAGATTTTCCATATTCACCCTTCCCTCTTACACAATCAATGCCTGCGAAATACAGCAATGCTGCTGCTTCTATAACTGGTCCCACCATGTCCATGTCAGAGGTGCATCTCTTTCTGATGAACTCCTATGCTTTTTAACTTTTTTCTGGTTATTTTTCCAATTGGATTTTTATTCTACAATGATGTAATATGTAGTTTTCTCTGATTAGTTTCTAGTAACATATAGTAATAACTAATAAGAAATTAGATGTGCCAAATCTTGTATCTAAGTGGAAGTAGAAAACTCCAATATCATTTGCTGATTAGAAAATTATATTGAACTCTCTTTTATTTTGTAGTGCTCTTCCTTGGAGGATTTTTGTCCTTTACTTTGGTCATTTTTTCTTCATGAATAAAATGTTACTCATTAATAAAGAAAAGGAAAAAAAATAAAGCAATTACATGAAAAGCTTGTCTTAAAAATAAAGTGCGCTAGTGGGCAACATATATTTCTTTTCTATACCTGCAATGTATTGTTTTTTGGAACTAATCATGTTTCCTCAAAGTTTGAAACCAAGGCTGATCATAAATTATATGTTTTATTAATTTTTCAAATTTTATTCTCTCTCTAAATTTGCGATTAAATGAAAGTCATTGTTATTGCTGCCATTATCATTATTGTACCAATATATACTATTCTTGCGCTGATCTTATGTTCTTGTTATACGTTACTTAAACTAGTTTTAAACATAATTCATTATCCTGTATGATCATGTTATTTAATTGGACTTCGGTTTTATACATTTATTCCTCAGTCTAGTCTTGTTTGAAAAGAGGAAGCTGATAGAGTTAGAGTCTTAATGTAGTGCATTTACGGTAGTGCACTTACTTTAAGT
This sequence comes from Begonia loranthoides, assembly GCA_022433065.1. Taxonomy (NCBI): domain Eukaryota; kingdom Viridiplantae; phylum Streptophyta; class Magnoliopsida; order Cucurbitales; family Begoniaceae; genus Begonia; species Begonia loranthoides. Next base: position 2,021,844 of record CM039478.1, on the reverse strand, counting down.
GTCTTTTAGGATTCAATAGTTTTTTAAGATTCCTAAATATTTATTTAATTATGTCTTTTAGTATTCTGTTTATGTTTTTATTTAAGGGAATGAAAGTAGCATGAAGGGGATCGATATATTTTTGAGAAAATGTTCTACGGAAGAGGTAGCAGACCTCTCAAACATCTGCGTTGTTTTTGTAATTCTGTTTCGTATTACATGAGGTTCATATCAATGGTATCAGAGCATAGATTGAGTCAAGTTAGCGAGGAGTTTCAGTTGGAAATACAGTCATTTAGTAAGGAAATCGCTCATGAAATAGGGACGTTGAAGACAAGCGTAGCTTCAATTTGGGAGAAGCTTGCGACTCTGTTGCAGCGAATGGATGAGGGCAATCTGAAGGCTTCACAAAAGGGAAAACAGAAGAAGCCATTCTTCTAAAGGCGTAGCTTCTAGAACCCAAGCTTGTTCGGCCATCATCATTGTCAGTGACAATGCAAAAGGGTGTGATTCCTCTGTTGCAGGTTGAGGGTAAGAAGAAAATTGGACAGGAAAGTGAATATGTTGGGCAGATCATCGTCGCGACCCCTTATTTAAACCAAGAAGGAAATTGCCCTGTTGAAAATCGACTTAGACTGCTCCAACTACCCAATTTCAAAGGAGAAGAATTGTTCTGCTTGAACAAACCCAACCTTTGGTTCTCCTTTGATCGCTATTCGGAGGCAGAGAGAATTGATGCGCTGGCCGCCATTCTCAAGGGCAAAGGAGGAGCATGGTATCAAGGGGCGGATCAGAGGTGGTTTTTTATGAGTTGGATCAAATCTAGACAGCATTCTCCTGCGCGTTTTCGGTTGACCCCACATCGACCGGAAACGACAACGTCATGAGTGATTATGGTGGACTCGCAATGAACGAAAAGGACAATCTCTGGAGCGTTTCCAGTTGACGCGCAGCGGTAGTACGATGGGAGATTCCTTTCTTTCCATCAAGATGGGCCCATTCAAGCATACATGCATTTGTTCAAACGGAAGGCAACCTCCTTCTCTGGCATGCTCGAGCACTGGTGGGAGGCACTAATTAGGGTGAGAGTAGAGCTTTGGTGGGAGATGAACAAAACAAAATTGAAGGGGACAATGGGATTGTTAGAGGGCTTAGACTTGTGATACAAAGAATCCAACAATTGAAAAAGAAATTGACAGGTCTGAAGTTTTGGTTGGGCCTCATGCTCCAGAAAGCCCAGGAAATAAAAAGAGAAAAGTTTGGGTGAAATAGAGGAAGAAATCGATACATTTTTAATATTTCTTGTCCAACTTTTGCAGCATTACAATAAAGGCCAACCAACCCAATGCTTAATAAGTTAACACCCTAACAAACTTTTTTTTTAGGGTAACATTATTTTGAGGAAGACACTATACTAATGGTATTCCTGCACCTTGAGGACAAGATGCTCATTAGGCGACAAGTAATGATAGAGTTAGAGTCTCAATGTACTACATTTATGGTAGTGCACTTATTTTAAGTGTCTTTTAGGATTTGTGAGTCTTTTAGTATTCTATTTATATTTTTATTTAAGGGGATGAAAGTAGCCTGAGGGAGATCTGAGGGAGATCGATATATTTTGGGGAAAATATTCTAGGGGAGATTTAGGAGACCTCTCGAATGTCTGCGTTGTTTTTATAATTCTGTTTTGTATTTTATTAAATTACATGGGGTCCATATCATAAGCATGTTCAATTGTATAGTTTGGTTCTCTGGACTATATGAATCCATATGCTAAACTTGGCTTATTTGACCATGTTGTTTTGATCCCATAAGTTAAATTCCTTTTTCACATCTTTAATCTTATATTTTTCATTCGGGCAGAGATTTTCTTCTTTCCCTTGTACTAGCTTATACGCCATTGGCTGGATCCATTATTTTCAAATCTGAAGGAACTAAAAATAAAAGTGTAATTAGAGTTTTTTGTTTGTAGCTCAATCTTCGCTCTTTTGTATATGTGGTTAATCAGTATATTTAGTGACGAACTTTAAGATTTGAAAATCAGGGTCTATATTTTTCTTATTGATTTTACATATTTTCAGCATTTTTTCTTGACTGATTGAGAACTGGAGTAAAAATTGTCATAAATTTTCTAACTATTTTCACATTAAAAGCTAGTCAAGTGGGTTGTATTTAAGAAATGAAAAGCTTGGACTATGAATTATTTTGGGAACGTTTTAATAATTTATTTTGGGCTTACAGGCTATGAGAACGAGTAGCATTCAAAATCCTCAGCCAGCGGCACAAACCTTGCCTAGTGCCGGAGTTGCCACAGGGCCATCCATTCCACAACACCTAGCAGTCCATCCTTATTCCCAACCTACTCTTCCTTTGGGACATTTTGCCAACTTGATTGGATACCCTTTTTTGCCACAAAGCTATACATACATGCCATCAGCTTTCCAGCAAGCATTTGCTGGAAATAATACTTATCATCAGTCTCATGCAGCAGTTCTTCCACAGTATAAAAGCAGTGTCTCTGTCAGTAGTTTGCCTCAATCTGCTGCCATTGCTGGATTTGGAAGCTCAACCACCATTCCTGGAGGAAACTATACATTAAACACTCCTACAGCTCCGACTGGAGCAACCATAGGCTATGATGATGTTATAAGCTCTCAGTACAAAGACAATAGTCATTTGATGTCACTTCAGCAGGTAATATCTTGTTCTTGAATCCAATTTGGTCCATCTCTCTTTAAAATTAATCACCATAATAAATGGTTTTGAACTTCTGTTATCAGAAAATGTACTCATTATCAAAATTTTAGCGAAAAACAGGAAACAATTTTTTGGAATCACTTTTGACCATCTTTAGCATGGTTTCTAAAAGGCGCCTTTTGATTTATTGAGCTTAGAAGCTATTTTTTTTGGGACATGTTTGAGTGAATTAGTAGAACATATCTTGGACTGTTAGAAGATCTTCTTGGAGGAGCTTTTTCTACAAGGTTTTTCTTGGAAGAACATGCTTCTCTAGTTCTGTTGCAAGCGGAAGCTTTTTGATTTATAGTTTTATTTTTATATATTAATGTAAAAAATGAATCTTCGTTCATCTTTTCATATGACTTTTTCTAAAGTACACGATACAAATAATATCTCAAAAGCTGCAAGTGGAAGACTGCATTGCCTGAATGTGTTGTTATGCTAATAGTTTTCAGTTGAGATTGGACTTGTACATAATGCTGTCTGATGTTTTTGACTTGTCAGAATGATAACTCCGCAATGTGGGTCCACGGCCCTGGCTCTCGGACCATGTCTGCTGTTCCTGCGAGCACATATTACAGCTTCCAGCAGGGCCAAAGTCAGCAGCCAGCCACTTTCCGGCAAGGTCAACAGCCATCGCAGCCTTACGGAGCTCTGAGTTACCCAAATTTCTATCATTCTCAGGCTGGAATGTTGCCGGAAAATCAGCAACCGCAGAATCCGAGGGACCAATCCCTGAATAGCAGCGCTCAGGGCCAAGCCCAAAAGCAGCAGCAGTCTCAACTCATTTGGCAAAACAGCTACTAATTTTTCTGGGTCTTTTTTTTTTGTTCAGTGAGTCTAAACGTGGCCAGGCCAGCCAATAGGCATTGACTATCAGGTACAGTCATCGTTTATCTTAATTGCTCTGTTTTCTTTTACCTGGACTGCCTACTTCCTCCTCCCTGTGCCACGAGCTTTGTACTATGTATAATTTAATTTCATTTAGTTTTGTTCTCTCTTTTAACTCGTGTCCTAATCTCGAACCCTTCTAAGAAAAACTCAATTTCAGTTGATTCACAGTTGGTCCCATAATGTTCTTGACATTGCAAGACTTGCGAGAGTGTAATTTTTATGCTCTCTTATTTGAACTTGTTTGCATTACTCATAGAAGATCCTCGATTTTAACCGAGCCGGACTGGTGTTGTATGTAGGGTTGATTTTTTTTGTAATTTTAGACCCGTAAATGGGAGCTGAATTAGGTTTTGTTAGTGATCAAACAATGACCGGAAAAAGAAAATACGATGTGGGATACTAGATTTTTGTAGAAAATTGTTTTTGAAATAAATCAGGGCAAATGAATAAATTTATTATGCAGATTGAAATATAATTGCAAGTCTTGTGACTTGCAGATTATATGAATTTATAGTTAATTAATCTGATCTAAGTGAATTTGGGTTATACTGAAATTTAATGGTTTTCAATTTTTGTTTGGTTCAATTTTGGTCTTTGAATAAAAACCTAAACCGGTTTTTTTAAATTTTACACTTTAATTTTATTTATTGATGTGTAGTTTAGCGGTTTAGGTGTTTTTTATTTATTGATGTGTAAAGATTAAGATAATTATAAATAATTAAAATAAAATATTAATAAATAGGATTATCGTGTAAAATTAGTATATATATATAAATAAATGTATTTAAGACTTTTAAAAGTAAAAAGTAGAGATTGGAGAACCGAGAGCCAAAAATAGGATGAATTGGAGGTGCATCAATGGCGGCAAAGACGTAGATACGTACGTTAATAGGCGTGGTGTAGAATTACTGGCTATTCTTCACAACTGTAAATTCGTACACGTCGTTTCTTTCTATCTCCCTACTGAGAATCATTCTCGTCCGTATCTACGTTGGAGCTTGACGGAGGTGGCTGGTAACTCCGTTGCTTTTCATTATTCGTAAATTTTTTTTTTTTTGATTAATTTTTTCCAGGTGAAGCGATTGAGATTGGAATATATGCTTTACATTTTAATAGAATTGGATTGTGATTTGATTGAGTATCGGAATGATGAGAAAATTGACGCGGAAGGAGGATTAAGTTTGATCATTTGGAACTGGAAAATTGGATTCTAATAAAATATTGAAGGCGATTTGATGATTTCTTTTTCGCTTTTGTTTTAATTTATGGTTTTTGTTTCCAATTCCCTTCGTTGTAATACATAACATTAAAGACGAGCTTACTTGTAAAGGAATAAATTCTTGTAATAAACTCAAAGGTATTAAAAAAACACTCAGGATCGAATGGCATAAAGGGGCGAATGGAAGAAAAATGCTGTTTCAAGATGGACTAAAAATACGGTTTTATGGATGACATTGGAAAAAGAATGAAGTGGAAGATCTCGTGAAAATTTGATGAAGGTCTGGCTCTCTTCTCTGTTATCATTTTTAGAAATGTCCTACAAAGTTATTGTGCTCCAGTATATGATTTGTTGGGTTAGGCAAGCAGCAACGATTTTGCTAATGATTTTATTCGTTCTGTTCCTGTCTTGTGACATTCTGAAAATATGTTTTTTTCTCAGATTCATTAAATGGAACACAAAATTGGGGAGATGAGTGACCTTTCTACTTCACATGGAATTAGAACGCAGAAACAAGAAAACTATAAGATTGTTTGTAACAAGGATGCGTTTCCTGGATGTGATTTCTGGACAGATGGGCTTATTTGTGCTTTTGAATATGTTCGAGGCCATAAGAAATCTGTAGAGTCAAGTTCAGCTTTTAAGATTCCTGGCAAACAAGTCAATAGTGACTTCACAAGGGAGACAAATGGATTACAGGAGGATCATAATGAGGAGAAATTGTTGGAAATCTCATCTACCAATGAGAATATGGATCATTCTGGCCAAGTTCATACTGTACAAGGAGTTGAAACTAATAACTGGGAACCAATTGGGTGGGATAGAATTTCAGAACTTGTCCAGAATATTCAAGTCAATGGTGGATGGTCGTCACAGCATTCTGAATTTGCGAATGATAAAGATATCCTGGCTGTTGCAGATTTAGCAGCACCTTATTGGGAGAGTCCAGTTGGACCTATATGGTGGTGTCATGTCTCTGCACAGCACCCTTTTATTCAGACCTGGCTGAGTACCGCTCAGTGGTTACATCCTGCAATTAGTTTGGCTTTAAGAGATGAAAGTCGACTGATCAGTGATCGGATGAAGCATCTGTTTTATGAGGTAGCTTTGGTCTCCCCTCACTTCTGAATACCATCTTTTTAAGCAAACAAAATCACAAGGTGTTTCTAAATTAAGGGCAAATCTAGTTTTAAATTGCATTAAAAAATAATGTATTGGAATCTTACTTGTGTAGATTGTATACTAAATACGTGAAAACTTCATATTTCCAGTGTTTTATAGGATTAAGTATTTTGTAATTTACGCCATTGGTTTCCTATAAAGGAGGATTATCATCTGAAAAAGACAAATCTGCAAAATATGAAGACAGAGAATTGAACTAGCTGCTTCTGATGTTGTTCTAATTGTGTTACTGAATATTGTTTCGTGTGCTTGTAGTCAGGTCCCAGTTAGGGTTGCTGGAGGACTGTTGTTTGAACTCTTAGGGCAGTCAGCTGGTGATCCGTTTGCTAATGAGGATGATATTCCAATTGTACTTCGCTCTTGGCAAGCTCAAAACTTCCTAATGACTGCCATGCATGTAAAAGGATCCGTGCCAAGCGTAAATGTATTGGGTATCACAGAAGTACAGGTTGTTCATCCTTGAAGCCAACTCTCAATTGCTTCGTAACACAGATAGAAATATGATTACATGTTTCAGTTAGTTTACATGTGTATATGTTTTCTGGTTGCGTTGTTTCCGTCTGGTCAGGAGCTTCTTCTAGCTGGATATCACAACTCACCACGAACAGTGCATGAAGTGATAGCACATCTGGCCAGCCGTCTCACTCAATGGGATGATAGGTGATGAGTTTTTAGCGAACTGTCTTTCTTACATGACTGCAGCATAGATTCAGGCGTACAATTTAATTTGTTTCAGTGGTTAATGTCGACAGCATAATTTTTCTTTTCATTCTTTTCACTTTTGCATCTGTTTATTAATTTATATTTGTGAAGAATGGGCAATGGAATTAAGTTATGAGATCGTAGGGTTAATGTTATCAAAATCATAGTTTAGCTAAGAAAACTGGAAGTTGATGAATTTATTTTGAATTTGAAATTGAACTCTCATCTTTTGCAAAACCCAAAAATCAATGTTTTTTTTCAAATACATCATTCAACTACACCATGCACGCAAGCGGGTGAATGGGTAATGCAATTCACAAAATTGATGAGTGTTCTTTTGTTAAATTTGTTTGAAGTGGTCATTATTTTGCTGAGTAGTTGTTCTATTTGAACTACTCCTTAATTTTATTGCCATTAATACTAGCTGCATCTCTGGACTCATGATTTAAACATCATTTGTTTGTGTCAGGCTATTCCGCAAATCCATATTCGGCGTCGCAGATGAGGTCGAATTGAAGTTCATGGACAGGTTCTATTTCGTACAATCATATTATCTAAAGTGATTTTGCTCTTCCATTATTTTTATGTAGTAGTCTACTGAGTCATTTTATCATCCTTGTGGCCTATTATCAGGAGAAACCATGACGACTTGAATCTTTTTGGTATAATCCTGAACCAAGAAATCAAAAAGTTATCAAGACAGGTATGATATTTTTGTGAAGTATCATGTACTTAAACGTGTTGTTTTCAAAGCTAGTTTTGTTGCTTGGATCCATTTATTTGAAAAACATAGTTGCATAAATAAGCTGAAAACCCGATGAGCGCAGCGCATAGAGAAAAAGATGAATTGATGGAGATTATTCAGAATTAATTCATCCAATTTTAAATTTAAAAAAAAAAAATCAACCAACACTTTTCAGCGTAAAGATTAAAGTTGTAATTTAGCTTAAATTAGAACCAGATAATCAAATGCTATGCTAAACTTATATTACATTTGATGTCAACAACTAATATCTACTGGTTTTTGTTATTAGTTTGACAATTACTATCCTCTGTTATCTATAATCAATGGCCTTCTATGGTAGGTTATCAGAGTGAAGTGGTCACTTCATGCAAGAGAGGAGATTGCGTTTGAACTTCTCCAACATCTTCAAGGAAATGTAGCTAGAAGTTTACTGCAGGGAATAAGGAAGAATACAAGAGAAATGATCGAGGAGCAAGAGGCAGTTCGTGGTCGTTTATTTACCATTCAAGACGTCATGCAGAGTACCGTCCGGGCATGGTTGCAGGTTCTTAAATTAAACATGATAGGATCCCACTAACAAACAGATCTAATAAAGAGAATTAGATAAGAAAAGATACAATCCACCAGTCATGTGTATTAAAAACACTCATAAATCAGTAACAAGTAACAAGAACAATGCTAGTCATTCTAGAGGTCTAAATCTCTCCCACATTCTTCCTAAAATATTCTTCCTCAGTATTCTTCTCCCACACATGCTTAACCAAATGTGACATATTCAGGACCCAACCTAACTAATAGCTGCATTGGTTATAACCTTACCTCCTAATGTCATTGAATTATTTTACAGGAAGTTATTGATCTTTAAATATCAACATCTATTTGGTTTAATACATGATCCATGACAAGAAGGAAGGTCTAGATTATTGGTAAAGAGGAGAAAATCAAGGCATGTTAGGGAGGTTAGAAATACAGAGACTAGGAAAGTAGAAGAATCAGAGAGAAATAGACTAACTATGAAGAGAAATGAAAATAGAGCGTAGGCCAAAGCACATGAATTCTAAATTAAGTAACTATCTGAGTAATAATATCACAATCAATTGTACCAAAACATAATCAATCTTACATGCAACATATGTTTCCAGTATATGTATATAATTTTATTTATTACTCTTAATCAAAGCAAATTAAATCAAGTTCATTTATTGCATCATCTGTATAATATCTTAACAATCTCGGCTTGATACAATTGAAAAATTTATTCAGGACAAAAGCCTGCGAATAACGCATAATTTGGCCATCTTTGGAGGGTGTGGCCTTGTTCTTACCATCATCACTGGGCTGTTTGGAATCAATGTTGATGGTATCCCAGGAGCAGCAAACACTCCATACGCATTTGCATTATTTTCAGGACTCCTAATTTTCTTAGGCATCATCCTAATTATAATGGGGTTGATTTATCTCGGATTGAAGAAGCCAATAACGGAAGAGGTTGAGGTTCGAAAGCTAGAGTTACAGGAGTTGGTGAAGCTGTTTCAGCACGAGGCGGAGACTCATGCCCAGGTTCGCAAAAATGTTAGCCGAAACAACATCCCTCGAGATTTGTTCTCGAATAATGCAGATCATGTTCTTATATAGTAAGAATGTTGACAAAATAATTTTTCAAGTGATGGAAGTTTAAGATTAGTAGATTAGTCATAATTTCTCTACTATAAAAGTTGCAGGCAGAAGCAATCCACGATATCGTATATATGATGGTCATTCTGGACCACCGGAACTAAGATTTTCGACGAGCTGACAATTATAATCCCAAATATGGGCATGGGAATTTTGCATTGTTCATTCTTTGGGGTGAGTGGTTTAAGAAGAATGTTTGATGTTCGAGTCTTGCGATGTTTCCTCGAAGTACATGTAATGCAATTTTGGTTTGAATTAGGACAATTATGGTATCTAACATGGTAAAATGAACCGAACGGACGAATTTGGTCCAGTTTTAAGCATTTGAAAAATCAAAATCGATTATATTTTTAAAATTTATATCTTTACGTGTCATTCTACCTTTGCAATTTATAATTCATTAAAAATACACGAATTAACAAATTAATTATACTTCAAAGAAAAAAGCATGCTTTTGAAGAGTAAATCCATTGATGGTGGACAAAACTCAAATGCACCTAATATTTTTTCAAGATAATAATTGTGATTTCTTATTGTTTTCTTCATAAATTATTAAATTTCAAATTAATGGCATGAATTTTCAAAAGGATGTATAATTATTATAAAAAGACGAACACGAATTATCCTTCTCCTTTCATCTAATCTTCTCAAATACGAAAGAAAATATAAAAATAATGATATAAATATAAAATTCTCGAAGAAAAAAAAGGTGGAAGCAGAAATCTCGTCACCCATTTTGCGTGTGACTAAACTTTGCTTGATGTTCCCAGCAATTACCGTTTCTTGCCGGTTCTAGTAATGGAGTGTGAATGTCTTCTCCAGTTTCTTCCATGGCTGCAAAATTTATCGACTGTTAGTGCTAAAAAAATGTGTGAATATAACACAATTCAACAGCTGCAGGAAGAATAATTCAATTGAAAGTTTTTTGCCAATCATTAATAAAAAGATAATTTGATTTGAAATAAGATAGATGCTCAAGTAAAACCAAAAACTCTATCCCACAAAATCAAGAGATGACAAGGGAATTTTTTAAGAGACCATTTCCTTTTCTACAAGAGAAGTGATATTTGGATTCCAAATGCAATAAAAGGGGCAACAAGAAAATCCATTTCAATCCTGATCATGATGGTAACAAGTAAACTCAAAGGTGAAAAGCTATTCAAGGTTTTCTTGCAAACATTGGATGTGATAATTTACTTGTGTCAAGAAAAGATTCCTACAATTCCAAACAAGTTTTAGTTTTTTAAATGGATTTTGTTTCAAGTAGTGGCAACAAACCCATTAATATTGTTGAAGAGTTAAGGTTATGGTTGAAAGATTCCTTCTGGCAACTGTTGATAGTTTGGGAACAAGATGTCCTCACTGATATGCTATTGAATTGGTTAGTTTTCATAATCCCTTTTTGAGGGTTTCCAAAAAACAGGATGCAGACTTGAGGGAAATTATTCTACATAAATTTAATGCAAACAAACAACATCTAACACAACGTCAGCTGGATCATAATCACCCATACCAGCAAAAACAAATCGAAAAAAAAGAAAAAACAATCAGAAACAAGATACTTTCAATTATATATTTATCAATTGACAACCACTAACAATTTTCTAATCACTGTTTCTAAAAAGACCTTTTTTTAAGATTTATCATCTGACAATAGTTATTTTGTATCCAAAAACCATACCTACTCCCCGGAGGAACTAGTTATACATCTAATGCATACAAACAAAATCCATCCATTATCATTTGTAATAGAAAATGCAGGATCAGATTGATCATGCACCCCCATGTTTTAGACAGATTTTCCACAAAGTTGACTTAACAAATTACTGATACCTAATTTTTTTTTTTCAGATTCAGCTGATGTTCTCAGGTGAAATTGAATAAAAAATGGTGGAGTTTTAAGTAAGAAATCATATTACCTCATGTTGATACAGGTTTCTGCAACAGAGCAGTCAAGTAAACTTCACCATTCTTTAGTTTACCAGAGTCTGGCTTACTCTGTGTCGCCCATTTCATCGTTCTATAATTCAATTTCCCAATCAAAGGAGTGTAAATTTTATCCAGATCATCTGCTTTGCAGAAAAAGTGATCTAACCAGAGAAATCCTCCCCCTCTCAACACTCTATCCACATCAAAGAGCAAGAACTCCAAAGCCATATTAGGTATCCACCGGTTCACTGCGTGACCGCATCTTACAAGATCCACGATGCCGTCGAACACTGGCAACCGCTGCTGTAGCGGCACATGAAGCGGAATCAGCCCCCTGAGCGATGTAACTTCGTTGTACGGAGCACCGAGGTTCATACTGGTCGTCACTACCGTCACATTGTAAAGCTTCATTCTGGCGGCGAAGGTTCCCGTGCCGCCTCCTATGTCGATGCCGAGACGGAGAACGGACTTCTGTGACTTGGCAATCTGAAGCAATTGCGGAATCGGAAGGTCCAATTCACTTTCGTAAGTCATGAATCTGGTGATTTCATGAGGCGGATCAAAACCAAGATTGGATTTCAAACGATTCAAGCAGCTCAAGCTCTTACACGAGTACTTAGACCAAATAATATTGGAATCAGGAATAGTGGAAGAGAATGGATTCAGAGGCAAAGACTCGGAAGGATTTGCAGGAGTTCTAGTGAAGCATCTCCGGCGAGGAAGGGGATGACAACCACGGAGAATGAGAGCTTCAGCTAGATCGGAATCAAAAGGACAAAAAGAGAATGGAGTGTAATTCATAAACCTCTGAAGAAGCTCGGGATTTCCATGGCAACCGGAGGCAATGGGGGAGAGTTGGGAGTAAAGAAAGAGATCTGGCGTAAGAATAGGCCTATGTTTGGCAACATCAACTCCGTGCCTTGAAGGATGGAGGCGATTGTAGTGGTTAATGGCGGCACGTATGTTCTGGAGCTGGTGAATGAGATGATCGGGAACAGGAGAAGAAGAAGAAGAGGAAGATGAATTGGAGAAGTGAATAGTGGAAGAGAGGTGGTAGACGGAGAGTAGATTGGTAGCCACCATAACCATGAGGAGAAGCAAGTTCAGTCCCATCGTCAAACCCATTTCTCCTCCTGCACTGCTTCTTCCAATCTTCCTCAACTCGTAAGCTGAAGAATACTGTAATTAGACTTTCATTAATCTCCATATAAACAAATTATAAAATTGAAGATTATTATTTATTTATTTTAATTTTTTTCCCAATTATCTTTTATTTATCTAAAATTATTATTCTCAAATTCGAATCTAGAGCGAACAAACTAACTAGATCGATTCAATCAATTGTCCAGGGTCTAAAACACGAGAACATTCTGGCTTGCACGTAAATTCTGAGTGCAGATGAATCTACCTCATATGTTTCGACAAAGTTTAAGATCGTTAAAGAAGAAATTGACAGCGTTCGAAATTGAGTTAAAAATCGCTGAATGAATTAAAAATCGAATTAAAAGTACCAGATTAAATAGAAAATACGGTGAGTAAATACTAAATTTAACGATAAATTATCGATAAAATTTAAATTACTGATAGTTGAATATGAAAGTTCTGATTGTAAAAGAAGTTAATATTTAATTGATAAATCATTCAAAGTAATTGGATATTATGAGCATTAATATATGAATAGTTGTTTATAATTAAGCAAAAAATTTGTTTAAAAAATATAAAATTAATAAATAATATTGATTTTCCAAAAGTAATTGATTAATCCTTAATCATGGCACATTAATTCTAACTAACTCTTGAATTAGAGCAGAGAGAGAAATCAGATTTAGAGAGCGAGCAAGAAGAGGGAGAGGGATCAGATTCGGAGAGGGAGATCAGAATCAGAGAGGGAGATCAGATTCAGAGTGAGAGAGAGAGAGAGAGAGAGAGACGGAAACAGAGAGAGGGAGAGAGAATTATAAATCAGAGAGAGAGACAACGACTCCAAAACAACCACAGCAACAGCTATAGCCCATAATCACCAGCTTAGAGAGAGAGAGAGAGAGGGAGAGGGACGCGTCGTCTGGCATTTTCTCCAATCTTGAAGCAATATTTACTTCGGATTCTTCTTGCATCTGGATCTTCCCGCAAACTTGTTTTTGCTCTGTTTCCTTTTTCTTTTACCCAGTGCTCTAGACACTCCCTGCATTTCTATCAACCGTAATCCTCAGTAATACGTAACCAGCTACGATTTTTAATTTCATTTTTCTACATTCTTTCTCTTCTTTTGTTTTAAAATTCAATTATCCCGTGTTCTTGGTTTCGTTTGCCATTTCGATTTACAGTTTCGGTCGAGATCCGAAATGGAAGATTACGGGAAAATCAAACCAGGACAGGTACAGTTTCTTGCTTCATTTTTGTTGGTGTAATTCAAAAGTGAACTTAAATTATAAGCCAGTCGTTTCTTCTCCATTTGTTTGGCGGTAATTTAATCACTGTTAAATTTCACTCAAGGTAATTTTGATTTAGATCTTATGATTCTCATTGCATTTTGCTTTCGTAGTACGAACTTCGTTCACTCATTGGGACTTTAAATGATTTTTTTTTGTTTTTCTGTAATGTTGGTTCTGTCGGTGGTCAGTAAAAATTTTTCATTTGGGTTTTCCGATCACTAAAAATTGAGATTGGGATGAAAATCTTCATTTGCATTAGTATTTTGAAAACTTGTTGCAGTTTTTGAGTGCCCGGTCATTTCATTTTTTTTTTTTTTTTTGAGGAAAGACTATAAATTGAGAATGTAAAAGATTTCTGTTGTTGCCTGCTAGTATTTAGTTTCTAGGTGTCTGGTTTTTGAGAGAAGAAATTGAATATGATACTTTTAATCTGTGTAAAGAGGAGATATTTAACCAACTCAATTCATACTTAATAGAGATTATGTATTCTCAGGTTTATAGTTGATTACTTTCTAAAATTGATTTATCAATGGTTTGTTTGATATCCAGGTTTCGGTGTTGCTTGGAATCGTACCTGTATTTGTTGCGTGGATATATGCAGAGTACCTGGAGTACAAGAAGACTCAATCTCCTTCTAAAGTGTATGTTCAAAGCTTTAACATTCAGTTTGAATATGAAACCGCAGCTTATGTGTTTTATTATGGTCTCTATAAATAATATAAGGTTTGCTATCAACATCGAAATATCAAATATGATCAAGTGTTCTATATGCTTACATGTTCATTAGATTGACTCATTTTTCATAATATTTTTAATACACGCAGTCTTTGATATTTTTTGCCATAAGTTTCTCGTGGGTGAAAAATTTGGGAGCATCCTCAAAAATGATGTTTTTGGTGCTGATTCTTTCTCTAAAAGAATATTGATTTACTAAATAACGATGGGTTTATATCACGATCAGGGTGGTTAGCCCGGATAAGGCCTCTTTTAACATGCCCACAATAGGATCAGAAACTGATGTATTGAATTGCTTCATGAACTGATGTATCAAATTTTTTTTTTTAATTTCCTCAAATGCTGAAGATAAGGTTTTATGGTTTGTAGTCGTTCAGAAATTAGTCTGGTTGAAATAGGCGCAGAAACAGCAAAAGAGGAAGAAGGAGTTGTTTTGCTTGAAGGAGGCTTGACAAAATCAGGATCTGTAAAGTTACATACTTCGTCCACCAAAACAAATTTAATCAGGTCTTACTAATGATCTGCAGCATCTTAATTGATTTTCCCATCAAGTTAGATAAGACTTTGGCCTGTGGTTTATTATTATTTTTTTTTACTTTAGGTTTTTGACTTTGGATGATGCATTCTTGCTCGAAAATCGCGCGACCTTGAGAGCAATGTAAGTCTTTAATGAATAAAAAAATTGTTGGAAAAATTAAAAAACCTGTGGATAATATATTTCTTCTGATGTAGTTCTGAGTTTGGAGCAATTTTGTTGTACTTCTTCATATGTGACCGTACAACTATTTTGGGAGAGGCCAAGAAGGTATCTCATCGTTATTTCTGCTCTATAAAATTCAACTTATTTAACTGTTATATACTCAATATGATGTATTGTTTATGGATACAATGAAGCAGTTTACTATATGATTAACTAATTATTGTACTGTTAAATTTAATCTTTCACACTGACCTATTTAAAATAGGCTGTTAACTAACTTTTAGTATGTTAACGAGTCTGGAAAGTGTTGTATATTCTATTTTATTATTAAATGCTTTAATAATATTTCTATGTAAATATGTTAACTGTATAAGTAAAGATTTTGATTACATTTGTATATTTAGGAAACAATATTTCTGATTTCCTAGATTAAAGGTACATGAGCTTGTATTTAAAGTTGAATCTGTATTGTTGAATACAACGAATGAAGTAATCATTATTCACAACAAAATTAAAGGCATAGATAAGATGAAGACAGAATGCGAATTTTGATTAAAGAATTACATACTGCCTTGTATTCTTCTCTGTTCTTGAAAATCTCTACTCATAAGGATGTAAGATCATTCTCAATTAACAAATAAAGCTGCTGGGATGTACTTTGACCAAATGCTAACAGTTTCAAATTGATCTTATTTTGACAGAATTACAATCGTGATCTCTTCCTCTTTCTATACATTCTTCTCATTATAGTTTCAGCAACAACTTCTTTGAAGAAACATAATGACAAGTCAGCATTCTCTGGGAAATCCATTCTTTACCTTAATCGGCATCAGACAGAGGAGTGGAAAGGATGGATGCAGGCAAGTTCTTCTTTGAATTAGTGAAGACGTAGTTTGTGAGTGAGTCATTGTAATTTTTATCTAATGTGACTTAGTTTTATCAGGGATATGTTATATCCCTGCATGTTTACACCAAATTGACTTGTAAATCATCTGCATACAATTTTTTTTACTCTTAAATAAGGTCCAATAGCGTCCATTAATTGTGTTTCTTGCTGATAAAAAAAATTACATTAATTTCCCATGCGTAGAATTCATAATATTTGTATTCTCCGATTGTTCCTTAGACGCCTGACATTAGCTTAGTTTAAGGTTGTTTACATTGCTGTTTCTGTGACAACAGGTCCTATTTCTCATGTACCATTATTTTGCTGCTACGGAGATATACAATGCAATACGTATCTTCATTGCTGCTTATGTTTGGATGACAGGATTTGGCAACTTTTCATATTATTATATTCGAAAAGATTTTAGCCTTGCACGTTTTGCTCAGGTGCGTTTATAAGTTGTAACTTCATTTCTCCTTTGAGTGCGGCTAACATCAAGAGTATTTTGCTAATTGTGCTAAATGATTCAGATGATGTGGCGGCTAAATTTTTTTGTGGTGTTTTGCTGTATCATTCTTAACAATGACTATATGCTCTACTATATTTGCCCAATGCATACACTCTTCACCCTCATGGTTTATGGAGCCCTTGGCATCTTCAACAAGTATAATGAGATACAATCAGTTATAGCGTTGAAGATTTGTGCTTGCTTCTTTGTTGTTATTGTAATTTGGGAAATTCCTGGAGTTTTTGAAGTATTCTGGAGTCCATTTACATTTTTTTTGGGTAAGTATAACGTCCTTGCCTTTTTATTTATTTGTACTTATTCAGAAAGTGCCAAGAGGTGATTTGTTTTATTAGCTTATTTATGCCAGCATGTATCCTAAATGTACGAATTTAAATTTGATTGTGAGTGATAATCTATTAACTTTTTTGAATTTTGGCCTTTCCAGTATGATTATATGACAGGCTGAACAGTTCAGGAGCCTGGTGTGTGCAACAACTAGTGTGCGCAACAACTAGCGTGCGCAACAACAGAAGAACAAAATTTTTATCAATAATAAATACTAATAGAACTCAAAACATTAATCTTTAGTGACGATGATAAAAGAAAAATCCTAAGTCAATTAAAGAAAATTTGAATATTTGCAATCTCTCCCATATAGCAAAGCTTAACGCAAGTTGATTTCCCACGTCTCCGAAATATCCCTTTTTCCCTAGTTATTTTAATCTAATCCAAACAAAACTTAGAAAGTACAACTATTTTCCAAACTTCCCTTCTTAGTTATCTAACTACTAAAATAACATAAAGGTAAGACAAAACAAAAAATCTAATAAAATCTAATCTATTTGAAATAGATTATCTTATCCTTGTTAATAGGGTCCTGATTTCCAATATGCATCACTACAAGGCTTTCAAGTTTCAATTTACTAAATTCATATGAACTGATTTAACTTGCCGTTCTTTCCATTCTTACTTTTCTGCTTCATTTTTTTTTTTACCGAAGAATATTTGTCACAATCTAGTTTAGGGGCAATGAAAACACTCTAGTAGCTAATATTCTTGTTGTCAAACTTTAAAGCTGAAGTAACTTCCAATTCTTACTAGCTTCTGGTTTATCCATATGACGAGAGTAACCTATTTCTCATTTTAGGGTACACTGATCCTGCTAAAGTTGACTTGCCTAGACTGCATGAATGGCATTTCAGATCTGGACTTGATCGCTATATATGGATCATTGGCATGATATATGCCTATTTTCACCCCAATGTAAACTGATATGTTTGGATTTGTTTATCATTACATTCTTTGTAGTAAAGTCAATATTTTAAAATGTCATTCTTTCTTTTAAATTGTAGGTTGAGAAATGGATGGAGAAATTAGAGGAAGTTGAAATGAAGAAGAGAATCTCAATTAAATTAAGCATCGTTGCAACTGCCTCGTTTGTAAGTTTTAAAAATTTCTTATTACTATCGGTTTCCTGTTCTTAGATATTAGTTGGCTGCTTTTTATTTGTTGATTTAATGGTCTGATCACATGCTGAATGTGTTATGTAGGTTGGTTATCTTTGGTATGAATGGATCTATAAGCTAGACAAGGTTACCTATAACAAATATCATCCTTACACATCATGGATTCCCATAACGTGTGTATTTTAATCCTTTTTTCCTGTACTTTTTGCCTGTGGAGGCGATGTAGTTTTTGGGAAACTTCATCAATTATTTTTGTTTGCAAATTATGTTACAAACTTTCCTGTTTTACTTAATTCCAGTGTTTACATTTGCTTGAGGAATTTCACTCAGTTATTTCGGAACTACTCGATGACTCTCTTTGCGTATGTATTTTGTTGTTTCAATGTTGAGACACTTAAGCTTTAACGTGCTCCCTCTGTGTTCTTCCAGTTCTTTTTAATACTGAAATGTTATATTATTAGGTGGCTTGGCAAGATAACTTTAGAGACCTACATTTCACAGTTCCACATATGGTTGAGGTGTGTATTCAGTTGTTCTTCCTTATATGGTGGCTTCAAAGTATATTTTGCCTTTTTCTCGTAGCAAATTACCAAATCTACATAAAGAAAATCATAGAACACATCTTTCACTTGTTCTCGTAATATTTTGATTTAGAAACCATCCTTTTCCGCATTATCCTTGTGACAATTTTAAGTGAAAACCTCCTGTTTATGATTCTTAGGAAATAAGGGGGTGCTATCTGGCTACATTTTCTTTAATAGTATAGCTGTTAAAGACTCAAATTTACCTTCCTTTCTGTTTTTCCTTGTACTGCTATAGACCGTTAGAAAATGGAAAACATGTATGGAACAAACTTTATCAGAATGTTATGGATTATGTGAGTAAAGCAGTTGTTGGCTAGCCACAAAGTTGGGTTCAGATTAGAGGGAGTGGATAGATAAGGGAGAGGGAAAAATGGAAGGATTATGAAGGTGAGGAAATGAAAAGGAAAGATGAAACAGACTGAGAACAGTATCAATATTCAATACTCCAAAAATGATTTCTTGGAAAATGTGCTTATCCTCCAAAATTGTTCAGCAAATTATTGATTTCTTAGTTGTTCTAATTGGAAGGATATAACTGCTAGATTATACTTTTTGTATCCATTTAAAGAGCAAGATTTCTAGTACTCAATTTTATTCCTTTTTATTTATTCTAGTTATTAACTTCCAATTATATGAATGACTTTTTTATATAAGAAAATATTTATATTAAAAATGAGAATTTATAAGAGACGAGAGGAGAAGAATTCCTCGCAAGCAAAGTGCTAAACAAAGGAATTTTCGAGTACATAAATATTTCGATATTTTCGAGTATACTTATATCATCATAACTAGTTATATGCATAACATCAATTTTTTCTTTAAATATCTTATTTCATATTTTCAGGTTTATACTGATGATTATGCCTAGTTGTGATTCCATCCTATTTTATTTGTTTATGCAGATCAAATGTGCCTAATGGGCAACCTAAGTGGCTTCTTTCCTTCATTCCTGAATATCCATTGCTGAACTTCATTCTCACAACTGCTATCTATGTCTTAGTAAGAAAAGTTCTTAATCCCCAGTTTTATTTTCTTGTTTAGATCAAGTGTTCTTATTCGAAACTAATGTCCATTCTTGTGTTGTGATTCTACCATTTGCTTTTACAGATCTCTCTTAGGGTATTTGAATTAACAAATACACTGAAGACGGCTTTTATACCGACAAAAGATAATCGGCGATTGCTTCATAATTTCATTGCTGGCGCTGCCATTTCTTCGTGCTTATATTGCACCTCACTGTTTTTTGTCTCATTCTTTATTTAAAGGTAACCCGCGCTCTCTCTAATTCTCAGTATTTTTACTTCATTTTCGGTCTCCAACTCGGCCGGATAATTGATGATACTTTTCGACTTATGCAAATAGTTCTTGTTCATTGGAGAACAAACTGAGCGAAATTAGAGAATGATATATACTCCTGAAAAAATTTTCGATGGTTCGGCCAGAGTTGTCATTCATTATATTGTTCGATAGAAGATATCAGAGCAGGAGATGGACGAGGAAATGGCACGGAAGAGGATTATCTCCCTGCCGTCTCTATTCTTGTTTTTCTTTTCGATCGAGTGAAAATGTATGTTATGCAACCCTGAATTCTTATATTTATGTTTAAGCAAGTGATTAAATGTAATGTGTTATCCTGATGCACACAATTATAATCAATATTGCAGTCGATTTCATCAAGAGATGACATCACTTGAACACCATAATTTGGTGGCAAGAATATTTCAATCCAAACTTGGGAAAGAAAGTGAAAAATCTAATCCCATCACTTTGATTCTTCAATGTTTTTGCTGTGTTAA
This sequence comes from Begonia loranthoides, assembly GCA_022433065.1. Lineage (NCBI taxonomy): Eukaryota > Viridiplantae > Streptophyta > Magnoliopsida > Cucurbitales > Begoniaceae > Begonia > Begonia loranthoides. The sequence goes on along the minus strand of CM039478.1, from coordinate 2,001,674 downwards.
TTTTTGCGATAGAAGTATACTTTAAGCGATTAAGGTGCAACTTGATCTTACGCTCATCGCTAAGGCTCGCAAATACCCGCAAAAGCGAATGCGTTGAGGCACGGCCTCCGCTATCTGCATTGATCAATGACACTAACAAAATTGTAATTCAACTCATCTCTAAAACTTGACTTTCTTTCTCCTCGCCACAAAATGAAATTCACTCAAAGCTAATAGAGGAGAGCTGTTGGCATGGCGATAGACCATAATAGAGCATTACCCAAATAACTAACGGTGATTAAGGGAAGTAATTATTGAAGTTCAGAGTCATCAAAGCAAATTTACTAAAGTTATTTTCATGGTGCTAAAAATAAAATAAAGCCAGCTGAATCTCGCCGTTAGAATTCAGAATGGGGGATAGTGGCGAGCTAGAAAAGGAGGGACAGAGCAGTGGGAAGGAAAAGTGTGAAAGTAATTAGTTTGAAGTAGAGAGGAAAAGGAAGGGAGATGGCGACCAAGAAGAGGAACGCCACGAAGAAGAGGCTGAGGCAGCGAAGAATGTGGTTGGGGAGAGGAGGATTAAAACTCCCAAACTCAGCAAACAGCCAAGAAAGAAAACCTAGATGAATGAAGAGACAAAGCAAGTGAAACATAAAGGGAAGCTCTCGGTGAACGTTGATGGAAAAAACTGCTATTGCAATGGCGGAGGACAAAAAAAAACTCATCAGACTGCTTGCCCAATCTGCAATCTTTTTTGGACCAATCCTTACAGACGAGTCGGCAGCTTCTGGATCTGGTTTCAGATGCCAAACAGAATTCACGAGGGTTTGATTTGAGGTGAAAATCTTTATTCTTCAATTCAATTTAAGAAAATTTTTGTTTCAACTCTTTCATCAATAAAGATTTGATTTGAATCCATGAGGGTTTGATTTGAATTGAAAAATCAATAAAGAATCTTCTTCTGCAGGGAGTGTTTCTGACGCAAACTACAGAGGCTTGAACGTGAGCCTCGTGAAAAGGGAGTGACGATCAGCAATGGCTTCCGAGTGGTGGACTGGTTGAACTGAAGGTTTCGAATGTAGGACTGCAAGACGGCTGAGTGAGAAGAGTTTGTCGGTGTGTAAATGGCTTCCGAGATGGGAAAAGGGGCCTCAGAGCGGCGAAGAAGACATTGGAGGAAGGCTTCCGACGATTTTCATCAATAAAGAAAATCTTTATTGGTCGTTGTTTATGCGATGACTTATTTCTTTCTTGAAGAATGTTTAGTCTCAGATAACACATTCAGCAGCTGCCGCCTCGGCTGTCAATGATTGGTCCGAAAAGATTGCAGATTGGACAAGCAGTCTGATGAGTTTTAGTTGTCCTCCGCCATTGCACTAGCAGTTTTTTCCATCATCATTCACCCTTCCCTTTATGTTTCACTTGCTTTGTCTCTTCTTTCTTCTGCGTTTTCTTTCTTGGTTGTTGGCTGAGTTTGGGAGTGTTAAGTCTCCTCTCCCCAACCACATTCTTCGCTCCCTCAGCCTCTTCTTCGTAGCGTTGTTCTTCTTGGTCGCCATCTCCATTCATTTTCCTCACTACTTCAAACTAATTACTCTCATAGTTTCCTGGGTGCTCTGTCACTTAGTGTGAAAAGCCTCGTCTACTTGTGTATCAATTCAGCTCTGCCATTCGAGGAAGCTTCCTTAAATATTTTGAGTGCATCACAGTGTTGTATTACCAAGTTTTTCTAATTACTCTTGCAATATTTTTACTCTCTTTTGGTTTATTAGCCGGATTTTACCTGAAAGATTATGGCTCAAGAAAAATAAACTGGCTGAAAGAAAAAAAATTTTATGACTAAAAATGAACTAAAAAAATTGGATTTATAACGCGGGGCGTTACACGTTACAACTATGATCATTCCAAGTTGGTTTTTCGAGCCAGAAACCTCCCCCGAAAGAACGAAGTTCACCGGATATCCACGCAAAATGTGATCGCCAGTTCAGATTATACTTCCGGGACGTATCCATACTCATGCAGCCTAGCAGTCAACGCTTTTAGCTCGGCATGAATGGCGTCGGATTTTGGGTGGGTTCTATCTCCATTTGTGAAGACATGGACTCCATTTTTTAACTCAATCCAGCTACAACCTGGTGTCTTTCTCACATTTTGTTCTTTCATCGTATGTCTAATCCCCGATACCTCATCATATCGACCAATAACTCCGTATATGTTCGAAATCAATACGTAATTACCGCAATGCTCTGGCTTGAGCTCGATCCCCTGCTGGGCCACAATTTTCGCCAAATCTGCATTGCCATGGAGCCGACAAGCTGCCAATAAGGCCGTCCAAACTACAGGATTCCCCTGGATAGGCATTGTTAAGGCCACCTTGTAGGCCTCCTCGAGATGTCCAGCTCGGCCGAGCATGTCTATTACACACGTATAATGCTCAATGGTTGGTTCCACACCGAATTCCCCCTGCATTTGCGTCAAAAAGTGACGCCCTTGTTTGACATATCCCGAGTGGCTACACGCCGATAAAACTCCCACAAACGTCACCTCGTCTGGTTCGACTCGAGCTTCTTGCATACGAAAAAACATATCCAAAGCCTCCACGCCATAACCATGCATGCCATAACCCATGATCATGATGTTCCACGATCCCACATCCTTACGACTCATCGTGTCGAAAACCAAATGAGCATTTCTCATACTCCCACATTTTGCGTACATGTCCATAACGGCATTATGGACCAACACATCATCACCATCGTCATTTTTACGATCCTTCCCCAACCCGTTAATCAGCATATATCCGTGAATTTCCCTGCCGTGCCTCAGTGCAGCTAAATGAGAACAAGCAGGAAGAACAGACGTAATAGTAACCAGGTCCGGTTGAAATGACAACCCGAGCATTTTATCGAAAAGCTTCAGAGTTTTATCATGATCACCACATTGTTGTAGAACAGATATGATTGAGTTCCATGAAAATACACCCATCTCATCCATCATCTCAAAAATTTTCAAAGATTCTTCAATACACTTGCATTTTCCATACATATCAATCAAAGCATTTGAAACAGCAAGACCAGAATCATACCCCATTTTGACAGCCAATCCGTGGACTAATCTTCCATTAGTTAAGTCTCTGATCACGGCAAAAATCGACAGAAGACCGGTGATTGTAAATCTACTAGGGGAAACTCCTTCAACCATCCTTCTAAAAACTTGTAATGCCTCTTTAAACTTGCCCATTTGTGCAAAACCATTGACCATTGAATTCCAAAGCACAACGTCTTTCAGCGGCATTTCCTCGAACAGGTTAATCGCATTGTCTGTACGTCCGAATTTCAAATATGTATTGACCAAAGCGCTTCCAATGAAAACATCCAACTCCAATCCAAGTTTAAGCAATAACCCATGAGTCTTCTTAACCTCAGAAAGCAAACTCAGTTCACCGTGAGCTCTAATAACGCAAGGAAATGTGAATTTATCAGGAAACACACCCACAGACCTCATTTGATCGTAGAAATCAAGCCCTTCTGCAGGATTCGAATTAGCTATAAACCCAGAAATAATCGCGTTGTAAGCAAATACATTACGATCATGGCAAGGATCGTCAAAAACTAGGACAGCCTCTTTCAAACGGTTGCATTTGGAGTACATACTGACGAGGCTTGTTATGGATAAAGGAGAGCGGAGAAACCCAGAAGTGATCAGAAACGAATGCATCAATTTGCCGCTGGCGAGGCTCTTCTGATTTGCGCATGATTGCAGAAAAGCAATGCAGCTGGAGAAATCTCGAAGGCAGTGGGAAGGCCGTAATGAAGAAGATGGGGAAGAGGAGAAGTTCAAAAGTGAAGACGGCGAAAGAGATGGACTCCTGAAGATGATGATGCTGCTGCAGAAATTACTAGCTTTGTTCATTTACTTCCAAACAATCTGAAGATGAAGAAGATGGAGCGCAGTAGTAATACAAAATTTGAAATATTATAAGTGATATAAGTTAAAGTCGTCATCCCCTTTGACAATGAGTCAAAGTTCGACTTACGCTGAGTAGTCGAGTCAAAACACTTCAATGTTATATTATAAAAATAACATTTTTATGAAACTTTCATTTGAAATTTTCAATCAAAATTTACATCACAATTCATCGGAGAAATTTTTCATTACACATTTTCTCGGAAGCCAAACAACAAAATGACATGATTTCCGCTCACTTTCCGGGAACGAAGTTGGTGGCGTAAGCCCAGGCATTGTTGTTAACAGGGTCGGCGAGGTGATCGGCCAGATTCTCCAGAGGTCCCTTTCCGGTGACGATGGCCTGAACGAAGAATCCGAACATGGAGAACATGGCTAGCCTTCCNGTTAAAGAACGGAAGGCTAGCCATGTTCTCCATGTTCGGATTCTTCGTTCAGGCCATCGTCACCGGAAAGGGACCTCTGGAGAATCTGGCCGACCACCTCGCCGACCCTGTTAACAACAATGCCTGGGCTTACGCCACCAACTTCGTTCCCGGAAAGTGAGCGGAAATCATGTCGTTTTGTTGTTTGGTCGCCGGGAAAAGGAAATGGGACCGGGAATCCACTAAAACTGTGAATCATTTTGTATAATTACTCTTGAATTTATCCTCTTTATATTTGTTTATCTGTGTCTAATTAATTATTCTGCCAACATTAAAATAATTATCGAAAATCACATTAAAAACAAGACACTTCACATTTTCTGGGTTGTGAACGCTTCTTAGATTTGGTCATCCACAGATGAAAAGGCAGCCTCCCCCGCCGCCGCCATCGCAACCCTTTATGCACACCAATTTCTTCGCTTCACTGAAACAGGTACTCCGTACCCTAATCCTCAATTTGCATTTTTTTTTGTTTTTTCAATTTCATCGCATTGCAATCATTAACAGGTTGAAAAAAGGCTGAAAATAGAACACCCGATTCCCATATCATCACCACCACCGCCGGAGAAGACGATAAATCAACCGTCTCCGTCGCCATCAGCCGGGAAAGTTACAAATTTTTCGGCGGAAGAATCCCTGAGCTCACCCATGTATCTACATTTAGACCAATCTTACCATAGCTTGACTACCTGCCATACAAGTAGCGAAGCTCCACCAGAATTCCTCTCAGTTTCGCGCCAGTTTCAATCCGACAGCCAGGATCATCCCAAATCGATCTCCGATGACCCAGCTGACGAAATCGAAAGGCTTATAAGCCTCTTGAATTTGGGAGAAAACATTGAGTGTAATTTCGGTGATTCTGGAGGCGGGTTCTACTCCAAGATTGTTGGAGTTGATGGTCCGAAATGCGAGGAGGAGGTGGGAAGGTTAGAGGGATGGATTAAGCTCCTCAACAATGGCGGCATTGGTGAGAAGAGAAAAGAGCCTTTGAGATTGGTTTATTTGCTTTTGGGTAAGGCTGCTTCTTCTTCTGGTTGTTACGGAGAACTGGATTTTCCTTCCGCCATTAAAGATTTCTTGCTGAATGATCCCCCAACTAAATAAGCAATTCATTTCTACCGAATCGAACCAAACATTCTGTACTCTGCAAATTTATCACAAGTTCTTAACATATAAATTTCCATCATTGTTGCATTTGTTGTCACAAGTTTCCTTCCTTGTGTCCAAATCAAGACGACAAAGAATTCAAATTCTTGTTTATAAATCTCTCGCAGGCAAACGATCGAGTCCAAAAACAGAGAAGCAAATATCGAAATACGATAAGATTATCGGTTCAATTTCGATTTGATTCGACCATAAACTCATCAAAATTGACACAATTGGTAGTTTTCCTCGAAAATTGGATCAAATCTACAGACTCAAGTCGACTAAAACTATTTTTGCAACTTTATTAGAACATAGTTTGTAAGATTTCAAGAAAAATGATCATCTATCCCAAAATTCTTCTGTCTAAAAGAATGAAAACTGCATAATAACCCAGCTGTTCTTATGTGGGCAGGGCAGCTCAATATTTCATAAAACTGTAATCAAACTCCCTATGTACGACGCCTCGAAAAAAACTTGAAGCAAACCTTAGAGCCACGCTGCTCCAAGTGCTCATCGACGATGGATGGATCGTAATTATCCGAGTTTCATTTCAAATCCAAATTGAGAGAGAATCGCCGGCCATAAAATGTCTTCAGCTCGGACACACTCTTTAAATCTGCAAAAGATAATTAACAATAATAGAATGATAGAAAGACCTACCCAATCAAAGTTTCACAACCCAGAAAACATTTCTCGAACACTATCGAGTTTTATGAATGATCGCCTCCTCTAATCAAAATTAAGCTTCCATCTTTAAAATCTTTCGAGAGTGTCAAAGACGATTGCATACCTGATTATGTGAGCTCGTCGACCAAGTCCAGTTGCGAGGCTGATGCACTGCCACTGAGCTTATGAAAGTGGTTGTGCTTGATTCTCCTCGTGGGTAAGTCGAAATCGAGGACGGTAACTCTCTCGTGGTCCACAGGATGAATGCTGAAGGCACTGATGATCCTGCCATAAAATTTTATTTTCAAAATATGGAACAAGATTATCCGATTATGCGATTTTGCCACGTTTAGGAATATTATAATTCGGATTTTGTTACGAGATTTAGTATCTTCATATATTCGACTATTCCCCTAATCACTGTAATTCGGCGTATTTAATAGGCTTGACGTAAGACTGTTCAGACAAACTTCTATTCCTGACTTCCCCTCTATCCTTGTTTCAGCTACTTCTCCCTAATTCTTCTATTTTTTCACTCAAATTTATTCAATTCAAACACTTAAAAGTCGATAACCGATGTAAATAACACACCTACCTATAAAATAGTACAAAAACAGAAGAAGCGAAGTGTTCACGTCGTTCATGTGCCGGGGTCGCCACCAGTATAGCAACTGAAACAAAAACCAAGAGAAGAAGAGTGAGAAATACACGACTTCGTAGGAAGACAGCAATAATCAAGCGGGTGGAAATGAGCATACGGGAATATTGGTAAATAGAGCGACAAAGGCGCTTGAAGAGAAACACAGCAGAGAAACAATGGCTAAACCTGCAACCTGCACATATGCAGTAGTTTTAAAATATAGGCTTTAATAATTTAAAATATGTAAGAATATAGAACCAGGAATCATCAAGACCTTCGAAATTTCTGAAGAAGCTCTCTCAGACCTAACTTTCCTCATTTTCAAGCAGAGTAGAAGACCTGAACATTAAACACAGAGCAAAGAACACGGTAGTTAAGAGAGAGATTCTTGGTTTCACAACTTAAACTCAAACAGTGGTAACACGTTAGCTAAGATAATCAACCCACGAAAAGAACGCTCCGCACTCGAAGAAGCTGTATGAAAACACAAAATGATATATTTGAAATGATAGAACTCACCATAACAAGCCAATGCACCCCCTGTTAGAAGTATCACAATTGAAAAAAGATCAACATACACCTGCAGAGTAGTAGAAGGGTCATTGAAGCGTGGTTTCAATATCGCTGGTTGGGAGTGTCATAATGTAGTAATGTTTGATCTATGAGAAAATATAAAATCTTTATTTGACCATACCTGAGCAGCCACCATTGCATCAATGGGATTCATCCCCCTCTCAATCCAGATAACGAGAGCGAATGCAATTGTTATAACCAAAAGAAGCACAAGCACCTGGTAATTTACAAGTCATCAGAATTGAAATGAATAGCTACCTGACCATTATCTAAAGCCGAATATGAATACATGAAAAAGCAGAAAAGCTCGTGTAGGACGGGCAGCAAGATTTAGATAAGAGGAAGGAAAACAAAAGTAGAAGAATTAGAGGGGGGAAGGGGGAAGGTGGAAGGGGAGAAAGAACAGGAATATCAATTTTCAATAATCGATAATATGAGTCTTTATGGGCATAATGGCAAAGGAACAATATATATTGAATAAAGAAACTTCGTACAGGAGAGGGGAAGAACCCTTCTAAAAAACCAAAGCAAAGATGCACAACTTAGTTTAAAGCAATTTCCCTCCAAGTAGAAATGATCTAATTAAAGGGATAAATCCTAAAATCTTAGAATTATATACCCATTTAGCAACTGTGAAATTAATGTTATTCCAGATATCGATAGTTGACTCTTTGTTTTCAAAGATAAAAGCATTGCGGTGGAGCCAAATAACCAAAAAAATCGATAAAACATATATTTTGAATATCATTAAAAAGAATATTTTTGTGAAATCATACCAGCACCACCGCTTTTTGGCGGCTTCCAACATGACCCAACCGAAGAGGAAACCACCTCCTATAACTATCTGTTTTTTGTATATGCAATGGCTTTTCTAGCAAAGTTTCATGACCACTGCTTACTTCCTCCTCATCTTCATCGTCATCTGGCTGATGGCAAAGGTCAACCCTGTAAAAGTTCTCACAGAAAAGAACATATGGATCTTAGAAAAGAAAATGTCTACTTCAACGCAGAAACAACTATCGATATTGAAAGAAAATGTCAAAATTTGTCACCACCCAACGTTTGAAAAAATATTTCTAAAATGATTCGGAATCTGTAGCGAACGTACATCGGACAAGAAATAACTACAAAAAGAAAAACATAGAATGTTTCAAGATTATTACCAGAATGATAAGAGTAGAAGAAACACGGCCAAAAACAGGATTTTCGAGAAGGCTGCAAAGCAAAATTTTCAAACTTCAAAAAATTTAATTCAGATCCTAAAATGGACATGTAAACACTCAGTGAGAATGAGACTAACAGAATACCCATGAAAAAAAAACCACAGGCACCCAACCAACACGGCCATCCTTTGCAAGAAGCAACAAGAGCTAATACAAAATAAAGAAAGCAACCTGTCAAGGCAAAAGGCAAAGTTGATAATTCAGAATGGATTACATCACTATCGATTTTTGGGATGACATTAATTTTTTGACCTATAATTTGAACATTTTTAAGATTTATTTTTTTAGTTTGGTTCTCTATAATTGAAGGAGAATTGCTATAAACTAGGTAATGTTTCTCTTTGTTTTGTCCTCAAAAGGGTTATTCTTTTCTCTTCTCCGTATCCCTTTTCTATCAATATACATCATTTTTTACAACAAAAAAATGAATTCAATCACAAAATTGCAGGATCAGATAAGATCGTTAAATTGAAAAACAAATCATCTTGGACGCAACAAAATAAATATAACAATTTCTTACCCGTGTTAGAAGAACCAATCATTGAATGAAACACCTGAGCAAGGCATCAAATGGAGTAAGAGAGTGCAAATACACTTTCATACACAAATAAAAAAACAATTCAATCTCAAGGTGACTTTATGAGCATGAGTCGAATGTTTGCATATGTATAAAACAGAGCTCCTTATCGATCAGTCATTAGCTAAAAGAAGACGATAAGGTTTTATAGAATTCCCAAGAAATCCCATATGACAAGGTTAAAAATTGCACTAATTGCTCGTTCTTGGGAAATTCTCAAAAACTTCTTGCATGATATGATCTTTAATCTCAATCAGCCAGGAACCCAGTTCAGATTATCTCCAAAAGATTCTTAATCATTGAGTTTCAGTGTTCACTGAAGTGATCAAAGCAGATCAGTTCAATTAACTAATCAACCCAGATTTTAAAAAAATAAAAAAGACTAATTTGAAAACACTTGAAAGAAGAATACACGTATTTAGATATATGTCATTGTAAAAACACTAACTTTTTGACGAGTCCAGCCAAGTTGTGAAGTCCTTGAGTGAATCCTTGCTAACTGAAACAAAGCAATGGCGGTCAATTCAAGAAATAAGCATAAAGTATGATAGGTAACACATTATGTTCTATTAATGAAACTTATTTGCCTTTGGAATTTCAATGGCAGCACGAAGTAATTCTGTCGAACAAACTTTTCTTTCCCAAATTGCTGGAACAAAATGATCGAAAGAACATTCGAACGAAAGTATTGAAACTTCCCAATCGTACCCTTTCATACATTTCAAGGCAGTGAAGAAACTATGTAAAGGGAAAATTAGAATAACCAAAATTTAAGCATGCAATCAATAAACTCTTTTCAAACATGAACAGTATGCTCATAATCAAATCTTAGTAACTAAGCAAGCAAACGACATGAAAATTCCTTTGAGAATAGCAAATTCTGAAAGAAATTCAATTTCTAGACCACATATTACACCTTTCTGCTGATCCCAACTACATTAGACCATCTGGCGAGATTCACCATTTTGAAAGATAATCTTTCAGACCAAACAAATGAAAAACAAGTGTAATATATCTTCAATTCCTAATGTGCATAGGATTAGACCCACAATTGAAAAAAATTTAACGTTTCAAAAGTAGAAAGCGAAATCAAAAACCTGATAAAATGCAAGAACGGCAAGAAAAGCATCGACAAAAGCAAGACCCACGTAAACATCCACCAAGACCCTCGGAAAGCAAATGCCTCCTCTCAATTGAAGCTTCATCCCCTTCGCCGTCGCCCCCTCCTCCTTCGCAAACCACCCTTTCTCTCTCTGACCACAAACGAAACGGAAGAGAGTGAAAGCAACGCTTTTGGTCCTAAAAACGAAATAATATCTCAGGAAATAGCTGTCATGAGAGATCCCACGCAACTGATATGCTCAAAATCTCCGGGTTTCCAAAGAGAAAACGAAATGGGTAGTAAAGATTACGGAAAATCTTCGCGTTTTGAGTTAAATAAATTGGAGAAATCGTTTAAATAAATGGTGGGTAGGAGCCAGAAAAGGAACTGGGAGGGTGTTTTTCAGGTGGGGGTATCTTTCACGCGGGTAGAACTAAGCAGATTCCTAGGACATTCAATAAATAATAATGATTTCACCATATAATAATTTTGCATTCTAATTTAAAATTATTACCTATCCACTTAAATAATTAAGATAATTAACCTCATTAATCACCTATGTCAATTGACATTAACCTCGACAAACTGTTGATCCCAGCTGAGCCCAAATTTTTTTTTACCGGTTGAGATCAGACCCAACTGGCGTTAGTTTCATGTAGTTTGGTCGATAGTCCTTTGTCTTAAGTCTTATTAATATAATATTATTCGTTTTGAGACGAATTTTGTACACTTTTTTTTTTTGTTAACTCAAAACGCGTTGTGCTAACTAGGGAGGAGAACTCTACTTATAAACTATATATTTTCTATTCTCTCAAGCGATGTCTAATTGTGCACCACCACTAATATAAGTTAGAACTTTAAATGAGTCATCCTGACTTTTACAGGGTATTTAACTCTAAAAATTTATATTTTGTTAATTACAAAAATAGTATATTAGTTAAAGACATTTCTCCAATTCTAGGTGTATTAGTTTTATTTAATATATATAAGCTTGAACAATTTGAATTGTAAACATGAAAATGATTTGATTTGTGCATTTTAATCTTATTTTCATCAAATTTAATTAAAAGTTTAAACCTTAAAATGATTTAATTGTACTTTCTTTCTTATTTTGGTCAAAGGAAGTTAAACAACATTTAAATTTTAAGCACAATAATGATCTAATTTGTACTTTTTAATCTTATTTTCATAAAATAACTAAAAAATATAGAATTTTAAATTAAAAAAAAAACATGTAGTTTGTAATCTACTCTCAAAGAGTTTGAGTCGTAAACGCAAAAATAATCCTAAAATAACAAAAGTCAAACTGCTCGGGCAATAAGATTTCAAAGCTAAGTTAGAATTTAAACATAAAATGTGCGTCGACAACTGGCGTCTTAATTTTGTTTTCATACACGGTATATTTTGTAATTTGATCGTGAGCAAATGAGACTTTGAAGGAGAAAAAAGAATGAACAAACCACGTTATTCGAGCGTAAGTGTCTATTTTTTTCTACTGAAATGGGTGTGCGTGTAAACATTTTTGCACGAGGGACATACAAGATAATGTTAATCTTGTCGAAGCTAAAAACTTTGAGAAAAATAGAAACATTAGATTTAGATTTTTGTCATCGAAGTCATGGTTAGAAGACATAGTAATTTTAAACTTACATTCTTATATTATTTTCTAAAATTTAAATTATTCGAAGGCAATCACATTAATAATATTCAAAATAAGTTCGGGGTCTCGATGGATATGTTGTATTCAAAATAAGGCGTTAGCAAACGAAGATTCATGATTGTTGGATGAAAGGACAGACTTTCTTCAATGAAGATGGACAACCAAGATGAAGGATGGACATCTTCCAAAGGTGCTGGTGGACGTCCCTCAATGCCTTGGATGATGAAAGAGTGTCGTCATTTAGTATTGTGGGACGTTCCTCAACTTATGACAGACGTCCCTCAACTTTCCTCGGATGTTCCTTAACCCACAATGGACGTCCCTCAATGCCTTGGACGATTATGGAAAGTCGCCGTTTAGTATTGCTGAACGTCCCTCAACTTTCCTCAGACGTCCTTCAACTTACAACGAACGTCCCTCAATGCCTTGGAATATGAGGGAACGTCTTCATTTAGTATTGTGGGATGTCCCTCAACTTACGACAAACAACCCTTAACTTTCAACGGACGTCTCTCAACCCACAATGGACACCCCACAACTTATAGTTTCTCTCCTCTCTCCCCTTTCAGGTTATGTGTTAACGTTGAATTGATATAACTTTCTATTTCTTCACTCAATGACGTAATTTTAAAGTTAATTTACAACTCATTACTTACCGTTTCAATTCACAACTTAAATGATGGTTTCATTGACATAATAACATATGTTTATAGATGTTCCCAATATGATACATACATCTATTGCATTCATCAACATCCATATAGAATTATCCAAAACTCAATTTACAAATACATATATACTTGCAATGCTCTTGTTATCCCTCTTCCATTACAACCAGATATCTACTTGTTTTCCATATTTTTGGCAAAACTCGAGATGTCTAGAGATGAGTTGCTGTTGTTGCTGCAAAATCTTTAGGCGTAACAATTGGCTCCAACAGATACTTCAACAATAAAATATCACTTCTTTGAGCCACTTTTGGATAACTCTCATTCAATGTAATAACATGCTCTAAAAGCATATTTTATTTGAAGAGGCATACTCTCCTCCCAATCATCATCTTCTAAATTGAATAATGAAATAAGCTCATCGTGTACAAATGTAGAGATCGAATGCACTTAATAGCTTCATGATCGAATGTACGTTGCTTAAGTTTAGAGCTATATATATTTTGCTCAGATATCTATGCTTGGTTTGATTAAGTAAAATGTATATTGCTCGAAATAAATTATTTGCTATCATGTATTACATATTTGTTATTTCCATTGTCTAATGATTTTATCAAAATTTATTAAAATATAGTTCGAGAAACAATAACGACAAAAAAACATAGTAATAATAATATACTATTATTGCAAAAAAAAAAAAGACAACAAGAAAAGTGTCTCTATGGTTCGATATCGTCGATTATTAAGGCCGTCCATATGTCCATACCTTCTAATGTCATTTTATATGTAATACTAAGATTGTTTTTACAATTGTTAATGAAGTTTTGTAATTACATAAAACTATGATAATGGTCCGAATAATTTATGTTTTATTCTTTCCATTGTGATTATCAACATTTTAGTCTTATTTTTTTAATGAAAGATTTCACTTTGAACCGGATAAAATTTAAAAAGATGAAGATTATTAATTGAAAAATAAGATAATTACCCAAAAAAAAAAACTTTAAACTACTTTTGTTTGCTGATCAAATCTTGAAATTTGAAAAATTAACTAAATAAATATTGCGATCACATTTTCCGTTAGAAAAAGAGATTTTGGTCAACCGTGCCAAACCGTGAATGTTCGCCTTGGGCGTCCTTGCGTAAAGAGTGGGTTGTGACAGCTCGCCATGTGAAGGCCAACATGACCCATGTAAGGGTCCAACCCATATCAGTAAGAATGTATAATCTCACATCGTTTGAGAGAGTGGAAAATGCATGATTTATAAGTAGGGTTTTCATCCAAATCTAGTACAACATGTTATGGGCTAACCCAAAGACAAAATCGTGCAGGTTTTTGTTGGGAGTAATATGCCCAACAAGCAAATGTAATAGAACACTTTTGTAATATATGAATAAATTTATATTGATTGATATTATGTTAACATTTTATATTATGTTTTATAAAATTCATAGAAAATTCCTTGGTTATTTATGCTAACTTTATATTAGCATATATATTGTATATATGTGGGATAAAATATAAAGAGTAATAACCAAAATATGTCCATGACTTATATTTGAAGTATGGAATCTTCAAATAGTTCATAGTCATAAACATTGTTTATCTCATTAAGAATGTATAGTCATATCCCGACTAAATATGTAGTGACATAAGATAAATATGTTTTATATAATATAATTATATAGGACTGGACCAGATATAATTACATTATTCTAATAATTTTCGTTAGATATAGAACAATTAATTTTATCATAATGATGGTCATATATGTATGATCTTAATTCTTTGTATTTAATAAACTCCTATTTTTGTTTTAATTTATTCTTCGATTTACTCGGTAAAGTTTTGTACATGTTACGATTCGTATACCTTGTATATTGAGACTAAATTAAAATGAATAGCTGAGAATGTTAATATCGTACAATGAAATCCATTCCATAGATTCCCTTGTTTGTTAGTTCAAGGATTGAATAATTAGCGCGCAATTCATAATCGTTATGAATTAATTATTCAATTAAGAACTAATAGTAGTCAAGGATAAAGAGGTAATATGAGAGGTTAACGGATAATAAACCTAGCTCTATTGCGAATCTAAATGGAGGGTTAATGCATATGTAATGACTATATCAATGGACATTACTTTAAGTAAAAATACTCTATAGTTTTGAGAGTGCAACTCTAAGTATTTAGTGGAATTACTTTAGAGTTAATAATTATGTTAATTAATATAAAGAGTTTATATTAGTTAACAAAATATTATTAAAGCTTAAAATTATAAGTCCATCGGTCCTTTTGTCACCTTCTATCATTATTCAAATAATAGAAAAATAAACAAATAAGATTAAATAATTAATTATGAATTAATTATTTAATACACTCAATAATAAGTTTATTATTATTATTTTTTCATTGGATGAAATAATTGAATTATTGATTATTCAATTAATTAAGACAAAATGACAAAAGTTGTCAAAGTTAATATGTTTGTTATTTCATTAAATGAAACAACTTAAATAATTGATTATTCAATAAAGTAATAAATATAAAGTAACTTTTAAAAATAGTTTTTAAAATGGATTTTGTCAAATTTGAATTAATGTCAAATTTGATTTAATGTAATGACCTTTTATTTCTCATAACATTTTTGTTATAAATGTGTTATAACTTAAATGTGTCAAGTGTTGAAATATGGTGAAAAGACTTTTGATTTTCATAATATTTTTATAAATGTAATGAGGAATTTATAGAGTTTTTTCTCTAAATGCCATAATGGCCATTATGGAGAAATACCACTATAAATAGAGGTCAAATTTCATTAGCAAAAGAGTTTTTTGAGTTTTTGGAATCTTTGAAAAAGAAATCCATTTTGAGAGAAAATTTTTGTCTTCCGTGTTGGCTTTAGAAAATTGTTTTCTAAATCCAAATAGATCGTCTCATGTGTTGAGAATACGATCTATCATAAATTGAGTGTTATCTTGTTTCGTTCATCACGCCCACACGTGCTTATTTGATGTAAGGAGGATTGGCGGAGAAGATCGATGGTTGATTTAGTACCCGTGTGAAGTGAGCTACAAAGGTAACATTCTTTATTTTTAGATTAGATCTAAATACATATTATTATTAATATATTATAACAACGATCAATTTTTATGTTCATGATAAAATTGTTTTTTCATGATACATAGGTTACGCACGTTACCGTTGTTGTGAACATCGGTAATTTCGCCGTGCGAGGGAACCTAAAAACCAACAGTTTTGGCATAAAGCAGACAATATTGTACTAGGAAGACTGGAGAAGTTACAAATGGTATCAGAGTCAAAACTCAATTGGAAGTGTGGCCGACGTTCAGGGAGAGATTGTGACAGTTCGTTCTGTGAAGGTCAGGATGACTCATGTAAGTGTTCGACCCATATCAGTGGTGATGTACAATCTCACATTGCTTGAGAAAGTGAAAAATACATGGTTTATTCGTAAGGTTCTCATCTCTATGTAGTACAACATGTTTTTTACTAAGTCAAAGACAAATCTGTGTGGACTTTGACCCACCATTGTATTGGGAGGACTGAGGACGTTGCACAAGCACCGGTGAAAGTCACCTAAAACATAGGCGGGCGCCCATGCTCGAGGCAGTGAAATTAATTTAAATGTTTATTAAATTATAATGTTTAAAAATTAATTTTTACAAATATGCATAACGGAAAAGTTTCATTTCTTTAATGTTTCTCAAATTCAATGGGTATTATTTAAACAATAAATATTTTAATTACTAAACACGATTAAAGAACTATAATTTTATATTTATTTATTGATATAAATAGTTTATTATTTTAATTATCTATAGTTAATTATAATTTATAATTTTTTAATACTCGACTGAAAGAGTATTTATAAAGGAGAGAAAGGGATGGAGGCTCGACCAGCCAACGCCATTAAAGCTTCAGAGACATTCCCAACCTTTTCTTCGTTGTGATCGTCGTCTGAGGTTGACAAGGAGGGGCTTTGCGATGGCTTTTCCAAGAATTCTGCTGTGCATGTTCTTGGTTTTGGCAGTTTGTTCTGATGTGCAAGTCCAGGCAGCATTGGATAGGTTTCCTTCTTCCTACAATCCTTTTGATGTGGCTCCTGTTAATTGTAAGTTTTAATTCCCAATATTTTTCTCTATTTTTTTTTTTTAATTATTGTTGTTGTTTTAACAAACGCTAAGAATAATGTTCACTTATTTTTCCGTAAGATATGATGTCGTTAAATTTTGCAGTGTGTCCAAATAAATGCAAGACGTGTTGCTTATGCATCTACGTGCTGGGAAGGCGCGCCTGCCCGCAATGTTGCGAGGCATGACATGTCATACTAACCTTTTCTTATGCTTTGCTTCTTTGTTTTTCTTGTACTACGTAGAGCTCTGTACATTTTCTATGAATAAGATACGAATACAAAAAAGAGTATTTTTTTTGTTGGATTCCATCTTAAACACGACTATTTCTTATCTTTGTTTTCAAGAAATACGTTATTATTTGTTAAGATGAGATTAGTTGCCTGAGTCAGACCAGGATATTATCGCAATAGTGCACGAAAGTAACCTTACACACGAAACTACCCTATTTCTTAATGGACATGTTGAGCAGTAGATCCAATTTACAGGCTGCTTTCTCAAAATATTAATGATGTAATTTTAAAGTCAATTCACAATTTATGACTTATGATTTCAATTCACAACTCAAATGACAGTTTCATTGACATAATAACATTTGTTTATCGATGTTCTCAAATTCATCCATATAGAACTATCCAAAACTTAATTTACAAATACATATACACTTTCAATGCTCTTGTTATCACTCTTCCATTACAACCAAATATCTACTTGTTTTCTATATTTTTGGCAAAGCTTGAGATGCCTGGAGATGGGTCGTGGTTGTTGTGCAAGTCTTTAAGGGTAACAATTGGCTTCACTAGATATTTCCACAATAAAATATCACTTCTTTGAGCCACTTTCTGATAACTCTCCTTCATGTAATAACGTGCTCTAAAAGCATATTCCAGTAGAAAAGGTCTACTCTCCGCCCAATCATCATCTTTTGAGTCGCATAATGAACAAAACCCATCATCTATATATGCAGAGATCGAATGCACCTCTATAACAGCTTCGTGATTGAACGTACGTTGCTCATTGGCCTGAAATGCCAAAATAGGTTTCACCTTCATTTCTGATACTTTTTTGCTCATGGATGTGTTCAGGGATTTCAGATTGTCACTTGCAATCGCAGAGGACATATTTACCACTTATATAAATGGAGTTGAAGATGGCTTTGTAGGATCGATATACGCCTAAGGAAAGGAAAGGAAAGGAAAGTAAAGAAAAGAGGGGGAGGGGGGGTTGAATTAAAAATTCTAATTTTTTCGTGCGATATTATAATTCTATTTCCTAAGTGTTTTTATCACAAATATATATATATATATATATACACACAAATATAAAGAGTTTAGGAAAGAGAGATGCAAACTTGTTTGTTAACGCGGTTCGGCAAACGCCGCTTACGTTCGTGCTTCATGGTTCTCCCTTGAAGATTCCTTAACCTATGACCTCCCCGGTTATATTTGATTGAACTTCACAAGAGTTAATCAAACCTTACACGACTATTCACGGGGTGTCACCCTTTAGCTTGACTATTCACGGTCACCCTATATGTAGTGGAAAGAGTACAATGAACGGAAATATAAATTACAACTTTGAGACCTAACTCTATCAACATTAAGGGACGTCCATGGTAAGTTAAAGAACGTCTCTTAACACTAAACGACGCCGTCTCTCAACATCAATGGATTGTCTACTAGCATCCACAGACGTCCCTCAATACTAAACGACTTTGTCTTTTAGTATTAAGGGATAGCCGTTTTAAGCTGAGGGATGTCCATTGTTGGTTGAGGAATGTCTATCATAAGTGAAGAGACGTCTGTTGTGGGCTAAGAGATGTCCATTGTTAGTTAAGAGACGTCCATCAGGAGGGACTCTACTCCCATTTAAAAAAATGTGTATCTTGCACGTGACCCCTTTCAATATAACGTTTGTCAGTGCCTTTGGAGGATGCTTATCCTCCATCCTTATTGTTCATCCTCATCAAAGGATGTATGTCCCTTCATCCAACGGGCATGAACCTCTGTCTGCCCCTCCTCGTGGAGGATGTCCATCCTCCATTTTGACCGTTCATTCTCATTGAAGGACGTATGTTCCTTCATTCAACGGGCATGAACTTTCATTCGCCAGTGCCTCTCCTCCTATCTTGGATGTCCATCCTCATTGCAGGATGTCTGTTTCTTCATCCAGCAGCTAACATGGACACCCTCAGCCTTTTGATTGCCCCAAGGCTGATCCTTGGATGCCCATCCTCTTATATCAACCTTGGATGTCCCTTTGTCATTGAAGAACGTCAGTGGCTTAAACGTCTGCTGGACGTTTTTAAGCAGAAACCGTGATTGCGGCGTTTGTCTCGACATTTTTTTTATGAAAAACGTGAATGCGAAGTTTGTCTTCTTCATTTCCTATACTTTCAATTTGTCTAAGCTAAAAACTTTGAGAAGATATATTATATTTAGATTTCTGTGAGATGCATAGTAATCTTGAAACTTCATTCTAGTGTTATTTTCTAAAACTTATTTATCCTAAGCCAATCACATTAATAGTATTAAAAATAAGTCGGGACTCTCAATGGATATGTTGTTGTGCTCATCGTTTTTTAACCTTATTATACATAACTAAAATTAAGATAAAATACACTATCATTTTCAATGTTTAAGACTTGTTTAATTTAGTTAAAATAAATTCGATTTTCTAGTTATAATATTTATAATTGGAAAATTCGTCTAGACAAGGTATTTTAGTAAACATACGGGAATAAAATTTACGAAAAATGTCACAAAGTCTTTTTTTTTATCTACATCGACATGTTCATGTTGACAAAACACGTGCATGCCTAATTTGTTTTTATTAAAGCTATCGTTCATGAAAGTCTGGTCGATTGATCATAATGGTTGTATTCTCAATTTGGAGACCTGCTCTTAAAAGAATTCGTACTTGCCTATATTTTTGTTGAAGATCGAAAAAATATCCATCTTTTTTGAGTTTTTCTCGACCTTTTACTTATGTTAATACGTTATTTTTCTTTGATATTTCTTTCGATACGAGATCAAGAGAGAGAGAGAGAGAGAGTTATCCTCCAGCAAGTTCTCAACGACAACATCAAATGCATGAGTTGTTGCTCAAATAACATCGAAACCACCCTCGTAAGAGTCTTATGAATCCATCTTTTCGATATACAAGCGCAGTTTTTTAAAATTAAAATAAGTTATTAATTTTCATAGCTAGACGCGAAAAATATATATTGCTCGAAATAAAATATTTGTTATTTTCATTTTTTAATGATTTTATCAAAACTTATTAAAATATATTCCAAAAAACAATAACGACAAAAACAAACATAGTAATAATAATATATTATTATTGCAAATTAAAAAAAAAAGACAACAAGAAAAGTGTGTCATTGGTTTGATATCATCGATTATTATGTCCATACCTTCTTCTAATGTCATTTTTATACACAATACTAAGTTTGTTTTTACAATGATTAATGAAGTTTTGTAATTATATTAAACTATGCTAATTGTCTTTGAACCCAAATTATGAAGATTATTAATTAAAAAAATAAGATAATTAACAAAAAAAAAATTTAACTATTTTTTATAACAGATCAAATTAAAAAAAATTAATTAAATAAATATTACTATCATTTTTTTCCGTTAAAACAGAGGTTCTGATAGATCGGGACAAACTGCAAATGTTCGCTGCGGCCTAGAATATAGGTGGACGCTCATGGTTGAGGCAGTGAAGTTAATTAAAATGTTTAAATTAATTTTTACAAATATGCAAAATGGAAAAGTTTCATTTTTTTAATATTTGTGAAATTAGATGGGAATTATTTAAATAATAAATATATTAATTACTAAACACGATTAAAGAGCTATAATTTTATATTTATTTATTGAGATAAATAATTTATTGTTTTAATTATAATTTATAATTTTTTAATACTCGAGTGAAAGAGTATTTATAAAGGAGAGAAAGGGAGGGGAAGGCTCAACCAATCCACCTCATAAAAGCTACAGAGACATTTCCCAACCTTTTCTTCGTTGTTATCGTTGTCTCTCCCTCTCTCTCTCTGGCTTTCTCCGCCATTGCCATGGCAACCATGCAATCTCTCCCATCGCCAACTCTCAGAGTCTCGCCGTTGGACCCGCTTCGCCGGCACAAGCATTCGTATTTTCTCACCAATGCGGCGCCTACCAAATCGAAGAAGGTCTCCTTCATCTCCGCCTCCTCCTCCACTACTGTCTCGGCTCCCAAGCGCGAGAAGGATCCGAAAAAGCGTGTTGTGATTACTGGCATGGGACTTGTGTCTGTGTTTGGAAACGATGTTGATGTCTACTACGATAAGCTTCTAGCCGGAGAGAGTGGAATTAGCCTTATCGATCGCTTTGACGCCTCTAAGTTTCCTACTCGGTTTGGCGGTCAGATTCGTGGCTTCAATTCCCAGGGGTACATTGATGGGAAGAACGATCGCCGGCTTGATGATTGCCTTCGCTATTGCCTTGTCGCCGGGAAGAGGGCTCTCGAGGATGCTGATCTTGGTGGTGATAAGCTTTCAAAGGTTCATTTCTGTGAAATTTTTGACACTCGATGCTTTCGACTTATTTAGGATTTTTCTAAAAAAAAAAGTATTATTTTGCATGTTCACCTGAAATTTTGTAGTTTCATATTTGTCTGTTTAGAAAGTCCTTGTTAACTGTTTTCTTATCTTAGTTGAATGATCCTCTGGAAATAGAACTCAGTTCTGCGTTCTGGTGACGATTTGATCCGTTTATTTCTTTTAAGAAGTTGTAACTTAATGTGCATTTCGTATGTTTAATAGCTACAAATTGATCAATAGGAGTTGATAAAGTCAAGTTTGAAGCTCCCATAGGGAAGGAACTTGCTTGTGGCTTTGTTATTTTTTAAATTGATCTGAATTCATATTTTAGCTAGGCAGACTAAAGCAATCAGCAATAGCTGATCTGTATTTGTAATTTTGTACCCTAATGTAAAAATAGGAAAAGGGAAAAAAGAGATAAGAATGCAAATCCAAGCAAAGCTATGTCTCTTTTTCCATAATAATTCAATGGAGGCTTAGTGTCTCAAAGATGCCTTCTTGTTGGGATTTAGGCTGCTTATGCAGTTATTTTATTCTTAGGATTCTATGTGGAAATTATGGGCTATGGTGACTTGATGATTTTAGTGTATTTGAGTTGGGAAAATGTTCTCCTTTTTTCGCATGGAATGCAATTTCAAGTAAAGGTTCACTATCTTTGCTCGAATGTAGCATGTCACTTGTATTTGACATATGACAATCAATTTGGTCCTATGATTGAAAAGAATATGTGATGAGAATTAATTTTAAGGTTGTTGCTTTTGTATTTCTCCACAGATTGACAAGCAGCGAGCAGGTGTACTTGTTGGAACAGGCATGGGTGGTCTTACGGTATTTTCTGATGGTGTTCAAGCTTTAATAGAGAAAGGTCACAGGAAAATTACCCCATTTTTCATTCCTTATGCTATTACAAATATGGGTTCTGCCTTGCTTGCCATTGATCTTGGTTTGATGGGTCCCAATTATTCCATTTCAACTGCTTGTGCAACGTCCAATTATTGCTTCTATGCTGCTGCAAATCACATCCGCCGAGGCGAGGCGGATATGATGCTTGCTGGTGGAACTGAAGCTGCTCTCATTCCTATCGGGCTTGGTGGTTTTGTTGCGTGTAGAGCTTTATCTCAAAGAAATGATGACCCGAAAACTGCTTCCCGACCTTGGGACAAAGGTCGTGATGGATTTGTCATGGGAGAAGGTGCTGGACTATTGGTAAGCTTCCGTAGTTCTTTTTTCAAGCATGCATCTCTAGGTTGCCTTTTACACTAATTTCAACATCTTTGGTAATCTCTCTCTCCTATTATGTCTGTGCATTTTTCTTCGGTCATATGATCAAAGTGATTTAACCTGCTGTGAGTTGATTTTTATTATTAACTGTCAGATGTTTATTTCCTTGACAGGTAATGGAGAGCTTGGAGCACGCAATGAAACGAGGTGCACCAATAATTGCTGAATACCTGGGAGGTGCAGTTAATTGTGATGCTTATCATATGACTGATCCAAGAGCAGATGGACTTGGTGTTTCTTCCTGCATTATGAGCAGTCTTGAAGATGCTGGGGTATCACCAGAAGAGGTACTTCAAACTAATTCTGAACAATTGCTATTATCATATTTACTTCTGGTCAAGTTACTCATAATTACCTCAACCGGGTTTATTTCAATTATTTGAACCAATAATGAAGAAGCTATTTAAGAGTATTTGACAAGATGGAAGTTTTTTAAACAACGCCCATTAGACCATCAATTCCATCCAGTTATTGACACAGGCTGAGGCTCTTGAGGATTATACTAGTAGACGTTTATCTGTATTTGACATTCTTCTGGTGGCACTGAGAAAAGTCCTTTCCCTAGGCACTTTCATATGCCTGTCCCTGTCCCTGAAATATCCCATTGCTGCCGTGTAGCTTCAAAGACATTACTCTTTTCCCAGCTCCATCTGAGTCATTTTTCTATTCGTACATTAATAACTAAATCAGATTTGTGTGTGATTTATTTCAGGTTAACTACATTAATGCACACGCAACTTCCACCCTTGCTGGCGATTTGGCTGAGATAAATGCTATTAAAAAGGTTTTCAAGGATACTTCAGGGATCAAAATCAATGCAACGAAGGTTATATCTCTCTCTCTCTCTCTCTCTCTTCTAATTGTGCATCTAATGAATGTTTTCTTCTGACTACGTGTCAGTGATGCTTTTTTCTTGTCAACCTTTTTATTTCAGTCCATGATAGGGCACTGCCTTGGTGCTGCTGGTGGTTTGGAAGCCATTGCCACTGTGAAAGCCATTACAACTGGATGGGTGCATCCTTCGATTAATCAGTTTGTATGTCCCCTTCTCTTTTCCATGCTTCTCATCTTATAGATGTTATTATTCTTATGATAGATTTTCATGGATATTTCTGTCTTTTGAGAAATAGAAATATGAATTTAAAATGCCATACTAATTGTTCTGAGTAAATTTAAAAACCATGAAATCTCTTTTTCAGTTTTTTTAGCCAGTTATTTACTCAAATTTGTTGAATTTTGTAACGCAGAATCCCGAGCCTTCAGTTGAATTCGACACCGTTGCAAACAAGAAGCAGCAACATGAAGTGAATGTTGGTAAGTTGCTGAAACCTCATCACAATGTCCTTACTGCTTAAAAATAACTCTTCATTTTACTAATCTGTAAATACACACATAACTACAGCAATATCAAATTCATTCGGATTTGGTGGACATAATTCAGTTGTTGCATTTTCGGCATTCAAACCTTGATCATCCGGCTTATCCAGAATTTTTGGCATGCGAATTTGAGGGTAACTATTTATTCAGAATTGAAAAGAGTGCACAGTCATCTTCATCTTTTAGCTTTCCTTGTCTCTGTAATTCACCCTTATATATTTGAACTTCTGGTTGTGCCATAAGGGTTAAAAGTTGGACTCTTCACTTAGGTCTAGAAACCATTTTTGGCTTTTCAACTGTTGCAATCAAGGCTTGGAATTTTTGAACTTGACAGAGTGGATTAAATAGAATTCAACCATTGAAATACAATTGAAGATGCTCTTTAAAGAATGCTTTTGAAGATCAACTGAGAAAACTAGCATGAAATAGTGAATATGATTTGATAATATTCCCATTTTGTTATTATTATGTGCTTGTGTCCATTGACATCTTTAATGGAGGATGTTTCCCACTCACACAAAGTTGGTAGGTTTATTTTTCTTTTCCCAAAAAGCAGATTCAATAAACTACTTAGAAAAAGTGACTCCAAAATTATTCATCTAAGATTAAGAAAATGCTGTAAAAATTTGTTTTCAAAAACTATTTTTGAAAAGCCACATAAATTGCCGGTCTCAAAATAGTTTTCAAAAGCACATTTAGATGAGTTGTCATTGATTGTTTATAGGCTTGACATTTGCGCATTGAAACTCAAGCGTACCAACATGTGGTAGTCCGCCCTTTGAAGACATGGATGACCAGTTATGGGTCCGACCCATAGAAATAAGGATGCACAATCTCATATCTTTTGGGAGAGTGCAAAACACATGGTTACAAACACGTTTTGAGCTAACCCCAATAATAAAATTATGCGGGCTTTAGTTCAAAACAAATAATATTATAGTGGAAAGATTAGAAACATCCCACAACATCACATGATTTAGAAGAATAGATATAATTTTGTATAACGACAAATTCTTGAAGCTCAAATCTATACCGATCAATTAGCCATGAGCGGTTCATCGTAAACCCGATCTCGAACCGCTCATTCCTAATCAACCCAGATAAACACAAACTACTATCCCTCCCTGTACTTTCCATAAAAAAATGGAAGTGTAGAGATAGAAACACTAAAAAAAACAGCAGAAAAAGGAAACCTTATCCTCTGCTAAACAAATTTCGGAGTGAGTTTTGCTTAGGATGGTCCAAAATGAGAGGGTATTGCTTTTTGAAGTAATGCCATTTGTCTTGGAAGAGATAGAAGAAGCCAGTGAGAGAGAGCTGGACAGTGAAGAGGACAGTCCAGAGGGATATGGGTTTTGCTGTCTTCTTATGGTAAGCATTCAAGCCTGTGTAAACATTGATGATTCCCACCAGAGATATTGTTGTTCCAACTATCCAATGTATTAGGTACCATATTCTTCTCTCTTTCTTCCCCCTGCAGTTCCGTAGTTAAAATTCGACCCGTAAAACAAACGATAAAACGATATTTCTTATGATATGTTCATCGATCTGATACGTAGGAACATAGTTTGAACCTACAGAAAGTTACCCGTCATTGTGTCACTCGAAATTTTTAAGTATTTTAGAGTTCGAACGGAGATGTGTACGCGTAAAACAGAGTAAAAATGCAGACCTGTGAGGTCTGAAGAGGCCAATGAGAGTTTGTACCCAAACAGCAATGTAAAGAGCAAGGCCTATTCTTTGGTGGCCATTGTTGAACAAATTCTCAAATTTCTTCATTGACATTACTCCTCCTGCTGTCACCAGAGCCACTGCTAATATCTGTTCCAATCACACCCAAAATAATTAGTAATCACCCTCCCTCTCTCTCTCTCTCTCTACATTCACACAGAGAGAGAGAGAGAGGGAGAGAGAGAGGGAGTTTATGTTTCTGAAAATTCTCTGATGTTTATCAGAACTTCATTGAGAAACACTTAACCAAATAAACAGTTGTTGATCTTTGATAATGGAAAGGCTTGCCTGAAAGAGAAGATGGAGGTAGAAGAAGAGCTTTACTCTTGTAGATCCTCCCTCTTCTCTGCTTGACATTCTGATAACCAATATTCCCATGGGCATTAAAAACCCCATGGAAGCCCAGAGAAGAAGGCCATGGATCTCCATTGCCAACTTAATCTCATTATTCACCTGCAAAAGAAAACAAATGATTAAAAAGAATAAATTTGAATAAGTTTGAAGAAATATGTCTAGAAATGAGGAATTGATTGATCTTCTTACCTTATCATTGTGGTTTTCTGTGCTGTTGTGAAGTTTAGAGTTGCTGTAATCTTCACGCAGTGAGCCTTGTACTAATGATCTCAAAAAAACAGTACAGAGAATAGCTAGTCTCTGAAATCCTTCCATCTTCAACCTCTCTCTCTCTCTCTAGAAATATAAGCTCATTCTCTCTCTAGAAATATAAGTTCATCCAGTCCAGACAGACTATGGAGAAACCAGAGAGATAAGATTATATGTTTATATATTTTCGTAGCCATGATTGATGTTACAATGGCTGGTAGAAAAGCTGATCTCTTTTGCTTTTGTTAAAAGAAGATGATCTTAATTAACAAAAGGTATTTCAAGAACTTGTAGTATTTCCAAGCATCAACGGAATTTCTGAGAAAATAATTAAAAATCCAATTTTTTTTTTGTTAAATCCCACTGAAAAAGGTGCAGCAGATGCTCTGCAATTTCAAACAAAGTGGGTTTGACATTCAACCACTTTTATTTTTCCTTATTTTTCACAAAATCTAAGTAGTTAGAAACTTCTAATTCACATAATTCAAGGAATTAGATGTAGAAAGAAAGAAAAACTATTCCTGTTGAATATGGAAATCTGATTGAAACGGGTCGAACCAACCTTTTTGATTTTGTTTGCTTCTAACCTTACGAAAACCAAACTTAGAATCGAATCAAATGTTTTCGTTGCAGTTTTTGATTCCTGTTTTGAAGAATTACGAGTCAATCTGAGTAAAAAATTGAGCAAAACTGAATAGAAAACATGATATGATTTCAGTTCGGTTCTCAACTTTACTTGGTTTGGTTTTGATTCCTCAAATGAGGAACCAAACTTGTCCTGCTCGGTTTTACTTTGTAGTGAAACCGAGCCAAACCGGCTCAATCCCACAGCTAATGGGAATGAATTCTTCTTTTCGGAGTTAAGCTCGTAATGATGGAAATAAGTACAACATTTAAACTATGAATTATGATATACAAATGATAACAGCATACAATCACAATTAAATACATAAATTTATGACTTCAAAGTTATGAAATTGGACCCATCTTAATCCCATTGATTGAGCTCTAACCTCCCCTAACAACAATTATTATTCTTTAAATTGAAGCACTTTCAATTGAAACCTCCTATCACATAAAGCACAAATGATGAACAACAAAGCTCTTGTCCTTGGATTAATTATCATCAAAACACATATTTTGTCACGCTAAGATGCTTCAACGCTTTATTCCTTTACCAAAACCAATTTTATAAAACCGAGCGAAGATTAGACCATTCCTCATTCTGTCACTGACCCTCTCCGTGTCGTGAGGGTGCTGTCATCATTCAAAGGGGGGCATGAAAACCAAGTTGTATGAACCATAGTGAAAGTTACTGTTGTTATACCTCTCATGGAGTCAAAATTATTAAAAATTATGATGAAAATAAAAGAGGGTATGGTGTGAATATGGCCAAAGTGAATAAAAAAGGTGTCTTTTTTTTGGTCCACCTGCAATTGAGCACTCTCTTTAGTTTCTTGTAGTTGATGATGAGAAAGAGACGAGAATTTCAACCAGAAAAGGGATGATGAGAAGAAATTTGTGATCTCTTTTTCCCGACAATTACAATTACATTGTTTGGATTACCCGTCTCTGTCGATTAAGAAATCCGAGCAACTTTTAGTCGAGAAAGCTTGGAAGACATAAAGCGTGATTCGAGTCCAAGACGCCAAGGCGTGTGCACATCCGATGACATAATACAAAATCAAATATACTTAATAAAAAACAATAGTTGAATAATTAGAAAAGATAACTCTATCAAGTGAGATATGTTAACTGTAATTAATTACACTAATTAAAGATCATGTTTATCATTACTAACAAGCAAAACTATGTATTTAAGAGTAACATTATAGGCTACCACATTTAGTAACATATTGGTAGAAACTAATTAATAAAATATTAAAATTCCTAATTTAGTATCATTTTATTAAATGAAGACGGCGGCTTTAGATTTAAAATAAACATGAGCAAAAGTAAAGAGAAATCATTGCAATTGCATTTAATTTCAAAAAGAAAAGGAAATGGGTACGCAGTCATATCAATCTTTATGTGTAAAATTCACATGCATTAGATACTAATCCAACCAAATAAAGATGATTAGTGATTGGATTACTGATTAAGACCTTCTTTCTTGTGATCAATACTTCAACCATCACAAACACGTAAACAGATTCAAATTGGACCAGAATATGTAAAAGAAAGCTTCACAATCTAATTGTAACAAAGCAGGTTCAGGGGCTAAGGTATTAGATCCTCAATCTCATATCTTTTCGGGTCGATAGAAAAAATCTGCAATTATAGAATAATACAACACAACCAGCTGGTGCGAGACAAATGCAGTTGTCAAACCAGAGTGGAAGAACAGGGGTAATATCAACATTGATCAGCAGGGCAAGTCTCTCATTTGACATAATTTGGATTATAGAATCAAATATAAGCAAAGCCCAATTTGAAATGTCACAAGGGAATGATAATATCAAACTGCATTCTCAAAGAAACCAAAAATCCACTTCCACAATCTCAACATAAACTATGTTGCCTCGAATTATAAGACACAGCAGAAAAAATCTCTTCAGTATATGTATGAGTTTATGTTCAAAGCATTGTCACTATGTTTCATCAAGTTGATCATTGAACATCAAATCATAAACAAATAAAAAAAACAACAATAATCATAAAAGCGGATCGCACTTCACTGCCATTTTAGTAGGAAAAAAAAAACTCATTTCCAGAATCTGAACATAAAAAAGAAACATTTAAATGTCTCATCTTTTCAGAGAAAACAGAACCTGTTGAAAAAAAAACAAATGACATGGGGGGTTTCTCATTTCAGAAATAGAATAAGAACAACACTCTAACCTCTGTTCCTCAACTTGCAGACAAACGAGTTACATAAACAAATTGGGTCTTGAAGCCTTGTATGTAGTCTTCAGCCTCCTAGTTGGTGGCCTAACCTTCTTGAACACTAATGGGAATTTGATCTTTGAGTCATGGAATTGCTTGGTGCTCTCTCTTTTGCAAAGCTTGGCAGGGACAGTAGCAGTCTTGATGATTTGGATGCATGGAAACCTCACTCTGTGACGGGAAGCCATCTCATTGTACATATGTTCCACAGCCCCGTTAAGAGTGGTGTCACGATACTCCTTGTACATGTTGTGATAACCAGTTCGGCTTTGATACCTCAACCAAATACCATAGTTCTTGATTGTAGTTGGATTCTTCTCAAAGATCTGAAAAAAATGCATGTAAGATCCAAATAAGAATACCGTAAGTGTTTTGTCTTCTTATTGCATCTTTGGAAATTGTAGGACGTGAATTTCAATAATAATTCTTAATTTCTATATGTTGTTTTTGACATCTTGAAGAACTATTTTGTTTAGGCAAGCGATCCTCATTTTATCTTCTTGCCTATCAGGATAATCAAAGGATAGACATAGGATGTGTTTCACTATCCATGATTGTGTATATAAATTGACTGCTCTTTAGTCTATTTACTTACAACTGGATTCATTTTATCAACAGAATGAACACCAAGCAATAGAACAATTATGTAAAATAATGCAAAAATATGAGCGTTTCATAAACTAACAAGTAATATGAACAGAAGAAGTAAAAAAAAAAGGTGACAAACATTAGCATTGTTATCACTAATGCTTATGTCAACCTACTTGCGAAAAGTGACAGCCATTAATTATCAGCTGGTCAAAAAACAATGATTTTATTTCATTTATTAGTCTGCACAGCGATTCTGAAAAGAGTTCCAATGACAACGAAATATGGTACAAAAAAACAAACCGCAATTTCAACAAAGAAGACTAATTTAAAATGACAAGAAAATCATCATTCACATATTATAAGTCCATCCCATACAAATATTCTATATAAACATAAAAAATTAAACTCGACCAGAAACTTTAAATAAATTATCTAAGGGCCAGCTCTAGTTTGTTAAACGAATGCTTCTACATAAAAAATATGTGATGAATAATCAAGCAGGATGTTAACTGAAGAAATGAGTGAACTGTGCTAATCTGTGGTAATAATTAGTAAACTAAATGCATCAACGATTACAAGCTAAACCATAGATTATTTACTGGGTAACAGCTAATTACCATCTCTAACTTGTAATTCAACTAGACACAATTCTCTATGAAATCATTGTTAGATAATGAAAGAAGTAATAAAGGTTTATATACCTCGTTGATAGCAAGGACTTGGCCATTGCTCTTCTTGACCTTCTTCAGCTTCCTCAGAAAGTACCTGCCGGCACGCTAATAAATACCATTTCGACAGGAACAGATTCGCAACTTGAAAAAACACATCACAAGACTCACCAAAACTTAGACTTAGCCCGAACCTCATTCGTTGCCCACAGCTTCATACGATAGATCTTCGGGTGCTCATCTGCATCAGTAGGGAGAGCTCTTCCCACAACCTGATACTGGTGAAACTGCAAATCCACACCAAAAAGAATACCAAAACTCCCATAAATGACAAGAAGACAACGAATTTTCAACTAATTTTCATGACTTAACAGGTAAAATGTCTTTGGAAATCTAAGGAAAGCAGAAAATTGGGACTCGGCACGGGATCGCGAGATCAGGAGACAAAGTACGCAGTTCTAACCCCTAGATAAAACCAAGAGATCGGAGACTGAACGTGAAACCTTACCCTGAAAGTAACCATTTCCGAGAGAAGAAGAACGACGCGGGTTTCTCAAAACTCTCGCGCTCACTCTAGTTGTTGAAGAACACAACACTTCAAGGGTTTTCTTAGCATTATATATATAGGAAGCTGGGAGAGTGAAGGAAACCCTAAACCTGGAATTTCCGCGATGATTGGGCTTTTACGATGATGGGCTTCACTAACCCAAGCCCAACTTCACTACAAATATTCTATTTCATGGGTATGGATTTATTTATTTAACATTTTTTATTACAATTAATTAGTAATAATTTTATTAATATTTAATAAAAACAAAATTTTGGGTAAAATATGGTATTCATATATATTTTTTCAACTAAATTTAATATAAAAAATTCATTTTAATTAGACTAAATCGATTATAGTTTTGTCTTTTTTAAATGAAATTAATTTAAAAGATTTATTTACTTCAAAAGTAATGAAAAGAAACTCATAAAATTTTATCCAAATAAGTATTTTAAATGATACCAATAAATATTTTAAAGGATTATTTATAAAAAAATTTGAGAATTTTCTTTTCGGGTTTTGGGAACATCTCGCTCCGTTCATAGATCTGAGATCGACATCTACGTTTCATACAATCAATCGGTATAATCAAGAAGACGGCGAATCATCCCTTTAAAACAAAATAGAAACTCTTATTGGATGTTGTCTGTCTACTTTTGTTAATTTATACGTGTAATCCTATAAGAAAATTTTATTATGTCACAATGTCAAGCCGACCTTTGGTTAAACATAATTAACTTAACCAAAAAAACTAGTATAATCAAATATGAACTTCAAACTCTCTCTTTGATTTTTAAGCCGAGACGAGGCCGATGTAGCCAGCGAGCAATGCCAAAACGGAAGATATGGTGTATGCGCCAGCTACTATGAATGGTTCTTTGATGCCACATAATTCAAGGTGATGATGAAAGGGCACCATTCGGAATAAGCCCCGACTTGTTCCCTTCAAGTGTTTCGTTGTTTTCTTGTACAACACCTGCGTAAGACAACGAATGATCTCGACTTTTAGAATGGTAAAAACATTGTTACAAAATTTTCCAAATTTAACAATACTATTAAATTTCATCTCTTATTCTACACTTTAATGTTATCTTCTAAAGTGTCGTTACATAATTAGTGTAATTAATATTTTATTTTAATTATTTATACACCTGATAATAACTTACTCGTAAATACTACGATAGAAGAGCAATTATAGGACACAGCTCATGTGGCTTATTGTTACATAAACTAACTCATCACTGTGTAAACAATTTTCTTAAGTACTTCCAAACAAAACTGTGAAAACAAGACAAGTTTTTTCAATTGGTCTTTCTGTTTCACGAAATCTGTTTTGAAAGTAGTTTTCTAATACCATCTCTCAGACAGAACAGAGTTACCTGGATGATAACTGATGATGCTTCCAATACAAAGACGCCAGATGAAATAAGTAAAGGAAAAAACATTCCAGAACAAGCAGCCATTGCAGCTAATGCTCCACCAAGAGCCATTGACCCAGTATCGCCCATAAATACAGACGCTTTGTATCGATTATGCAAAAGAAAACCAACACAAGCTCCCCCCATTGATGCTCCGAACACAGCAAGATCTATTTTTTCACAATGTTCAAATGAAATTTATGTAGTCATCAGTCATTACTCAAAAAGTGTTAGAAATGGCCCAAGTTCAAATTATAATGTCTTGGACATCCCCCAAATTGAGTTTGAAAAGAACATCAAATACCAGAATAAAAAGCCAACAGAACTTCAACCAGGGTACAAAGACGTCGATTGTATGTTTTCCGTTTTTCCCAAAACAGAACATAATCACCACCAGTGAAGTTTCAGAATTTTTTCGGTCTAAAACATCTCGTTTCCAATTTTCTCTCACTTTAGAAATAGCAATTTTGAAAATGCTTCTTAAGCTTACCCATGATTTTGTATCCAAGTAACAATGTTGACTTGGTACGTACAAATCTGTTTCCCTTAAGGATTACTACTACATTCTTGATACAATAGAATTTAATTATGCCAACAATTAAGTTATCGATTAAACAGCCGATTATAATTTCCTCTATTTCTACAGAGTGCCCTCTTCAGACCTGCAGATTTGGAGCTTGGGGTGCACTTCTACTCTAATCTTAACTTACTGCTATTACAGAATTACAGAATACGAGGAAACGATATTACTAACAGGAATTTATCTCATTTAATCGGGTATTATTATGATCGTTAGGAGGGGCCGCTAATTGAGGAAGATTTTTGTCATCGTTAATTACTTTATCAGATATTTATTTCCAAATGGAAATAAGCAAAATAAAAAAACGATAAAGAGACAAGGACTAACCAGAAGATATTGGAAGCACTGCAATTGCCATTCCTATAAAGGCCAAGGCAGCCGTCCCACCGGCTAGCCCATCAAGACCATCAGTCAAGTTAACTCCATTTCCCATGGAAACAAAACAACATGAAGTCAACAAAGAATAATACTTTCCAATGTACACTAGCCCAAGTGGCGCAGGCACAGGAACTATCATTTTCCTACATACGAAGACAGAAAATGTATCTTGGAAAGCTATACAATATAGTATGCTATAATTATTACTGGAATCTGCTGCCGAGGAACTACATTGTCAACAAAATGCAAACTCTACCCAATATAAGATGGTTCAGGACAAATTTAAAAAACACGATCTCGCAGAATTTAACTAAGAAAAATAAATCATTGATACAAAAAAAGAAAACTAACATACTTCTCTTTTTGTTTGGGGCCAGAGCTCCAGAGCAGAAAAAAATTTAGAAAACTTGAATTTATTTGTATGTTTATTATTTCAAGAATAGGTGTTTGAGTTACCATCCGAAATATGTTGCTCAGATTAGTACAAGAAGCTATACATGCTGTAAGGGGTTGAAATACTTGTGACATTCAACCAAAACGAAAACCAGATTCCAACAGCAACCTGAAATTAATAGAGAAGATAAGAGTTATAACCTATCAAAACCTTATAAACAGCATTATAAAAACTCAAAGCTCAAGAAACAAGCAAATAGAAGAAATACGTTTCACCTCCAACAAAATTTTTATCCATGGTGATAAGCCATAGTTATGGTTCTTGATAAGGCAGAAGATGTCATCTAATAGCCCAATTGCAGCAAATGCTAAAGTTGCTCCGACTGCTCCAGAAACTTCCGAAGAAGAAAAACCAACAACAAATTGTGTAACAATTAGGCCGGCAGGAACAAAAAATAATCCACCCAAAGAAGGAGTTTTTCTTTTCAAGTAGTGTCGGGTAGGTCCTTCTTTCCTGATTATTTTGTATAACTTCAAACTGTGGAATAGTGGGACGCAAATATAGCCTGCAAAAGAGGCTAAAATGGCTGACAAACAAAAAGGGCGAGTCAAGTGAAATGGATCCAAAGGTAGACGAACAATGCGCCATGCACACCAATCGACATAAGAAAGAAGCGCCACCAAGAAGAAAATAAGTCCCATATTGATAAAAACTCCATGCCAGATCCTGCAGACAGTGAGCAGAATACCTAGGTAAGAATGGAAAAAATTAAAGACTGCTGTTCTGTTTATTTAAGTAAATACACTAATTAACATAACATCTATATACATCTCTAATGTAATCACAACATGCTTACTTGTGCTTCCTGCTTTCCCTACCAAGCATTGCTAAACGATGTGTACTAGCTGACAATGCATCATTACTTGATACAGAAACACCAGACAAATCAGTATCAGACACAGTATTTAATATCATTTCTGAATCACTGTCTTCACCATCACTGGATGAGAGAATATATCCAACAGTTGCCACATTTTCGCCCCAGTCATAGTCATCAAGAGATGGTATGTCAAAGTCCTACAAAAGTGATAGAAGTGCAATAAGCAGTCTAAAATATTTGAATAAGAGATTTGGACACCATCCATTTCTTCTCTGGTATTTGTTTTAGTTTGTGCCTATAATTGCATGACCTCAACGAAGGATGCAATTCCTACTCATCCAATAAGGGAACTACAAAATAATTCTTCGCATATGTAAGAGTGTGGAAGTGGGGGAAAGTGGTGCAATCCATAAATTCAGTGATCCTTAGAGGATACTTCAAAATTTTCCTAAACCAGTCAATAGTTTACAATTGTAGTGATCATTAAGACTTCATAACATAGTTCATGTTCATCTATATATTCCTATATTAATTAGCACATAATATTTCATATTGATGTCGATTTAGATCAGTTTAAAAGAAAATATAAACTAATCCATGACGCGTGATGAAATCAATCATGAGTTACACTCTAACTAAGAAAATAGCTATGCATACAAATATATAGGTGTTTCATATATAGTAAATAAGTACCATATCTATGCATAAAGGCTAACAACCAACACCTTTTTCATTGGTTATCCTTTCTATTACAACAGATAATCATTTATAAACAGTCTTAAGAAATTGATCATCCTAATAAAATTTAATCTGCGCAGTGATAGCGTAGATACCTGATCAAAGGCACTCCGTCGAAACTTAAACCCATTAGCACGATAATTGAACGCATTTAACTGCACATGAACATTGCCAGTCAGGTAAGAAAAAAAAAACACGACAAACACGTTATGACTGCAATATTTCAGTTTGAGGCCGAAAAAATTAGTGTCTCGTGAATTCATCGTTTCATCAACTATCGTTCTGGCTCAAACATCGGCTAATCTCTTCACATTCCTCTCACACGGCAATCAAAAAACCAATAAGCAACGAGAAAATTCCAAAACACAACAATATAAAAACAAAAGAAAAGGAAGCCAAACAACCAAACTTCAAAACACATACCTGAAAACCGAAAAATGACTTAGAAAATGAGCAGTTAATTGAAGAACGAAATCGAGCGGGAGCAGAAAAGTTCCGAGGCGATTGTAAAAGCCCAATCGGAGAGGACGGGGGACGGCGCTTAAGGTAGTGGGGGTGAAAGTAGAGAGAAAGGGAGTGAGATCGCATGGCTTCGGACAGGAAAGAAGAAGACGAGAGCCAGACGTTAGAAGAAGAGGAGGTGGTTGAGAAGAAGGAGGGAACCGAAAGGAGACGGCATTTTTTTTTATAGCTTGAGCTTCATATTCTTCTTCTTCTTCACAAAAATGGAAGGTCACAGAGGAGAGCCAGGAGGAGAGGGGAGGTAGAAATGGCCGCCCCGTCCGATCTCTGACACGTGTTGATGGAGTTTTGTTAATTAAATATCATAATTGTTTAATTTATTAAATTAATTTTTAATTGTCAGAACGGACGATAAACACGAAGAACTCGTCCACGGCTTTATCTTCTGCTCGTGATTAAATTATATAAAATTTAATTAACGAGTGTTAAGATGGATTTGGAAAGAGATTAGTCTCGCTCTTAATTAATCTAAAAATATCCAAAAATATTTTAAATATCTAGATTTTTTTTCGAGTATTATAATTTTTATTTTTTGAGCAACATAATTTGTCAATAAAATTAGAAAAAAAAACAACCATTTGATCAGGAATAAATATAATTAATATTTTTTAAAATAATTTATAATTTATTTTAATTATTACATCAATTAATAAATAAACAAAATAAATGAGACAGTCTTAATCTTGAGGTGACCAAAGCCGACCCCACCCTGGACAAAACCCACCCTATATGGTGCATTTTAACACTTAAATGTCATGTACAGTCTTTAGGCAACATTTATTAAGATTATAATCTAAAGTCTATATTATTAGTTCCATTTCAAGTAACATTTATATGATTGGGCTACATGCTTTCAAGTTTCCCTTGAATTCAACATAATTCCTCATAACATCATCAACCAAGAACAAATTGCAAATAGTACGACATAGAAATTGAACACAAAAATTTCAAGTACTAAATTGTGTCTAAGAACTCAAGTTAAGTATTTCGATAAAACATTGACTAAGTTTTCGATGAAATTTCATAACCAAATAAGCAATCTAAGTGCAAAATAAGGGAATGAAGCACATGAATGGCAACAAAAACAAGTTGGTTGGAACGAGGAGACGAGCTTAGAGCCTTCTTCCTCTCCTACCTCCCTTTCTGCGAGTGCTGTCGGTCGGAATTGGAGTCACATCCTCTGCAACAATCATCGAATCCAAAAACAAAATCAATTTATTCTGCTTTTTCACAAACTAGAGAGACTAATCATAGAAACAAAATCATGATGATTTTTATTCATATTACTAAACTGCCTAAGATGACACATAATCTAGTAATCAAATCGACTGAAAAAGGGCACAACTCCCTTGCAGAAAAGACTAGCCATTAGCTTAATTTACTTTCAACCAAACTAATTTCAAACCCTTGTTGACTTAGTTAATACAAGATCACCAACCATTCTTCAGACTCCATGTCATTTTTTATCTGTTGAGACACAATCCTTACAGAAAAGACTTGCAATTGGCTTAATATAATTTCAACCAAATGAATTTCAATTTGCTTGATAGCATAAAACACCATCACCACCAGAAAGCTACTACAAGATCATCAAAGATTCTTCCTGTCATGTTTTATCAAACGGTGTTTAATTGTTGAGAAAAAAACGTCAATCCATAAAAAGAAATTGAGCAGCCAGATTCAAAAACTTAGGTACATAGTTTTTAAGCATCACAAAATCAGACAAACAAAAAATAGTAGATAGAATTGTAAATAATAAAAGAACTTGAAGAGAATTAAAACCTCACCTATACGACCAATTCTCATTCCAGAACGAGCAAGTGCACGCAGGGCAGATTGAGCACCTGGACCAGGTGTTTTTGTCTTGTTTCCTCCAGTAGCACGTAGCTTAATATGAAGAGCAGTAATGCCAAGTTCCTGATTAACCGTTGAGATGTGGTTACTACAGAGGTACAAACTACACAAACTATGATTAACCGTTGAGATGTGGTTACTACAGAGGTACAAACTACACAAACTATGATAGATATGTTGGATATATTTGGCACTAGCATACAAAACAAAAAACCCAAAAAACAGGGAAATCGAACAAACATCAAAAGTAAAGAAAACACTACTGAAGATGAGATAAAATTCAAGATAAAGACCTTGCATCTCTGAGAAACATCTTGAGCTGCAAGCATTGCTGCATATGGGGAAGACTCATCCCTATCAGCTTTCACCTTCATACCACCTGTTATTCATAAACATATTTAAACATCAATGCTATTATGACACTTTCCTTGTTAATGTATTCATTCATCCATATATATGATGCTCTAAAGACCAAATAAAATATTGGGTAGTTTATCTTATAGAAATAAAAGGAAAAAATGGCCCCCAAAGGTAATGTTGGAATCAAAAAAGGGAGACAATGTGCTTATATATATAGTACATGTTCATTTTATGGTATGTACGAATACATGCGCTCATACTTCATGGTAATGTCAATTATTATTCTTTTACCAGTTGTATCAATTTCTTTACAAAATTACATGAATTCAGAAAACAAACAAACTGATAAAAAAAAAGTAAAAGAAATTCTTGATTGATATTGTTTTACTGATTACAGATAGAAGATTAAAGACACCTGCTATTACAATAAAAAAATGCAAATATAAATTCCAAAGAAATATCTATATTTACCTGTGATGCGCACTAGGGTTTCTCTACCAGACAGATCTGTTACATGCTGCAATTAAACAGATCGATCAGCATCTACAACAATAAAAATCCTCAAAGTAGCAGGAGATGTAATTAGGCTTTCAATCATTCAACTTACAATAAATGTGTCATTGAACGATGCAAAAATGTGGGCTACTCCAAAAACATGCTCTCCTTCTCTTACAGAAGGCCCAAGGGTTACAGTTTCCTCCTTTGGCTCCCTAGTCTTCCTCCTTGACTGTGTTTAATCCAGTCCAGAACAGTTAGGAAAGAAAGATATCCGTATAAGGAAGAAGAAATTCAAATGGTTACACATTAATCAAGAATAAGATCAGTTACTAAATCTTTGGAAAAGCATATAGTCCTGCTTTCCCAGCAATTTCTGAAATACAAAAAAAAAAAAAAAAAAACCGTGGAAAGAAGGTAAAAACAACAATGACGAAATCACGCTGGAAACATCAACAAAACTCCAAGTCAAATTGCAAAACATCGTTAAACCTCATTCCAGTGAAAGGAGAGACGTAAGACATTCTTAAATACAACAGAACTTCTAGAACCTTAAGCATTAAATCAATAGAGAATTACTAGAAAATCCATCAAAATTTGAACCTTACACTAAACTACGCTTTACAGATCTGGACAACGCCAATTTCTGAGCTCGAAATCAATTTCTAAACTTAAAACATGGATCTTAAACACTTCACTAGCAAAATACAGAGCAAATTATCAGGTCATTAAATTTATATTTTACCATGATTTGGAGACGATGAGTGATAGCAAGGTTCGTTGGATGCCCCCCTAACGAAGGATTCGGCAAACAGCGTTCGTACGAAGACAAACGAGGGAAGCTATCGAAGCCTTTATATGAGAGAGCGGCACTAGGGTTTTGAATGTTACTAACACGACGCTGTTACCCTGCATTTACACATAGAACCTTTAACTCTTATTTTATCTAAACCGACCCCTAAAACTATTAATTTTGCAATTAATTTGCCTTGGCTTTTTATTTATTATTATTTTTTTGCATTGTTTATTATTATTTTTTAAACATTTTTTGACCTAAATCACTATTCCCTAATAAAAAAATTAGGGTTAGTAAAAAAATAATTAAATATTCTAATTAAATTTAATAGTAGAGATAAAATTAAAAAATTAAAAACAAAATTTGAGTATTTTAATAAAAAAAATCGTGTGATTTCATTTTTACCAACGTTACTAAATTGATTCATGGTCGACAACTAATTTTTTGCTCATAAATTTTTGCTAAAGGTCCAATCAGAGCCCTAACCAGTCTTTCTGCAAGCAAATTGTTTGTGGGTTGACCTTAAAGGAGCAAGCAGGGCACCATGATTGTGCCAATAGAACATCGCGGCACCTTTATTTTGTGAAGAATGTTGTCAATTGGCAACAACTATTTTACTATGCGTTATTAGGGCTTAGAAGTTCAAGGCTTGCAGACTCAACCACAAACTATTTAATTCCAAGTGGATCGGGTCAGGGCATTGGCCTACGCCCATCCCAAAACCGACCAGAGCCTTGTTTCAGTGGGCCAACCTGGATTAAATCGACCTGCTTATAAGGTTTAATGTTGATGTGAATACGAACATTTTAACTTGTTTTTCAATTTATGTGACAAAAAAATGTTGTCAACCAATGACATGATTGAGAGTAATAAAAGAAAAATTATACGGTGTTTTCTCTAAAAAATTGTCGGCGAAAATTGATAATAGGATTATTTAAAAACAAATCAAAACTATAATGACATTAAGAGAGAGTTTTGCAAAATTAATAATTATAAGGGTTTGTAATAGGATATCAAAATTTGAAGGACATTTGTGCAAATACAATGTAGCAGCTTCATTGTGTACCTCTCCCCGCCTGTGTTGAGTCTGTTGACGGAGAATCCTGCTCTTGCTAGGGCATCCAGAGAAGCTGGCTCTCAATCGTCACTTCTAAATCATGGTGAGAAAAAACGAATCTACTGTTAACTTATAATTTCATTGAGAAATCCTTGTAAGATTTCTCTAATTTCGGTCTCGTTTTTCAGGAATAAAAGTTTCAGTAGAGCGATAGTTTGTTTTCGGAGTTTTCTGGGGAAGAGAGGATCGAAGAAGAAGAACTAGTAGGAATGAGTACTTCTACCGCTCTTCGAGATCTACAGCGTGAGCTGGAATCCAAAGCAAACGATCTCAGCAAGCTCCAGAAAGGTAAACTTCGAATCTTCTTGTCTCTTCATTTCAACAGTCATAATATCTCTTGTTCATGTCTTTCATTTACGTTGGACTCGCCTTAGATATTGCGAAGAATCACCAAGTGAGGAAGAAGTACACGATTCAGCTGGGCGAGAACGAGCTAGTCCTCAAGGTTTTCTTTTTCCTGTTATCCATTTATTTATCTTTCACTTATTTCCTCTGAATACGAAAAGAAAATGAAGTTTTGTGTTTCGAGTTCTTGTTCATGTTCTCCATTGTCACCAACGAAAAGCTCTATCAGTGTTTTCTTTATCTGATGAGTGATGAAATTTTTTGTTAAAATTATATACAAGAAGGTGAGTGAAGAAAAAACTCCATACCCATCTTCCTTTTCTCAGATTCCTCAGTATAACTTTTGCATTCGTTAGTTATTATCTTTTGATCCATATTTGAATGTTCCCAGTTTTTTCCTGTAATCTGATCAATGCAATTTTGGTAAAAAAAAAAAAAGAAGAAAAAGCTAATTATACAAGGATGATTTTTGTTGTTTGCTTTAGAGGTACTATATGTGAGAATTGTAATTGACGTTAATGGGACATTTCCTTTGTGGCTGTTCTCTTTTGTCCATAACATTCTCTTTTGTGGCATATGTAGGAATTGGATTTGTTGAAGGAAGATGCAAATGTTTATAAATTGATTGGTCCGGTACTTGTGAAGCAAGATCTAGCTGAGGCAAATGGAAATGTCCGCAAGAGAATTGATTACATCTCTGCTGAATTGTATGCTTCTGTTTCCTTACTTCTTCAAGAATGCCCTTATACCATGCTTATCTAAAGATTCAAATTGTATAATCTCATGAAACTTTCTTCTTGATTCTAAAAATTAATTGATGTACTGTTACAACGTTGGTCAGGTTCATTATCTTTCTATTTGTCTCTCTCCTATTATGGATTTATCTGATCCAGACTAAAGCTATTTTTCCACGAGTTCAACATTTATGGTCTTGTACTTGTAAATTGTATTTTCCTGAACATTTTTTTGCGTTTATGTATGATGGTGATGTAGCGGTGTGTGTTTACTTTGTTGCTAAAACATCTCTAATATGTGATTACTTTTAAGACCTTAATTGATCTACCGAGATTATTTACCGTCTTGTCCTATGTCAGCTAAGTATCTGATCTGTTGGAATATTCCTAGCTGATTAGGCAATTAGCAAGTGGAACATAAATGTAAGCATAGGGAGAGCATGAATTTCAGACCTGTATTTTTATATTTTGTAAGAAATAGGGATACCCTTACAGGGGTCCTTCAACTCTGGAATGGTTCTCTTAGAGATGCAGAAGCTACTTTTATTAGTCATTTTTTCATTTTGCCAGTGCACTTGTTGATTTGTGAAATTGGTTTTGCAAAAACCAGGAAGCGGCTGGATTCTACTGTCCAAGATTTGGAAGAGAAGCAGAATAGCAAGAAAGATGCGGTTTGTGTTGTCGTTATATGTTACTGTATTATTTTCTAATTCCAAAACGCAAATCATATCACGCCGTATATCTACAAAACTTCCGATGAACTTCAGCCATTTCAGACAATCATCCAATCATGCTGTTTGTTTTTTGCTGCAGATTATGAAGGTACAGCAGAGAATTCAATCTCTTCAGGCAGGAAAGGCCAAGGCATGAACCCGTCGAGTCATTGTCATTGTCTATAAGTCAGTTCTGAGTGTGTTTTGGGTGTTGAATGAGGTTTCTTTTTTTTCTTATAATTGATGATTATCTGCAAATCCACTTTGTCAGTCCTACATACACCTAGAATTTGTTTCCTTTGATTGAAGAAAAGGGCGAAGCATGTGTTTGGAAGAAAGTTCTTAGAATTGTTGTTGAAATACCAAAAAAGAAAAAAGGAAAATTGTTGGAAGCATAGTTTTCTGAAAACAATGTTTGAGAAATACTGAGGTACAATACAATGTTGTCGATGTTTTTAGATTTTGGTCGTTTTTTCAACTTATTGACTTTGTATCCATTGGGTTGGGATGTTTTTGGCAATGATTTTGATCAGTTTTGGGAATTTGGAACTGGACAACTGTTTTCTCAAGGTTTGAACTACTCCTCCCACCCTGACCAAGAGTGGCTCCACTTGGGTCCCCTCATGAATCTCAAATTAACGAGCTAACAAGCTGACCCGAGCTTAACAAGCATAAATAAAAACTAGGTTGAGCAAAACTAGA
The DNA here is from genome assembly GCA_022433065.1 of Begonia loranthoides. Classification (NCBI taxonomy): domain Eukaryota; kingdom Viridiplantae; phylum Streptophyta; class Magnoliopsida; order Cucurbitales; family Begoniaceae; genus Begonia; species Begonia loranthoides. Next base: position 1,958,596 of record CM039478.1, on the reverse strand, counting down.
GAAGTCAAACCAATTTGGTTCGGGCTCGTGGGGTTGAACCAAGTCAGCCCAGACGAATAAGTAGTCGGACAATTTAGACAGCCCCCATCTTATAGAAGCTCAAATGGAGGTGCAATCGCCTTTGCTACCCTGCCAATCAAATCATCTTGAGAAACAACGAAGAAGAAGCCCATAATTGATGGAAAGCTTATTTTGCACAAGGAACGAATTCACGGAGTTGGGTCGACGCATGAAGTTGCCATAATTTGTTTACTGCGAATGCAATGGAGTGTTCGCGGTATTTCTGTACAAGCATTGATCGGAACCGGGACCGGAACGACTTCCATGTTGGAAGAATTTCAGGAGTTGTTAACCCTCTGATGGCGCCGGTACTGTCATTTGTCGGGGAAGGGAAATGAGAGCTTGATCATTTATTTTCGACCTCGGAGCAGATCGATTGGGAGAAAATGTCAGTGAGGAATATTGTCAAACACCTTGACTACAGGTTCTGTTCTTTTGTTCGATTTTTCTCTTCCGTCTCCTCTCAATCGCCACTGCAGTCACTACCTGCAGCTCGAATCCAAAGCATTCATCGCTCGAAAGACCAATACAAACGCGAGGATCCATGCTCTTTTCTCAAAGAAGACCCGATTGAAATTTGTTCGGCCATTTGGGTCAAAGCCTTTTCTTCCTCTCCAAACACTGTCTTCTCCAATCTCACAGAGTTCCTCTCTAAATTCGATCTTTGGGTCTTAGCTTATCAGAGATCCTGCGCTCACGTGACTGGAACGTTCCCTCCTCGGAATGCCATTCACTCTCAGGTTCTCAGCGACCTCCTTTCTCTCCGGAATTCAGTCGTTAATGGTAAATTCTCATGGAACAATAAGGCCGATCAGTTAATTAGAAGCCCCAGTGATAAAGGAAGAGCAACACTCGTTTCTAAACGGAAACTTCAGGCCATGCTGGAGTCTACTGAGCCATGCTTTCAGGACCGGATTGTTCAGGAGGTCCTTTTGATGGTCTTGGAGCCTGTTTTCGAGGCTCGATTTTCACCCAAATCACATGCTTTTCGGCCTGGTAGGAATGCACACACAGTGATTCGAACTATTCGTAGTAACTTCGCCGGGTACCTCTGGTTCTTGAGAGGTGATTTAAGTGAAGTTTTTGATAAGTTGGATGGAAATGCAATAATGAGTTGCTTAGAAAAGGCTGTGAGTGACAGAAAACTCCAGCGTTTGATAAAAAACGCTCTTAAAACACCACTTCGGAATCAGTCAGGACGTGAAGAAGATGAGGAGCTGAGGAAGAAGAAGAAGAAAAAGGGTTCAAAAAAGAAGGTTCTGAACGAAGATGAACCAAAACCCGACCCTTATTGGTTGAGAACGTTCTTCGATTTTGCTCCCGAAGAAGCTGCTAAGGTACCCTCTTATGGACATTGTGGAATTCTGAGTCCTTTACTTGCTAATATCTGTCTTAATGAATTGGATCACACCATGGAAAACATGATGGTTCAATATTTTATCCCATGTAAACTTGATTCGATATGGAGAGATTCAATCGACGATGGCTGTCACAATCCCGCTTGGCCGGAATTCGTTCCGGCGAGTGGTAAAGAAAAAACAAGAAAAATGGATTACATCAGATGCGGAGGTCATTTCTTAGTTGGGATTCGAGGGCCGAGAGAAGATGCAGTGAAGATTCGGAAAGAAATCATCGAATTTTGCGACAAAAAATACGGGATTAGATTGGACAACTCGAAGCTCGAGATCGAACACATAAGTAGAGGAATTCAGTTCTTGGATCACATAATAAGTCGCCGGGTGATTTACCCTACTCTGCATTACACAGCCACCGGAGGAAATATTGTAAGCCAGAAGCGTGTAGGCTCTTTACTCTCTGTCACTGCCAGTTTAAAGCAATGCATTCGCCAATTCAGACGACTCCAGTTTGTGAAAGGCGATAAAGATCCCGAGCCGTTGCCTTGCACTCCGATGCTATATTCCGGTCAAGCCCACACCAACTCTCAGATGAATAAATTTCTCGAAACAATGGCCGATTGGTACAAATATGCGGATAATCGAAAGAAAATTGTCGGGTTTTGTGCTTATGTAATTCGAAGCTCTCTCGCAAAGCTATACGCCGCGAGGTATAGGCTGAAATCCCGCGCGAAGGTTTATGGAATAGCTTCACGGGATTTGAGCCGGCCGCTGAGAGAGAGTAGGAACAATTCGGCCCCGGAATACTCAGATCTTTTGAGGGATGGATTGGTGGATCCAATTGAAGGTGTTCAATTCTCTCACATGTCTTTGATTCCATCTTGTGATTACACTCCATTTCCCAGAAACTGGGTTCCTCCTCATGAACTGGTGTTGAGAGAGTATATCAAACTTCAAGATCCAAAGTTCTTCTTCCACTTGCACAAATCAATTAAGCAAAATGGATTGAGTTTGCCTCAAGATGAGATATCTGAGATCTTGTGGGAGTATAAAACCTGTGGGATATGGAAAAAGAGAAACGATAATCGTGGATGAAGACGATCGAGTTTTACAGAGCTTTCCTCGTCGATCGAATCTACGAGCATATACATGAATTCGATCGTTAAAAGTTCATTCCTTTTGTACATACAGAATTTTCTGACATTGAATTGGGAAATTGAGAAAACAAGAGCTCAGCTTGAAGCTTTTAGAGATCAATTGAGAAACTCGATCGAAGCAGGTTGAAGACGAAGCTCGAGAAGCCCGGATCAAGAGCAAGGTAACTAAATGTATTGGATGGTTGTCGGGTTCAAAATTATTCTTCGTTTAGTTCGAGTAAGGTAACGAAATGTATTTGCTTGCTCGGTTTAGATTTAGAGTTCATAGTTGTTGTCAATCATAATTGCCTCTATGAAAACACAAGTTCCGAAGTTCGATCGATTGAAAAGATGCTTATTTGGAAAGGTTTTACGCGCGGGGACTTGAAATTCAAACTCTTCTACGCCTTCGATCCGAAAGAAATGTCCTTTTTGAGTCGAATAATTGTTGTGGATAAGTGGATTGAGTTTCATGTTTCGACTTTAATATATAAAAACAAAATAAAATTATTCGAACGTGACATCTACTTGTACACTTTTATCATATCTTATGAGGTGATGATTGTTAATTGGTGCAATTATCTTATTTTAACTATTTATAATTTATTTTAATTATTGTATTAATTAATTAACGATATATAAACGACAAATCAAAATGTAAAATTAGAATATAAAAATAAAAGATAAATCTAGCGAATTTTCTCGCATAATTGAAAATGTGATAATAATTATACAAAATACATTTTTTTGTTAACAAACAAAGCACTGAACTATGAAAAATGAACGGCGTAAATATCGATGTCACGTTTTCTGATAAAAATTTCAATTTCATTCTTCAGTGGACAAATTTTCTTTCCTCAACGAATCCATTCTCTTCTCGTCCGAATTCTTTGAAAACTTTAATTTCAATATATTTAGTTTGTTCAACTTCGAAATCGATTTTGGTATCAAAACAGAAAAATTATCGTACATTTCATCATTGAACAAGATAAAAAAAAACGTTTCATATATGTCTGTGCCAACCCGCAGGCGTTCACTCTTTAATTAGCGAACGTCCAGTGGTAGATCGGCGAGTTGGCATGGATAGCATACTTTAAGGTTTTGTTTGTAAAAATTTGTTTTGTTTATTAGGAAAATAGGCATTGACTCACCTAATCGTCAAACGAGCATTTTGCATTCATTTGATATTTTTCTCTTTTTATAACGACCGCTGAAAATATTCCTTTTCTGGTTCCGGTGCTGTCAGTAAGAGAGGGAGAAGGAGAGAGAGAGAGAGAGAGAGAGAGAGAGAGAGAGAGAGTCAGGGAGAGAGAGAGATCAGTTTTCTCTCTCTAGACCAGAGATTCTGTACAGCCATGGCGGACGAACCTTCGCTTACTCGCTGGACTTTCCAGGTTCTGATTCCTCTCCTTGATGTTTGCTTACTGAGAATGAGGCATTGAGCGTTCTCGTGATTGCTACCTGTAGTAGATTCAATGCTTCATTTAGCTTAACCGTTAATTACTTCGTTGTACAGTTTCTTTAGTAGACGAAATGAAATGCACAAAAGTAGCTGAAGTTCTAAAACTCTGTTTTGTTTTAATCTTCTTCTGAATTTCCTCTGATGCCAAATGGAGGACAAGGGAGTTTTATGTTCCTTTCTTTTCTCTGGATCGGTTAATATTAATGAAAAAAACATTAAAAGTTTTCCTTTTTGCTGACATTTTTCCTACAATTATGTCTTCATGATAATCCTGATTGTTGATCTAAGATTCTGAGTTATCATATGTCTCTAGGATTTTGAAATATACTATGATGCAAAGTTTGGTGGAAAGAGGGTATTGGAACCGCAAAACAACCACAGCTCTGGTAAATCTTCGAGTAATGGGGATATTCCGAGCCCAATGGCAAATGGGAGCGTGCATGTACAAAATAATTCAGGCATGGCTGTTTACGAACAGTTTCAGAGCCAGGTAATGCACGTATTAAACATTTGGTGAATTCGTAAGCAACGGGATTTTGAGAGTTATTCTGTTATTGAACATGAGTTCATTAACTGATGCAGTATGTTACAGCCCTGCAATCGATTTTAGGAAAATCACGTTTAATGTTTATGAATTGATTTCTGATGTAATAATAAAATAATGTACACAACTATTGAAATTTTTTATATATTAGTAAGTTGAAACCATTTTCACAGTTAATAAGCTTAATCTTTCTGTTTTGAAAACCTTATTGATTTAATTGCAAAAGCTGATTTATTTTTCTTTCAGCAAAGTAGCTTGGGGCACTCAAATGGAGGATTACATGATCGAAATGATGAGATACCGTAAGATTACTTCTACATAAATGATGTAGTAGAATGTGTAATGCTTTTTTTTGGAGGTCTTACTGAGATGAAAATTAATTGTCTTTGTTGAGTTTTGATTGTTTTCATAATGAGGGAGTGTTGCAATCATGTTTTCCCACTCTAGAGGAGAATTGAATAAAATGCTGAAAATCTCTACGTATGGTAAATGAAAGCTTAAGAGACAAATGCGTGATTCCTCATGCACTCAGGAAAAGTTATGAGTGGCAGTTACTTATGCCAAACCATCTGCAAAACCTCATGCATGATTTGATGGACAGTTAGTTTCTAGATCTGACAAACAATGTCTGGCTACATTTGTGGTGTTTCTTAGAATAATAGTTGAATGTTTGACTTAATAATGCTGTTTCTATTTGAAGAAAGGGTTTTGAAGTATTATTTTTACCAAGTTGGGTAAAAGATCAGCCTGCTAATTATCACTTTGACTTTCTCCAGGCATAAATCTCTACTTCCTTCCTTCCAATCTGCTGAAACGCGTGGTTTAGCAGAGAGCTTGATTAGGTAATCAGTTAGTTGAGTCACTTCAATCTCAGGACTTCGTACTGCAACTTTAATGCCCTATTGATTTAAAGCCAATGTGTATTCTGTGATTCTATTTTGATACTTTTACATATACTGTGCAGGGATATCATTCGTGGAAGTCCAGATGTTAAGTGGGAAAGCATCAAAGGTTTAGAAAATGCCAAACGTTTACTCAAAGAAGCAGTTGTCATGCCTATCAAGTATCCCAAGTACGATTAGGAAATTAGAATTTTCATGAATATTTCACTGGCAGATATTGATTATTTGTTTTATTAAAATTTGAGAAATTGATAATTGGTTATCTCCATTTAAGCTTGAAATTAGTTGTTTTCGACATGGTTTCCATTCTTCAGTTCATGTTTTGTTATACAACTCAAGGTAATCTTCATATCAACAGGTACTTCACTGGACTGTTATCGCCATGGAAAGGAATTCTCCTTTTTGGCCCTCCAGGGACAGGAAAGGTTTGTTGATACTTCTATTTGTTCTTGGAGATTCTTGGAGTACTTTTATTGATCTGTTAGTTTTTCTGACGTAATTAAGTGAAAGTGCCTGAAGACTCTCGTCGTTGTCTGAGGAACTGAACTCTGAAAAATACTAAATCGCCAAAATGATTAACCTTGCTGTCTTAGCTACTTATTACCATTTCAATTTTGCAGACAATGCTGGCAAAGGCTGTTGCAACAGAGTGCAAAACAACCTTTTTTAACATTTCAGCCTCATCTGTAGTGAGCAAATGGCGTGGTATGTGAAGAATCAATAATCTTTTTATGAATTTTTTATTTTATTATTCATTTATCATTATTTGTTTTGTATTTTAGTATGCTTCCCCAAATGAAATATTTGCTAGTTGCTAGAATGGAGCACTGATTATTGAAATAGATGAGTTAAACATAGTTGTTGAAACCATTTTAAATTTACAATATATCATCAAGAAATGTGGAACCCAGAGTACCACTTAAACCTTCATTAGTCTATTCCTTGTTATGGTGATAGACATTGTACCAGATTTGGAAGAAAAGGCCAAAATTTAATCTTTGACTCATAATCCCATTCCACGGGGCTACAACATGGTGTAATATGTCTTACCTTCAGAAATTCTTGCTACTTTCAGGCGATTCAGAGAAATTGGTGAAGGTATTATTTGAGCTTGCTCGGCATCATGCTCCTTCTACTATATTTCTAGATGAAATTGATGCAATCATAAGTCAACGTGGTGAAGCACGCAGTGAGCATGAAGCTAGTAGGCGATTGAAAACAGAATTACTTATACAGGTGAAGTTTGTTTCTTACTGCTTGATTCTTATTCTATTTACGCATTCACAAGCATCCATTATTTTCTCTTTAAGGTTTCTTCAAATAGTAACAAAAAGCAAAGGATTTCGTTCATCTTTATTTTTTAGAATCATTATTTTATGCGTCTATAGTGAGTAAATGTGGTTAGGAAAGATGGGGTCTGAGCTAGTTTTTAACACTCCTTTTTATACATATTTTTTATTTGGAAACTTCTGCAAATGGCCTCTTTTTACAGTCAATAAGGCTTACCCTGATGAACCTTTAATAATTAATCCTTGTAAAAGTTTCATTAACTATTTTGTTTTCTGATTAACTTCTTACTTCATTTTTAATGAGACTTTCTTAAAATTGCTTTTTGGATTAGATTGCAGATGGATGGGTTGATGCGGACAGATGAACTTGTCTTTGTCTTGGCAGCAACTAACCTTCCATGGGAGTTAGATTCAGCCATGCTCCGGCGACTTGAAAAACGAGTATCCTTTTTCATCAAGTCAAATATTCAATAATGCATGATACAAAAGAAGATGATAATTTTTATTTTCTTATAAGAAGCTTAACACTGAAATGCCAATATTTCTTAAACCTTTATACTGTAGGTAATCTTTTGTTGTCATTTAAGATGTCAACTAAGTTTACTTGCAACTTTCCTTTGACCAAACGGCCAATAGATCCTTGTGCCTCTTCCTCAACCAGAAGCAAGAATGGCCATTTTTGAAGAGCTTCTTCCATCTCAATATGGTGATGAGGAAATTTCCTATGACTTGTTAGTGGAAAGAACGGAAGGCTATTCAGGTTCAGATATCCGGTTGGTCTGCAAAGAGGCTGCAATGCAGCCACTGAGGCGCTTAATCGAACAACTTGAAGCAAAACATGAAGTGGTACCTGAGGATGGTAAGTGGTCATTTAGATTTTTGAAATTCAGAACACATATCTAACAAGAGTACCTCTATGAATTGAAAAAATCTGCATAAATATTAAATAGGAAGATAAATCAGGCTTTGTAATGTAATTTTTAGGTCAAGCGCCGTGATTGCTAGAATAGTAGGACTGAAATCCTGGCTAATCTGAAAAGTAACAGAAATTATCTGTCAAGATCATGAAATGGGAAAAAAAAATATTTTTAGTGATTTTCCCCCTTTTTTCATTATTTTAAGATAAATAGACCATGTATAATACTTAACATTGATACAACAACATACAGTAATTTCTCTAAAAATTGATATCAAAGTTAAATGAACTCATCGGTCCGCAGCCCTACCATAAACTACTAATAGTTTGTAAAAAGGTTGATAATTGGGACCTTAAGCGCCCAATTATTTGCATTGATGATGTATTCTCTTTAACACGGGCAGTGTTTAACTTTTGTTGCTCATTGCTTTTTATCATTAATTAGAACAGTAGGTGTCTTAACTTTTAATTATCCTCTATATTAATCAAAATTAAGTATCGTTTTTCGGCTTGCAGAGTTGCCCTGTGTTGGGCCAATCAAGCGTGAAGACATCGAGATGGCTTTAAAGAACACAAGGCCATCGGCCCATCTTCAGGCTCATCGGTACGAGAAGTTTAACGCAGATTACGGCAGCCAAATACTCCAGTGAAGGCTCACAACTCAATATCGTTATCAAAATGATTTTGAATATAATTTCTATTTATTTAATTGAACCACTGATTGTTGTTGTATGTTTATCACAATATGTTTTTTCAGCCGACAGGATGGATCGAGCTAAACCCGGCAACAGAGGTAAATCCCTGTAATGTATTTGTTTCTAGACTACAAAATAAGATCATTCTTTAAGGTCATAATGGTTCTTGTGTCTGATTCTCTGGCAACATTGTGAACTCTGAACGAACACGAACACGAACACGAACACGAACACGAACACGAACACGAACACAAACTTAGTGTCTGATTATGCGCTGTTTTTGAAATGGGAAGAACAGGCAATAGTTTAGCAACCTGAAAATAATGCAACAAAACACTATGTTTGCTGAAAACAGTTTATAAAGTGTTTTAATAAGTTGTAATTTGTCATCAGTTCATTGCCGGTCGGTTTTTTAAATTAAATTTTCGAAGTATATGAACTCGGAATGACATTTTTTGAGCATAGGAGGATGTGATTTTTGGTGACAAATTTAACAATTTTTATAACGATAGGCGTTTATGTGCAGACATGATATTGTTGGGGATCCATTTGTTACAGGAAAGTTTACAATAGCAGAGGTTAAAATGTACTGTGTCCATAATTCTTATGGTATGTGTTTTTTTTTTTGGGAAATTAACAAAATAACCACTTATTTATGCGATCAATGACAAGACAAACACTAAATAATTTTTGTTAACAAATAAAACCCTGAACTATGACAAACGAACGATATAAACATTGTTGTCACGTTTTTCATAAAAATTGAATGTGTCTTTTGCTGCTGAAATGAAGTTATATTTTAAATACTTGCATTTCCGCAACAGAAATGCGCATTTCGTTGTAGGAAGTAATTCATATTCCTTTCATAAGCAGAAGTCTTCTATTGTGGAAAGGAAAATGTATTTTCTACAGCAGAAAACAAGAATTCTCTGTGGAAAAAATATTTTTGCATTTCTAATAGAAAACATGATAGCAATGTTACCTCAGTTTATTCTACATAGTTTAGTATTTTATTTGTTAACAAAAATTGTTTAGTGGTTGTTTTGTCATTGACTCTATAGTTCAGTAGTTGTTTTGTCATTGACTCTTTTTTATCTTCCAAAAGGAGTCTATTTTTCATTGAAAAAAAAGTTGTCTAGTTTCCATTAAAAAAAAAGAGTCTATTTTTACACAACCCAAAATGACATTTCAAATTTTTAAAGAGATCCCAATAGTAGAATGAGATGGAAATGACCAAAAAGTTGCTTCCAATGACTCTATTTCCCACCCTCTTTTACCCTTTTCTTTTTCCTCCAATCAAAAAAGCCAAGCCACTAGATCAGTTTAGATAAACCCGATATCGATCGAGCTAATTTAGACGCACTTAAAATTACTTAATTAACATATCATCCATCGTAGTTTTAGTCGTGTTCAGTAGCTTTATACGTTCGAGAGAAAGCTGACTCGAAATAATTAATTATCCTTGAGAATCTTCGGCTCTGCGGAAGAGAAAACGAACCTCTTGTTTTTTAGTATTTCTCTTTTACAATTTGAAGATAAGATTTGTAAAGTTTGTTCAATCTCAACTTTTAATTTTCTCAAAGAAAAAAAAAACAAATCTTTTTTCTTTTTATTAAAATTAAATTTTGTAGAGAAAAAGTCACGAAAATGATTGGGTGATGACTCAAAAATAAAAGATATGTGTATACTCATAAAATGGTCTGCATGTGAAGCCATGTTGGGCTGACTGCTGATGTCAAATAAGATTATCTCTCTCTCTCTCTCTCTCTCTCTCTCTCTCTCTCTCTAAAATCCAAGAAATGAACGAAGGAACAGCCAAAGATCCTTTGTGTAAAGATGGGGAAATGAGGAGATGCTGATTTCATTCTTGACCAGGAGAATCGTGCTTTGGCCGACCATTATCCGCTCTGGATAACGAGTGATAGAGGAATCCTTTTCACCTTTTTCTTATTGGCTTTAGAGAGAGAGAGAATGAGGGTGGATGCTGGATAGGAGAGAGAGAAAGAGAGGCAGCTTAGAGAGAGAAAGAGAGAGAGAGAGAGAGGGTCAAAGAGTAGAAAGATTGTTATATAGAGAGAGCCCTCTCATAAAACATGTCACTTGTTATAATATGTGGTAGCAGTATGTCCTGTGAAGGCAAGTACAACCCAGAATATTGTTGATGATGAGGGGGTTTAGTTCGTAACAGTAGAAGTGCACAATCTCACATCAAATGAGAAAGTGACAAGTGAATGATTTATAAGTAGAGTTCTTCTCCCTATCTAGTACAATACATTTTGGATTAACCTTAAGAACAAAATTGTGCTGGTTTTATCTCAAAGCAGATAATATTGTAATAAGAGCATTTGGGAGACCTCACATAAACAGAAGTGACAAATGGATTCCACGTCTCAATTATAACTTTTTTTTTTTGTTTTGTAGCAAATGATAATGCTAGGACATGCCTTTACAATCAATAATTAGCAAATAAACTACACGACAAAGTGACGAACATCGGCAATCGATGATCAACACACAAGAACACGGATCATGGATCGCACTAAAAGAATTGTGAAGCGATTTTATTGAACCTTAATATTTTCAAAAATTGAAAGCAATAAGATTGCTATCTAATACTGTAATCTTAACGCATTTTTCTCCTTAATTTTTGCATCATATCTTCCTACTAACATTGTAATTAATGATGTCACAGTACTCGATAACGTTGTACGTTATGAACCGAACCGAATCGAACAACACCGACCGGATAACATGGAGCTTAATATGTTCTTCTCATAAAAACATGGAGGCCAACAAATACACAAACAGCCAATAGACCAAGCTTTGACATTCAATGTTTGCAGCCTGTTCAGTCAAGTTCAACAAAAAAAAAATGAGAATGCTTGTATAGAATTATCATCTTTGTGTAGGCTAATACAGCTAAAAATGAAATCAGAGAAATGGGTTTTACCTTAGTTGCAGAGGAGGTGAGAGAAATGAAAGCTGAAGAAGAAGAAGAAGAAGAAGCACTTAGCAAAGTACTCAACCCTAAATTATAAGCCATAGTTCCATCAGGCTGATACAGACCATAGTTTCTCTCAGAAGTAGGACCAGGTTTCAAATCCTCATTAAAAAGAGCAAAAAGATAAACTTGAAGCTTCAAACCAGGCCTCAATGGAGTCCCTTCATTTTCCATCTGTCTCCTCAGCAAATTCCTATTATAAATTGCAGCATTCTCAACAGTAGCTCCCGTTTCAGTTGGATCGCCTTTTGATGGCCAACCAGTTTCTGCAACTGCCACTTCAATATCTCCATATCCTATTCTAGCCATGGCGAAAATTACTGAATCTACCTGCGCATACAGCATATTATCATACTGCAGCTTTGTATATGGGTCAGCCATGGTAGAATTAGGGCTATTAAAAAGGACATAATCTAGGGGAATTTTTTCTGGGTTATCTTTATAAGCGAAATAAGGGTAAGCATTGATCCAAAATGGAGCTTTGGTGGCGGATAAAAACTGTAATAACTCTGAAATTATGCCTGATAATTCTCCTTTGAAGCATCCTGACGATGGCGGATATGATTTTTCAAGAACTGACAGAGAAGTTGGAGTGGAAACATGAATAAATGAGTTTAACCCTAGTTGAACCAGAGCTCCATAAATACTAACCATGGCGGGAACGAGGTTTCTGACAAGAACTGGATCAGTGTCAGTGGAGATGATTTCGTTCCCAACAGCAATACCAGTTATTTTCGTGGATGGAAAGTAGGGTTTTATGTGGGTTAGTACCCATTGAAGAGATGTTTGAGGATCCATCAATGGAGTTAGCATTTCGTTTTCTACTGTCACGATTAATTCGATGCCAGAATTGGAAAATGCAGATAGAATTTGCGGGTTTGTGTCGTAAATTCTTGCTTTTGAGATGTTTAGAGATTTCAGCATCTCGATCACTGTCTGTGGAGGTGGTAGATTGTTGCCTACTTGGCCATAGTTTATGCCGAGGGAGAAAGCTTCATGAAAAAAACCAGAGACTGCAAAAAAAAAATGAAGATGGTAGAGAGAGAGAAAGAAGAAAACACTTCAGATGATCGTAAAAAATTGAAAATTCAACCAAACAGAAAAAGAACATGGAGGAAAATGGCAATTTTCTTGAGAGAGAAACAGGAAATATGGCAAATTTTGTAGAGAGAGAGAGAGATGGAAAACATCAAATATACATAAATCCAACAAAATAGAACGAATGGGAACATACAAATGGAGAAGAGAAGAGAAAAACAATCAAAGACAGCAGTTTTTCTAGAGAGAGAAAGTAATAAAATGGCATATTTTGCAGAGGGAGAGAAGGAAAATCATCACAGAAGATGCAAAACTTTTCCAAAAAAAAACAGATGAGTACCTGTGAAAAGAAGAGCAATGAGAATAAAACAATGAACCATGGCAAATCTTCTAGAGAGAGAGAGAATCAGAGAAACTCAAATAATGTGGAGAGAAGAAAGAGAGAGAGAGAGAGAGTGTGTCTTTGGATCATAACTCATGAATGGTATTTATGAATGAGAATTTCTCGAGAAAATGTCATATTTTCTGGGAAAAAGCTTGTCTCTTCCCAACCACGTCAACTTGTGAATTCTTGTTTACGATCAAAATGCCCCCACCAATCTTACCTTTAATTTCTTAGCCAAAAAGCAAAAGGAAAGATTAAACCCACCATTCCATTATGAACTTAAACTACAAACAACAAACGATAGGGTTTCATGTACGTCGCGCGACGGGCACATGTACGTACAATTATGGGGGTTATTTTTGTTTAGAAGAATACGATACGTGTGTTATTCAAATACGTACTCTTGTCTTTTTTTTTTTGTCATCGACACTAGTTGCTTATGTATGAATGCCGTGTATCTTTCCAGTTGAGGAAAGAATGTTACAATTTCTCGGTTGCCATAGTCGAGCATGATCGCAGAGAGTGTTGTGGGTTAACTCGGGGTTTCTGCGTACAGACACGCTGGAAACGATGAAAGGAAGAAAAGATCTTATGATAAGTTAATCTTTTGAGATTAAGTACAACTTGGCCGTTATTAATACCATGAAAGATAGGTTTTGATTATATAGTAATTCATTAAAGAATCTTTTAACGAGTTATTATTTGTAATTGTCAAATATGATTCACAAAAAAAAAAAAACGAAGAATCAACATCGAGATTTAAAGTGAAAAAATTTTAATGGATAAAAAATCACGAGTATATGGGAGAAATTCATTGCGTCGTAATCAAAGTATATAATGAGTATTGTGACTAATACTAATATATATATATATATATATATATATATATTGTCACGAACAGCAAAGGAACACAAAATAAAACAGGGAACGACCCAGCCAAAAAACTAATCGAATTCTCCAACCTTTAACATTAGTCAATTGATATTGCAGTGGAAGTCTTATAGAAGAATTAAAAACATGTCCCAATAAAACTAAGTTAACTCACAAGTTCAATAGTGACATTAATGACAATGTGATAATATAAGTCATGTCACACCCCAAAGAGGACTCAAGACAAAACATGAAAAAACCCGACCCAAAAATGAACTAAATTGTCCAACCCACATCTTAATCCAAAATTTGCAATGGAAGATAAAAATTGAACTTACAAACTAGACACAAAAATATAGGTCCACACGTAACATTCAAACAACATGAAATAATAAGTATAAATTAAGAGAAATAATGAAAAATAAAAACAAGGTACGAACTTCACTAAAAATATTTAAAGTCTCTTTATAAAAGAAAGCAAAATAATTTGTATGGGAAAATCTCCAAAATCTACTCTTATGGTGGCAATTGGGAATCATTCTGATTTATTTATGAAAGAGATTTAAATGTAGGGCGAGTCAACTAAACTCAGTAGAGATTAAATTTATATTTGACAATTATTATTATGGAAAGATGTATGCATATCATAAAATTTATTTTAAATCAACTCGAAGTATGAAGAAGGAAAAATGAATGAACAATAAAGTAAGAAACAAAATTTAACAATGACAATACTCAGGCGATCGCAATAGCCAAATAGATCATGATCAGATTTAGGGTTTTGCGCCCAAAAACACTACACATACAGTTGTCTCATTACTATAGTTAACAATACGATGCATAAATATAAATGAAAATATAACTATACTGAACATTAAATTAAATGTTTAATGAAAGGTCATACATATTATAATAACTCGACAAGCCAAATAGGGAACCGTCAATTTTTACAAGAAAATATGACGTATGCTAATATAAAATAACTCATAACTCGAATTTGAGTCTACCAACACCAAAGCTCAACTGAAAAAGCTCAAATAAATCCAATTGCAAATAAGTTCAATTTATTCCTTTAAGCCTCGAAACATATTTATAATATTTTTATCAAAATCAGAATTCGAACTTTAAAACTAAAATTTGGATTTCTAGACTAAACAATAACGATCCAAGAATGAGAGGGCCGGGAGTTCAACATGGTCCAATAAGGCCCTCGAAAAGACCTAATAACAATCGAGTTAAAATTTGGAGTAAAGTAAATTTTTGACCTAAAATAAGTCTTGAGTTTCGGCTCAAAACATTGTGGGCCAAAGCCCAACTTAATTCTGGGGCCATGGCATAAGGAAACCTGGCCCACAAGGAATTAGAACAAAACACAAGGGAGATCAAAACTTACCTCGCGATGAACGGGATTGCCCACTCGTCAGAAAACCCACCTCCTCATTGAATTCACATCCCAAAAATTAGAAAACTGAAATTCCAAAGTCGCAAAAAGAAAAGGTTTGCCTAACCCAACTTACCCTTTCAATTACTGACAAAATCTATTGTGTTTATAAATCCCAATATTGCTCCGACATATTCTCTCTCTCTCTCTCTCTCTCTCTCTCAAATCTATTGTGTTCATAAATCCCAATATTATCAATGAGGATTCTATGGGAATCTAAATCGACATATTTGGATTCTATGTATATTACATCAAAATCTTAAATCAGATCTATAACGTAGAGCTGAGAGGTGGGCTACAGTTAGTATAGGGTCTATACCAACAAATCTATGGGAAAAAAACTATAATTCCGTTCCACCATTTTTATGGAACCACGGTTTTTTCAATCTGACCCAAACAAAACTCGAGTCATCAAACTTAAAAACTTTTGAGATTAGATAAAACTTTGTCGTTGTTAATATGACGAAAGAAAGGATTTGATTGGATAATAATCCATGAATTTCCATAAATGTGTGCTCATAGAAAACTTTAATGTAAAGAAAAGAAAGGCAAAAAAGAAAAGTAGAGAGTTGGCGAGATGGATAAGGCATTGAGATTATCTATGTGGGAATGCACAAAAAGATCATCTAATATCCATCCAAGAGTCCTTATCTAAGTTTTCTTGGCGATTTTCTCGATCTTTCCCGGAAAATCATGAAAATATAATCACTTTATGATGTGGTAATTTATGGAGACATAAAGACGGTCCCATGTCACATGGTGACTCTTTTATGCAATCGAAAAATAAAAGTGAGTTGCTCTTTATGTCACGTTGAGATATTGAACTTTGTTTGGTCATCTAGAGATATGTCATGCCCAACTTTTACCAACTTTTATTTATGGAGGTAGATAATTGTGTTTTTATTGTATTAAAGTGTAATATTTGAGTATACAGACTAATTTTATATTTTAATCTTACGCTTGACATGTCATTCATCCCGTTAAAGTTTAGTGACCAGAATTTTATTTGACCCGACTTGGAAAAACTAACGGTGCGACATAATTAAAAAACTAAATAATATATTTGTTTAAGATGTGCGATGAGAATAAGATTAAGATTAAGATTAAGATATGCCTTGATTTGATTTTTTTTTTCATTGGGCTTGATAGAGTTGGCCCAGACTTGATTTTGAACTGGGGGGCCAGCTCAAGGGTCAAGTGTGATGTCATATAGTGTTCTCAGTATAATATTGACTGTTTTAGGTCGAAGTCCACACAATTTTGTTCTTGGGGTTAGCCCAAAACACGTTATACTAGGTAGGGAGGGAAACTCTACTTATAAACCATGCATTTTTATACTTTCTCAAGCGATGTGAGATTATACCACCCCACTAATATGGGTTGGACTCACACTGGGGCATTTTCTAGTATTCACAGAGTAGATTGTCACATCAAGGGCTGGATAGATCCGAATCATCATTGATTTAGCAAATTTGTTAAGTCTGCTAATGAGACTGATTAGCAGTATAGATTTATATTTATAATGAGACGGATGTTCTACCTATTGAGTATAGATTTTTTTTTTTCCAGAGTAATATTATATTTATTCTCTATTTTATCTTTTAATTTAATACTTATTAATTAATATAACTAATATGAAAAATTATAAATATTTAAAATAAATTACTAATTACACCATTTAATAATAAGCATGAATTTAGAACATCCGTTGTAAGGGAGGGCCCAATTTTCTTACACTTGACCCAAAGCGTCAAGTGTCACATTCTCTCTCTTGCTCATCGTGGATATTTCAAGGTTCATGTTTAAACTATCATTTGTCCGTCGTGGTAGATAGCTCCTCCGACCATAGCCAGTCAAAATCTGCCGTTTGAAGCTCTAAAATGGTTCTATCCAAGTCGGTGAAAGACGTTATCCTCGACATTTTAGAATTTCCGCCATTGCTGACCCAGCTCGAGCTTGTCTTCTCGTCATCTTCCTCGTTTCTGTTTCTCTTCCTCTTCGAATCTCCAAGCGAGTTCTCCTTCTTCCCCGTTAGCCTCTGCACCACTGATTTGAAGCTCAATTCGTCTGTTTCGACGTACTGGGTTTCGATCATCACCACTCTCACTCCACTGTGTTTCTCCGCCATTGAAGCAGACGAAGAACATAACAGTTGCAGAAATAGAGAGAGAGAGAGAGAGAGAGAAAATGAAAGCTACTTTCTTCTCTCTCTTTGATGGGTGTTCTTCACTTGCTTGCTTTGGTTTAGGCTCTGGTTTTTCTCTTGGAATATTTTTGTGATTTATGGGAGAGCAGAGGTCGAACAAGTTGACTGTTGACTGACTCTCTTAAGAAAGAAAAAGTCAAACCCTATTTTTTAATCCATTATCCACCAATGATTTCTCCTCTTTCTGTATTATCAACGGTCTAGATTGGTCCTCTATTTTTTGTGTTCAAACAGTCAATCTTTTGAGTCTCTCCCCACATATTTTCAAATGTTATCATCCAAAGAACACGTGAGAAATCATTATTTGTTTTCCAATGTTCTTGAACACTGAGAATTTACAATCTTATATCATTTGAGAAAATAAAAAATACATGGTTTATAAGTAAAGTTATCATCTTTATATAGTATAACGTGTTTTGGGATAATTCCAAGACCAAAGCTGTGGCAACCTGTCCTGTGAAGGTCAGAAAAGACCCAGGTGTAGGTCCGGCCCATATCAGGGAGGGCACAATCTCACATCACTTAGGAAAGTAGAAAATGCATGGTTTATAAACATGAATCCCTTTCTTACCTAGTACAACGCATTTTCAGCTAACTCCAAAAACAAAACTGTAAATTAAGTGTCCGATGATTTATCATTCAACGAGGAGATCAAAAGCTACAGGTAAAAATCATTATCATCATATATTATGGACTCGTATATCAATGTTTGGGCCCAATATATGAAAACTCGTAAAACTTATGGTAAAATATGTGATTTTAGCTTGTTATTCATGATAATTACGTATTAAATAATTTTTGAGAAAAGGAAGTTAATATTTATTTTTAGAACTTTCAATAGTCGAAGATGTACTAACCTTATTAACTCATTAGGTCAATGTATCAAACGATAATCTAAAAATGCAACCCTGATCGACTTACTTCGTAAACTCCCTCACGAGCAAGGCACGCTCGCATGTTCGAGTTATATTTGTGTGTTACAAAATTTGCTAATCTCATTAAGAATTGCAAGTAAAATAACGAGAGAGACACGTACTAATTGCATCGATAAAAATGATGCCACATTTTCTAAGTCCAACTAATCTTATTTCGAGAATCTTTTTTTTTTGTTGGCTCGACGAGATCATTTATTGGTAGAAAAAGCAACTCAACTATGTGTGAGCGGGGTTTGCCGCTACACTCTAACTAATCACACGCTTCTGACTTGTCTAATGACTCACTGTAACGTCACCAATGTTCCTGGTACAATATCATCTACTTTGGGCTGAAGCCCGCACGATTTTATTTTTTAGGTTAGTCTAAAACGCGTTGTACTAAGTAAGGAGAAAAATCTTGCTTATAAACCATGCATTTTATTCTCTCCCAAGCAATGCAAAATTGTGCACCTCCATTAATACGAGTCAGACCCTCACATGGGTCATCCTGACTTTCATAGGGCAGACTGCCACACTCATGTTTCCTTTAACTTTACCTTACGCAGATGAGCTTAGAAAAATATGGGCCAAAAGAATTTATAGCGGCAATCTCATTTAACTTTTTGAAAGAGTCGATGAATTTCATCTCCATGTTCTCCCTACCAATGCTTGTTCGATAAAAGTTGTATTAAGATACATTCAGTGTCATCTAAAAATCGTTTTACAATAAATAAAACTTATAATTTTATGATGTAAATAGTCATTTTCGATTACCACGAGTAATGATACTAATATAACAATCTCATACTTAATTTCGATGTGAGTATTAAAAACCTAACTGGCCCATAAAACTAATCTAGAACTTATATTTTTGGTTTGGTTTGCTATGGGTAGGGGTGTGCAAACCGAACCAGAACTGAAGAACCAAACTGGAACAAGTGGTTTCAGGATGGTTTGGTTCAGTTTTGCCCATTGAAGAATCGAATTTCAGTTCTGTTTGTGCATAACCAAAATTGTCAGTCTGGTTTTTGGTTCCAACTGCTCAAAACCGAAGAACAGGTACCAAACTGACAGATTAATTAGGGCTAGGGGACGGGGGTGTTGGGTTTTATTTTTTATTGAGGGAGCTTTATTTCTTTTAGGAACTGAAAATTTTCGGTTTGGTTTTATTCAACATAACTATAATTTTTATTGGTTCGGTTTGCTTTTGAGCCGGTCCGGGCCCACTCGTACTCTTCACTAACCTTATATTATCAAGGGGGGAAAATATGGTAAATAAAAAAGAAAAAGAAACTCGCTCTGTTCTCCCCTCCCCCGCCCTGTTCGTCTCTGCAATCTTGATTCCTCTTCCATTTCTGAGTTGTGGTTTTCGTCTCAGCAATGTCCTCCTGAGCTATTTCATGTCTCTCCCCGCCAAGCGCTCTGCAATCTCCGCAGTCGCATCTCCCACTTCTACCTCATCCTCTAACTCTACTCCTGCAATGAAGAAGGCCAAGTCCCAACCTCTCGAACCTAGCAAGAATGGCCTCCGCCTCCACGACCACTCTGATTACAATCCAACTTCCACTTCCGACAAATCGGCTTTCGACCCTGTTCCCATGGGTCTCGATGAAGATCTCAAGCCGGAAGACTCTGGCGACGGCGCAGTACGGGCCGTTGCAGCTAATTTGTCGAGGAAGAAGGCAACTCCTCCTCAGCCGGCGAAGAAGCTAGTCATCAAGCTAGTTAAAGGTTCGGTTTTCCGATCTCATTTTGTCGTCGTTTAGGGATTTTGAGTTCTAATTGGTTAGTTTTCTATTGCAATTTGGTGGAGCTCCTTCTTTTTTAGAGGTTCTTTTTTGGATTGTTATTGTTAATGATATGATTTCAGCTTACGTGATCTTAATGAACTTGAATTGGACACTTTAAGTATTACAGAAGGTACGTATTAGGAGTTACGTTTTATCGAATCTTTGATTTTTCTTGCTCTGTCAATGCGTAGTGCCTATATGAGTTCTGAATTTAACGTAGGGCACTAATTTTGCTTGATTTTTATGCGTTCGTGTGTGTTAGAGAATCGATAACACTGAATATTAGATCTGGCAATTTCCAAACTTCTTTTTCTTTTGAAGAAATTCAGGTTGTCCTTGAACCTGAGCTTTTAAAGTTTGTGTGGCTCTTCTCAAATTTCTGTGAGGGACTTGTGAATCTATCACTTTGAGATGCTTTTAAGTTTCACATATCAGTTGCAGTTAACAAACTGCCATTTGATAAACATTAAATACCATGACCAGTAGAAAGAGATCGAGCAAGTTAGAGTTCTACACACCTAGGAAGGCTGGTTGTACTTTCTGCATATCACATTATTCAGCAAGCTTGGTAACTTTATTTTATCAGTAAGATAAATGTGAGTTGAAAACAGGAGCTGCATAATATCCTTGGGCTACCAAAAAAGTTCACCACCCCACCCAACAATGCAAGATATTTACTGATAAACCTATGTTTTTGTTCTTATGCTTAATCGCATCAAACATTTTTCCCACCTTTTTCTATGGAAAATAAACTCTCAGCCAGATACCTTTTGGCTTATTAACTTGATTGATAACTGTAGTGACTTGATCAGTATTTTTTAAAAGAATTGTAAGGAAGAGATCCTTCAATTTCCCCATTTTTGCACTGCTTCTCATGTTCCTACTAGCACCTCGTACTTCTATTTACCCTTTGCTTGGTGGAAAAAAAATTAACCTGTCAAAATTTTGATCCTTGCTTTATGAAATCTTATATCATCATTGTTAAACAAATGTTATCATTTGAAAATGATTATGATCATAATTTTTCTCTTGTCAGTAATTATTAATGTAATTATTTTTCTCAAACTTAATGAAGCTAAACCAACACTACCTCCAAATTTCGAGGAGGATACATGGGCGAAGTTGAAATCTGCTATCTGTGCGATATTCTTGAAGAGACCTGACTCTTGTGACTTGGAGAAGCTTTATCAGGTTGATTTTAATAACTTTTCTTTTCTGTGCTGTAACCTATAGGTGTCAATAATACAAATCAATTTTTTGTCACTAGGCTGTAAACAATCTTTGCCTGCACAAAATGGGGGGAAGTCTGTATCAGAGGATTGAGAAAGAGTGTGAAGCACACATATCTGCAGCGCTTCAGTCATTGGTTGGCCAAAGCCAAGATTTAGTGGTATTTTTGTCTCTGGTAGAGAAGTGTTGGCAAGATCTTTGTGACCAGATGTTAATGATTCGTGGTATAGCCTTGTATCTAGACAGAACATATGTCAAACAAACACCGAGTGTACGCTCTTTGTGGGACATGGGCTTGCAGCTGTTCCGCAAACATCTATCTCAGGCTCCAGAAGTCGAGCACAAAACTGTTACTGGCCTTTTAAGAATGATTGAGAAAGAAAGGTAAATGATACCATGAAATTTAGGGTTGTGTGTTTTAGTATTACTTGGGGTATGCATTTTTTGAATCATTGCTCGTTGTGTAGTGATTTTGAATTTTTTTTTCCTTTTGGTTTTTTATTAATATTTGAGGTCATTGTGTTCTATCTCACATTCAAGCATCATATCTTCTTTCTAATTTTCTTAATATTAGCATTATATAGGATTAACAAGATATATGAGATATCCTGAAAATAGTGGTATCACTGTCTTTTTGATGGTATAGTTGAAAATAGTTGTATTGCTGTTGACAATTTGAGTCTATTTTATCCCCGCCCCAGATCTCTTTTCATGCCATGTTTGTATAGTGAAAATATACAAATAAACGCACTCCAGACATGCAAGTATAACTTTAATGACGTGATAGAAATGTTAGGATACATCTGGAGTCTGAGTATGTTTGTAATTTTTTGGTTGCTGACTTTATGGTTTATATTTGTTCTACGTGTTTACATTTTATATTTCTGTGTGTTCTGTGAATATGACAAAAATGACAGGTTTCTTGATCTGACAGATTAGGTGAAGCTGTTGACAGGACCCTCCTTAACCACCTATTGAAGATGTTCACTGCATTAGGAATTTATTTAGAGAGCTTCGAGAAGTCATTTCTGGAGTGCACATCCGAGTTTTATGCTGCTGAAGGCATGCAGTACATGCAACAATCAGATGTTCCTGATTATTTAAAGCATGTAGAGGTGCACACTTGAGTTTCTTGAGTACTTTTATCTTTTGGTCATACTTCCAAGTTAATATAAGCACAACATGTATGTAAACTGGACAATTTAAGTTCATTTTTGTTCACTCGTGAATTATTAGTGAGAACATAATGTTGCAGTTAAGGTTGCATGAAGAACATGAAAGATGTTTACTCTACCTTGATGCAAGTACGAGGAAGCCTTTAATAGCAACTGCTGAAAGACAACTTCTTGAGCGGCATGTACCAGCCATTCTTGAGAAGGTGTTTTTACTTGCATGTTTTTCTAGTTATCTCAGCTCACTCAAGTTTTTTGTTTGTACATGTTTTATATTTTCATTGAGTTTTGAAGCTTTGCATTCTGATTCTCCAGGGTTTCATGATGTTGATGGATGGGCATCGTATAGAGGACCTTCAAAGGATATATGCTCTTTTATCAAGAGTTAATGCACTTGAATCACTTAGACAAGCTCTTAGTTCATACATTAGAAGAACTGGTCATGGTATTGTTATGGATGAAGAAAAAGATAAAGATATGGTTTCCTCCCTTTTGGATTTTAAGGCTTCTCTTGATACGATATGGGAAGACAGCTTTTCTAAGAATGAAGCTTTTTGCAACACCATAAAGGATGCTTTCGAGCATCTTATCAATCTTCGCCAGGTATCGTTTTTTCTCTTATGTTGTCTTTTTCTCAGCTCGTTTTTTCTTTTTTCAACACATCTATGCAAAAATTTACAGTACGAAATTATGTAAAGTTTAAACTAGAGTATGATATTCCATGATTTGCATGCATAAACCTGTAGATGTAAAAATGACTAATAAGGTTGTCAGTTTCAAACGAGTGATTATCTTTATTTTTTTTTCTTCAACTCCCTTTGTTATTTCTTATATTCTACTACAGAATAACCTTGTGCTGCCACATTATAAACATATAGAATAGTTGTTAGGATGAAGTAATGATGCTCACATCTTATTTCTGTAAATTAGACTCTCCCAACATTGTATTTATTCCTTGGAATTCAACATGTGTGTAGTAATATTTAACTAGATTGCTTCCGTTTGATGTCAATGAAGTTAGGTATTGCAGGATCTGAATGTATGCAAATTGTTTTGGGTATATGTAATATTTGTGGATTCATGTGTGCATATTTATTTGTTTTTTGTGTGTTCTTTTTCCATTTTCTTGCGGAAGGGAGGACCTCATTGTAATTTTGAAGATTTAAGAATTTAATAAATTAATAATATGGTAGTATTATGTGGTTTATTACTACCCATGAAAGGAAGTACTTGATCTTGATTTTTCTGTACAAGCGTTGAAGAACGATTTGTATATGTAAAGATATAGATATATGAATAATTAAAGCTGGAATGATCAGAATGTTTATTTAGTCATAATCTTGTGTAAGTTTTATGTCAAAGTTGCGCCAGTTACATGTGTTCATGAGTGGTGGAAAGATGAATTATGATTATGTCAGAAGATTCATAATTTTATTCATATATTGGTACTAACTTGCTTTAGATTGCAAGTTTGACATCATTTTTCAGCATTAGGTTTTTATTTCTAGGGTGTTACTGTCCATTAGATACATCCTAATTTTTGTATACATCTGGTCAGTACTTTTTTTTCAATGATTCTCTCCTCATTCTGAAAACTCTTGTGTCAACAGTTTTTTTACAAATCAAAAAAATGTTAAGTACTTTCTTGATATATATTAACATAAATTTAACTATTGGAACCATGTTGCAAACCTGTCTTTTCACAGCCTTTTATCTTTCCATCATCATACTTCAGTGAGTTTGTTGGTCATCACATCCCACTCAAATTTTATCGTTTCTGTTTCTATGTTCATACTTCAATATTTGTTGGTTGATCATGGCTGCTCATTTACATAGAATATTAGCTCTAACTGTTTAATGGTTACTCTTTCATAGAACCGACCAGCTGAGCTCATTGCAAAATTTCTGGATGAAAAGCTTCGTGCTGGAAATAAGGGTACCTCTGAAGAGGAGTTGGAGGGCACTCTTGATAGAGTTCTAGTTTTATTTAGGTTTATCCAGGTAATTGTTTAATTTCATTTATGGAAAAAGAATTGCTAGTTATACCCACTGTTGAACCATTATTTTTACTTATTTCTGTTCACTTTGCATATTTTAAGAGTTACACCTATTAACCTTGACCCCTCTCTCACTGTTTTTCTGTATGGTAATTAAGGGTAAAGATGTGTTTGAAGCCTTCTATAAGAAGGATCTTGCTAAAAGGCTACTTTTAGGTAAGAGTGCTTCCATTGATGCGGAGAAGTCTATGATCTCCAAGGTCAGCATTGAAGTTCTTCTTTCAGTTTAATTTTTTTATTTGCTGTGCTTTTATAAAAAAGTATGGTAGTAATCTTGGCATTCTAAGAATTTTTTTTACCTCTCTAATACAGCTGAAGACTGAATGTGGAAGCCAATTCACAAACAAACTGGAGGGCATGTTTAAGGTATTTGGCACTTTGTCGTGGGAGATTTAGTTTGTGTACAGTGTATTAATCGTATTATTTACAGGAATGTGAGTACTCAAGTAATTATCTTTTTGTTTTCAAAGTATAATCCCATAGCTTCATCTCACCAAAACAGAATCTCACAAAACTACTTTTTAATAATTCTCACAGCATGGTTTTCCTTATCAATTATAGTTATTTTACATATAAACTTGCTTTCGTTGAGCGGGAGATGTAAGGAGTGTATGTGAACTACTATATCCAGTAAACGTTTTCTTGTCACCAGAGAAAAAAAATTATCAAATGAACAAAAAAGTGATATTTGTTTTCTGTATTTGAAGTCAGAATTTAGGTGAAATGAATGCCGAGGTCAACCCCTGATTGTTTTCAAGTAGATCCATCAAAAGAGGTTCTAAAGCATTCTGAGAGTGTTCATGGTTTAAGTCCACTAGTTCTTTGATAAGGCTATAATCATAGTTACTTGGAGTAATTTGTTTTTTTTCCTTTTTATATATAAATCTCAGTTCTAATTGATGGGAAATTTCGGCAATTTTCCCCAGGACATTGAATTATCTAAAGAGATAAATGAGTCCTTCAAGCAATCATCCCAGGCCAGGATGAAACTGCCCATGGGGATTGAGATGAGTGTTCATGTTTTAACTACTGGGTACGTGTGATCAATGTCTATTTTTTCATTTCTTTCTTTATAATCTGCTTCAAAAATTTAAATGTTTTTGCCCGCTGGTTTAGGTATTGGCCAACATATCCTCCCATGGATATAAGGCTTCCACATGAATTGAATGTTTACCAGGTTTGGCTGTGGCTTGTGTTTGTTATAGTATAAGTGATTTAGATGTGGTATTTTACATTTGAATGTCTCTACTAACTGACTGCTTGCTGCAACAGGACATATTCAAGGAGTTCTACTTAAGTAAATACAGTGGGAGGCGCTTAATGTGGCAAAATTCGTTAGGTCACTGTGTATTAAAAGCTGAGTTTCCGAAAGGTAAAAAGGAGCTGGCTGTCTCCTTATTTCAGGTTAGTTGCGTGAGGTCATTAAACTTATCTTCTGGTTCTTCATGTCTTTGTAATATGTAGATTGCAGTGTAGAGAGAGAGAGAGAGAGAGAGAGCAAGAGAGAGAGCGGTTGTTACTTTTAGCTTCTTTTACAAACAAGTTCTAACATATTTGGACGTGCGTTCTACACCAGACTGTTGTTCTGATGCTGTTTAATGATGCTGATAAGCTAAGCTTTCAAGATATTAGAGACTCCACTGGAATTGAGGAGAAGGAACTTCGAAGGACTTTGCAGTCCCTTGCATGTGGAAAAATCAGAGTACTTCAAAAGGTAGGGTAATTGCAATTGCCGGGTTTTCACTCAAATATTTATTTTCCATTACTTGTTACTTTAAATGTTCTACAGTTTCCCAAAGGAAGAGATGTGGAGGACGATGATTCATTTGTGTTCAATGATGGATTTACAGCTCCCCTTTACCGATTAAAGGTTCATTGTCTTGTTTTCTCTCATCTCTTCAAACTCTAAGAAAATCAGTCCTAACTTAATTATTTTGTCGAAAGCAAACAAGGAACTTGTGTTTTTGTTTGATTCAGTTGATGAGTAGAAGTTATTGACGTGAGACAGGAAAATGAATTTACATGTATGGGAGAAGCTGACAGATAAGGGACACTAGAAGTAACAAATGAGTTAGGAAAGTAAAGCAATTAAGAAGAGAGTGAAACGAAATCAAGAACATATAGAGAGAGCATAATTGATTGCATTTCTACAAAATGGTATTCTGCATTATGAGTAGGAGTCTGAGCTCTTGGGGTGTTTTCTCGGGGGTGCGGAGTTGGGTATTTTCCGAGTCAACCGTTGTTGCTCGACTTGTGGATGATTAGTGTTCTTAGTTGATTTGCATTTTCGATAAATATTTTCTAAGGGGATTTGATGTTCATCACATCATAACAAAATAATCTTCGTCCATGTTCTGTCTATATTGTTAAGAAATTTTTCAGGCTCTATGTCTAATATTTTAAAGATATTTCAGGTTAATGCAATTCAAATGAAGGAAACTGTGGAAGAGAACACTAGCACCACTGAAAGAGTATTCCAAGACCGCCAGTATCAGGTTCATCTTATTCCATATTCCCTTCCCGCGTCTTAAGATTGTCATTTTTCATTAAGCCTTTAATTCGTATGTGCTAAATACTGCTCGGCCTTTGTTAATTGCAGGTCGATGCAGCTATTGTTCGAATAATGAAAACCCGAAAAGTGCTTAGTCACACTCTTCTTATTACCGAGCTCTTTCAGCAGGTAAAATGTCATCTTTACTGTCACTAAGCCATTCTTTTTGGTTTATTAGTCAATGATGGATGAATTGGGGGAGGTTAATCTTTATGAATTGGAGCTTTCTAATTGTATTGAACCCCCTCTCTCCCTCTCTCTCTCTCTCCTTTGCAGCTGAAGTTCCCCATAAAGCCTGCTGACTTGAAGAAAAGGATTGAAAGCTTGATTGACAGAGAGTACCTGGAACGGGACAAGAACAATCCGCAGATTTACAATTACCTTGCCTGATCGGAGTTTGTCCGGCGAACAACCCAATCCTTGTGAGATTAATGTACAGAAAAAAGAAATATTAGCTTTCATATCTTTGCTCTGTCACACCTCTGCCTTTGACTGTAAATCATACATATTTTACACTGTTTTGCTTATTTATCCTTTCTCTCTAAATTATAGCCTTATTTTCTCTCTCTAAAAATAGAATTTTTTATTTTATTTTATTTTATTTATGTGCTTTAATGGAGCATTATTGATAGACTGATATACAAGAAGCGCCCAGGAAATTGAAGAATGATTTGATGATTCGCTCAACCCTTTTTTTGGTACATTTTTAACGTTTCAAGATACACAAATTACTTCTTAAGCTAATCATATTAATTCTATAAGTAAAATATAAATCCTTCAGCTAAACAAATCCGGTCGGGCCATAATATGAGAAATTAGTCAATTATTAGAACATGTTTTCACACAAACATTATAATTCTTCAGCTCAAACAAGTACACATAGTTATGAGAAATCTAAGCAAGCATCACACAAACATTATAATTCTTCAGCTCAAACAAGTACACATAGTTATGAGATATCTAAGCAAGCAGGACCTGAGAGCTCGTGGGCGAAAAAAACAAGAAGCTACGCTGTTCTTCGATAACACGCCATCGTACACCAAAGCGCCACTTTGTTTCACAATTGCCTTCTGTGCTTAGCCTCGAGATATGCCCAACAGCAACATGTAGCTCCCTACCCACTACATATATACTCGATTCATATGCATTAACGGTAAAAGGACTGCCTATCTCCTCAGGCAAAGGAGGCCCTTCAATGGCTTCCCATGAGACAGACTTTGAGTCATAAACCTTAACTTCCTTACTCTCACAGTCTGAAACGACAAATAAATGGTCGTAAACCACGACACTCCGACCAGTCCAGCCTTTTCTTAATCCAGCAGCCATGGCCTCCCACTTGTCAGATTTCGGATCATAAACTTGGCCTCGGGTGGACACATCAAGGTCCCATTTCCAACCTTCTATGACAAGAAGTTTACCATCAAGAACGGCTGCATCGTATGAGGTCATCTGCGTTCCAATAGGTGCAATGGAATGCCAAGTTCCTTTAATCGGGTCCAAAACCTCAGCCGAGTCAAGCTTGACATCATCTGATCTTATACCTCCAGCTACATAAATCTTCCCATCTATGACCCCAATTGCGAAATGCGACCTAGCCGTGATCATTTGATTAAGATCAGTCCAACGGTTTTTATGCATATTGTATTTTCTTACCAAATCGAGTGGAAAATCAACATCAGACGCCATCCCACCACAGACAAAAAGAGTGGCTTCGTGTGGGATCGAAACACACCTAAATCCATTGGGGAAAGAATTCTCTTCAGAAGGCATTGCCGGAATATCGTACCAAAAGAAATGGGTAAGATCAAGAACTTGCCATTGAGTTTTTCCAATGGATCTATTGATAGCACAGACCAAAAGCCAAGGGTCTTTAAAACCCAATTCTTTTCTCCTCGTGAAAAATCGTTCCTTGCTACTGAGCAGTAGATGCCATTGTTTGCACACTGCTCTACAAGCCCTGTGGCTCTGGACTGGAAGACAAAGAAGGCAGTTGAGAGCTACATCGTCTGGGAGGCCAGGGATTAGAGGTTTTTCCATAGGAGACGCCTCCAAATCCGATGAAGATAATGCCATCTGAGAATCCCCTAACTTGTGCACAGGCATTTGTTGGGATGACAATCAAACCCGCTGCATTTCCAAAATGAACAAATTCAGAAATACTAAAACCCTGCTTTTAAATACTAGTTTCTCTCTACAACTTTACAATTGTTGATTCTAATGCAGTTCTGTAAACAAGATTGAAGACTCAGATTCAGGATCAACGGATTTACAATCGAATTGTCGTTGCCGCCTTGATCACAGAAGGACGAGGAACAGATGCAGCATAACAGCTCTGAGTTTGAGTTAAGCAATGAAAACTATGATCAAAGTATATAATCTCAGCAAGAAGCTCAACCAAACATTTTCTACCGAAATAAATTGCTATCAACCTCTCTATGTATATCCACAACACTCATCAAAATGCCCAAAAGATTAAATATTACTTACGAGAAGCAAACCCCAAAATTGCTGTAAGTAAAAGAAATCCAAATCCACCAAACAAGTACGTTGTATTTCTAGAAAAAAAAAAATAGAAATTCTTCAGTTGTTCATCTTAGATTCGATACCCACAAAACAGAAACAAGAGTACAGAAGAAAATCAATTTGCTAAAAACTTACAAGCCAGAAATCTGCGAATTTGGTAGCTTAGATGAGATCAAGAATCGTGTTCTGCCCCAAAGAAAGTGAACCGGTGCTCTGCTGTAAGAAAAACAAGATTATATAATAATGTGGCCATATGGCCCCTTGATTTCAGAGGAAAGAGAAGATAATGTTCTAGAGGAAACTTACTTGACTGTCACGCTTCACAAGAATCTAATTAATCCAAATAAATTTAATTTAATTAATTATTGGGAAAAAGACAATAAAAAACAATCAAGAAAACAAAATGAAGCAGCAAATTTGGTATGTATGATTATTAATGAAGCAGCATTCTGAGATAGTGTTCATGGTTTAAGCCACTAGTTCTTTGGTAATGCTATAATCATAGTTACTTTGAGTAATCTGTTTTTTTCTTTTTGGGCAATTTTCCCCAGGACATTGAATTATGTAAAGACATAAATGAGTCCTTGAAGCAATCATCCCAGGCCAGGATGAAACTGCCCCATGTGGGGATTGAGATGAGTGTGTTCATGTTTTAACTACTGGCTACGTCTGATCAATGTCTATTTCTTTAATTTCATATTTTACACTGTTTTCCTTATTTATCTTCTCTCTCTCTCTCTCTAATTATTGCCTTATTTCTCCCTCAAAAAATAGAATTTTTTATTTTATTTTATTCATGTGCTTTAATGGAGCACTATTGATAGATTGATGCACAAGAAATGTGCAGGAAATCGAAGAATGATTTGATGATTCGCTCGACCCTTTTCTTGGTACATTTTTTTTATGTTTTAAAATAATGTCGACGTGACAAAAAACTATTAAATTTGTAGTAATTTCAAAATTGATCAAGGCTTGCTATGCTTAGAATTTGCAATTTGTCACAGAGCCCGCGTTCAACTATGCAAGTGTACATAGAAAGAACACATCACAAATCGACAATTAAACTAAATAAATTTGCTTAAAATTAAATGGGTTATATTTGTAGAGAACGTCGAAAGTTGAGTAAGAGTAAGCGGGGAAGATCATACAAAGTACAATTTGTGCGTAATTCTGATAAATATGTTGAGCAGATCATTATGTAAGTAAGATATAGATCATCCGTATACAAAGAATAATTATGAGAAATCTAAGCAAACATAACATGAGAGCTCTTGGAGCGGAGCCTTCGGAAGGTAGCCGGTGCTTTGATGACACGCCATCGTACACCAAAGCTCCACTTTGTTTCACAATTGCCTTCCGTGCTTAGCCTCCAGATATGGCCAACAGCAACAGTTAGGTTCTCACCCACTACATATATACTCGATTCACATGCATTAAAGGTTAAAGGACCGTCTATCTGATCAGGCAAAGGAGGCCCTTCAATGGCTTCCCATGAGTCAGAATTTGAGTCATAAACCTTAAGTTTCCTACTCTCCCTCTTTGAAAAGACAAATAAATGGTCGTAAACCACAGCACTCTTACCATTCCAGCCTTCTCTTAATCCAGCAGCCATGGCTAACCATTTGTTAGATTTTGGATCATAAACTTTCACTCGGCGGCGCACATCACATGACCGGCCATCTGTGACAAGAAGTTTACCATCAAGAACTGCTGAATTGTATGTGGTCATATGCGTTCCAATACGTTTAATGGAATGCCAAATTCCTTTAATCGGGTCCAAAACCTCGGCCGAGGCAAGATTCTTACTGTCTGATCCTATGCCTCCAGCTACATAAATCTTCCCATCTATGACCCCACTTGCGAAATGTGACCTAGCCGTGCTCATTTGATTAAGAAAAGTCCAACGGTTTTTATGCATATCATATTTTCTTACCAAATCGAGCATACAATCAACATCAGACAACATCCCACCACAGACAAAAAGAGTGGCTTCATGTGGGATCGAAACACACCTAAATGCATTGGTACAAGAATTCTCTTCACTAGGCATTGCCCGAATACTGTGCCAAAAGAAATGGGTAAGATCAAGAATTTTCCAATGAGTTTTTCCAGTGGATCCATTGATAGCACAGACCAAAAGCCAAGGGTCTTTAAAACCCAATTCTTTTCTCCTTGTGAAAAATTGTTCCCTGCTACCGAGCAGTAGATGCCATCGTTTGCACACTGCTCTACAAGCCATGTAGCTCTGGAGTGGAAGACGAAGAAGGCAGTTGAGAGCTACATCGTCCGGGAGGCTGAGGATTAGAGGTTTTTCCATAAGAGACGCCTCCAAATTCGATGAAGATAATGTCATATGAGAATCCCCTGACTTGTGCACAGGCATTTGTTGGGTCGACAATTGAACCTGCTGCATTTCCAATATGAACAAATTCAGAAAATACTAAATCCCTGGTTTTAAATACTACTTTCTCTCTACAGATAACATCATATACAAAATACACAAATTACTTCATAAGCTAATCATATTAATTCTATAGGTAAAATATAAATCCTTCAGCTAAAAAGATATATTAACTAATTCTTATAACAAACCCGGTCTGGCCATAATATGAGAAATTAGTCAATATTTAGAACATCTTTTCACACAAACATTATAATTCTTCAGCTCAAATAAGTACATGATTATGAGAAATTTAAGCAAACATAACATAAGAACTGGAGGGCGTAAGGTCCGAGAAGCTATCCGGTGCTTCGATGACACGCCATCGTACACCAAAGCTCCACTACATATATACTCGATTCAAATGCATTAAAGGTTTTAGGACCGTCTATCTGATCAGGGAAAGGAGG
Source organism: Begonia loranthoides (assembly GCA_022433065.1). Lineage (NCBI taxonomy): Eukaryota > Viridiplantae > Streptophyta > Magnoliopsida > Cucurbitales > Begoniaceae > Begonia > Begonia loranthoides. The sequence goes on along the minus strand of CM039478.1, from coordinate 1,926,209 downwards.
CCCTTCAACGGCTTACCATGAGCCAGAATTTGTGTCATAAACCTTAAGTTCCATCGGATGTGAAAAGACAAATAAATGGTCGTAAACCACAAGACCCAGACCATTCCAGCCTTGTCTTAATCCAGCAGCCATGGCTTCCCAATTGTCAGATTTCGGGTCATAAACTTGCCCTCGGGAGGAGCTATGACATAACCCGCCATCACTGACATACAGTTTACCATCAAGAACGGCTTCATCGGATGTAACCTTGACCCCTCTCTCACTGTTTTTCTGTAGGGTAATTAAGGGTAAAGATGTGTTTGAAGCCTTCTATCAGAAGGATATTGCTAAAAGGCTACTTTTAGGGACGAGTGCTTCCATTGATGCAGAGAAGTCTATGATCTCCAAGGTCAGCATTGAAGTTTTTTTTTTCCCCTGGACATTGAATTATATAAAGAGATAAATGAGGCCATGAAGCAATCATCACAGGCCAGGATGAAAATGCCCCATGGGGATTGAGATGTGTGTTCATGTTTTAACTACTGGGTACGTCTGATCAATGTCTATTTCCAATCCATACAATTCTTCAGCTCAAATAAGAACATGATTATGAGAAATCTAAGCAAGCAGGACCTGCGAGCTCGTGGGCAAGAAAGTCCAGAAGCTACGTGGTGCTTCGATAACACGCCATCGTACACCAAAGCTCCACTTTGTTTCACAATTGCCTTCCTTGCTTAGCCTCGAGATATGCCCAACAGCAACATTTAGGTTCTCACCCACTACATATATACTCGATTCACATGCATTAACGGTAAAAAAACTGTCAATCTGCTCGGCCAAAGGAGCTCCTTCAATGGCTTCCCATGAGTCAGAATTTGAGTCATAAACCTTAAGACTCCAACTCTCCCCATCTGAAATGACAAATAAATGGTCGTAAACCACAGCACTCTCACCATTCCAGCCTTTTCTTAATCCATCAGCCATGGTCTCCCAATTGTTAGATTTTGGGTCATAAACTTTTCCTCGGCGGCGCACATCACAATACAGGCCATCTGTGACAAGAAGTTTACCATCAAGAACGGCTGCATCATTTGCGGTCATATGTGTTCCAATAGGTTTAATGGAATCCCAAATTCCTGTAATCGGGTCCAAAACCTCAGCCGAGTCAAGCTTGATTTCATCTGATCCTATACCTCCAGCTACATAAATCTTCCCATCTATGACCCCAATTGCGAAATGCGACCTAGCCGTGCTCATTTGATTAAGAATAGTCCAACGGTTTTCATGCATATCATATTTTCTTACCAAATCGAGTGGACAATCAACATCAGACAACACCCCACCACAGACAAAAAGAGTGGCTTCGTGTGGGATCGAAACACACCTAAATGCATTGGGACATGAATTCTCTTCACTAGGCATTGCCGGAATACTGTGCCAAAAGAAATGGGTAAGATCAAGAACTTGCCAATGAGTTTTTCCAGTGGATCCATTGATAGCACAGACCAAAAGCCAAGGATCTTTAAAACCCAATTCTTTTCTCGACGTGAAAAATCCTTCCCAGCTACCAAGCAGTAGATGCCATCGTTTGCACACTGCTCTACAAGCCGTGTGGCTCTGGACTGGAAGACGAAGAAGGCAGTTAAGAGCTGCATCGTCCGGGAGGCCAGGGATTAGAGGTTTTTCCATAAGAGACCCCTCCAAATTCAATGAAGTTAATGTCAACTGAGAATCCCCTGACTTGTGCACAGGCATTTGTTGGGTCGACAATCGAACATGCTGTATTTCCGATATGAACAAATTCAGAAAATACTAAATCCCTGGTTTTAATACTAGTTTCTCTCTACAACTTTCCAATTGTTAAGATTCTAATTCAGTTCTATAAACAAGATTGAAGACCCATTTTCAGGATCAACGGATTTACATTCGAATTGTATCTGCCCCTTAATCACAGAAGGACGATGAACAGAAGCAGCATAACAGCTCTGAGTTTGAATTAAGCAATGAAAACTATGATCAAAGTATATATAAGCCTAGCAAGAAGCTCAACCAAACCCTTTTCTACCGAAATAAATGGCTATCAACCACTCTATGCATATCCACAACAGTCAACAAAATGCCCAAAAGATTAAATACTATTTATGAGAAGCAAACCCCCCAAAATTCCAGTAAGTAAAAGAAATCCAAACCCACCAGACAACTACGGTGTATATCTGGAAAAAAAAAATCAGAAATTCTTCAGGTGCTCATCTTAGTTTCGATACCCACAAAACAAAAACAAGAGTACAGAAGAAAACCAATTTGCACAAAACTTACAGGCCAGAAATCTGCGAATTTGGTAGCTTAGATGAGATTTAGAACCTTCGTGTTCTTCCCTAAAGAAGGTGACCCAAAACTCTGAAAATGAACGAGTGGTGTAAGAAAAAAAAGATTATATATATAATACAAAGAAAATAATCAAATTAATCCAAATAATTTTAATTTAATTAATTAGAGAGAGTTCAACAAAGAATCTTCCATTAAACTAGTACGTTAATGAATGCTTTCTTCTATCACCTTCGAGGATTCAATGGTCGCTTAAAACAGTATTTACCCACTAATTCTTTTTCAAAACAGTGGTGACCCACGAAAGCACAGGCCTTCAAATATGGAAGGGTTTGTAGAGTCAAACAGAAGACAATGCAAAAGCAAAAGGCACAAACAACTTCATCCCCAAGAAATTAGTCTTAACACAAATCTGAGCCGACTGAACCACGATCCAATCTTCCAACGTCCCGGCATAAGGAGTTGGCACCTCCTGAGCCGACAAGAAAACAATTGGTCGGAGCATCCAAACAATCGTGGAAATTCTTGTTAATCGCAGCCGTCAAACCTGCACCGATTCCTCCAGTTCGCATACATTCTTCGACGCGATGCATCTTCCTCACTGAATTCCCAATCGTGCAAAGATCAAATGGCTTTAAAGAAACAATCATCAAAACATAAAGTTGAAATCGGCAGAGAGTTGACGCACGTGTTTTGTCAATGCAAAAATGGAGACTTCATTTATTGGATATACATTTTATAGTGCGTACATACAAAAATTAACGATTTGTTAATTGTTGTCAGGTATGTCACAAGAACAAATACATAGCTTTGACCCGATTACTCCAATCACTGCTTTCATCAATGTCAGCTGTAGTTACTCAGTTACATAAAAGGGATGACATTTTGGAGCTGTTAAAGAAGAATCTCATTCAAGCTCAAGCTATTATGACTGCGGTTGCTAACAGAATCGACAAAACGTAAAATTTTCAGTAGATGATTGTGTTTGGATTAAACTCCAGTCATATAAACAATAATCTCTAGCTAAACCGCTGCATCTCAAACGTGGAATTTTTTTTTTGTTCTTCACCTCCCTTTGTTATTTCTTATATTCTACTGCAGAATGACCTTGTGCTGCAAAATTACTTAATTTTTAGAACATCTTTTCACACAAACATTACAATTCTTCAGCTCAAATAAGTACGTAATTATGAGAAATCTAAGCAAACACAACCTGAGAGCTCGTGGGATCAAGGTCCGAGAAGCTATCTGGTGCTTTGATAAAACGCCATTGTATACCAAAGCTCCACTTTGTTTCACAGTTGCATTTCGTGCTTAGCCTCGAGATATGCCCAACAGCAACATTTAGGTTCCGTCCCACTACATATGTACTCGATTCACATGCATTAACTGTAAAAGGACTGCCTATCTGCTCAGGCAAAGGAGGCCCTTCAATGGCTTCCCATGAGTCAGATTTTGAGTCATAAACCTTAAGTTCCCTACTCCCCCAGTCTGAAACGACAAATAAATGGTCGTAAACCACAACACTCCGACCAATCCAGCCTTTTCTTAATCCAGCAGCCATGGCCTCCCAATTGTTAGATTTCGGGTCGTAAACTTGCCCTCGGGGAGACACATACCATGACCAGCCATCTGTGACAAGAAGTTTACCATCAAGAACGGCTGCATCTAATGAGGCCATATGCGTTCCCATACTTGCAATGGAATGCCAAATTCCTTTAATCGGGTCCAAAACCTCGGCCGAGTCAAGCTGGAAAAGATCTGATCTTTCACCTCCAGCTACATAAATCTTCCCATCTATGACCCCACTTGCGAAATACGACCTGGCCGTGATCATTTGATTAAGAACAGTCCAACGGTTTTTATGCATATCGTATTTTATTACCCTATCGAGCGGACAATCAACATCAGACACCATCCCACCACAGACAAAAAGAGTGGCTTCGTGTGGGATCGAAACACACCTAAATCCATAGGGACAAAAATTCTCTTTCCAAGGCATTGCCGGAATACTGTGCCAAAAGAAATGGGTAAGATCAAGAACTTGCAATTGGGTGTTTCCAGTGCGATTATTGAAAGCAAAGACCAAAAGCCAAGGGTCTTTAAAACCCAATTCTTTTCTGCTCGTGAAAAATCGTTCCTTGCTACCGAGCAGTAGATGCCATCGTTTGCACACTGCTCTACAAGCCGTGTGGCTCTGGACTGGAAGACGAAGAAGGCAGTTGAGAGCTACATCGTCCGGGAGGCCGGGGATTAGAGGTTTTTCCATAAGAGGCGCCTCCAAATCCGACGAAGATAATGTCATCTGAAAAAGATGACTCGAGACCAGACCTGCGAAGCAATGACGAGGAATTGATTGAGGATCCGAGATTCCTTTATTTTAATCTTAGAACTTGTCTTGTGATTGGTTCTTCTTTATGTTTAGTCCCCATATTTTCAAAATTTTCTCGGCGTTAAGAACTAATTAGATAAAAAAAAATTATTTGGTTCGATGATTATTTCCAAGGGAACCTACTTGAGCTATCGGGCTTCAAAAGAATCAAATTAATCCAAAGTCTCATTAATCGCAGCCGTCAAACTTGCACCGATGATTCCTCCTGTTCACATACATTCTTCAACGATCACCACTCGATGCGTCTTCTTCACTAAAATCCCGATCGTGTAAAGATCAAATGGCTTCAGAGAGTTCTAAATAACCTATGATTTCTTTGTTAGATCTAGCAATATCGAATTTTACAAAAACTTTCGTGTTGGAACCTAATGCGATGGGCGTGGGAGTAGATGCATAACTCATTTGAAATCAAAAAATCATTGGTTATCATACTCTCAAAGGGTATTTTCGTTCTTTTATAAGACAAAAGTCGACTGTTTGGTTTCATTGGTTATCGTAGACAGAATTTTGATATAACTTTTCTTATCATTCATCGATCAAAATATCACCTTTTAAAGCTGTATATATAAATGGAGTCCTCAGTCGATATTACAATATGACAAACAAGATACTTCATGTTACAAGAATAGAATTACAGAAATTGGCAAAATGTGAAATTTTCAGTAGGTGATTCTGTTTGGCTTAAACTTCAGCCTTATAGACAATGATCTCTAGCTAAACCGATGCATCTCAAACTATCTCCAAGATTTTAGGGTCATTTTGAGATTTTGGAGAAAATTGAAAAAGTAGCATATAAGTTGAAATTGCCTGTAACGACTACAATTCATGTAACGACTACAATTCATCCTGTTTTTCATATTTTCTCTGTTACGCAAAGTAAAGGGTGAGGTGCTGACAATAACACCTTTGCTCGAGGAGAATTTGAAGGACAACACTTTCAAGGTGGAGCCCAAATCGTTGTTGGATGTTCAACAACAGTGTGGTGATAATCAAAAGCTATTAGTTTTAATTAAATGGAAGCATCTACCACCAATGGAAGCTACTTGGGAGGAATTTGATGATATTTGTCTACAATTTCTCTCTTTCAACCTTGAGGACAAGCTTCTTTTTTGGACTGAAAATAATGACAAACCTCGTGTGAGGTTTACATATGCAAAAAGGAATAAGAGGGGTAGTTAATAGCTAACTCAATGTAACGATCAATTAACCTTGATCCCTCTCTCACTGTTTTAACTAGTCCTTGAAGCAATCATCCCAGGCCAGGATGAAACTGGGCCATGGGGATTGAGATGAGTGTGTTCATGTTTTAACTACTGGGTACGTCTGATCAATGTCTATTTCTTTATAATCTGCTTCAAAATGTTAAATGTTTTTGCCCCACTGGTTTAGGAATTGGCCAACACATCCTCCCATGGACGTAAGGCTTCCACATGAATTGAATGTTTACCAGGTTTGGCTGTGGCTCGTGTTTGTTATAGTATAAGATATGGTAATTTCAATTATGAGATCAAACACTAATTCTTCACACAAACATTATAATTCTTCAGCACAAATAAGTACATGATTATGAGAAATCTAAGCAAACAGGATATGAGAGCTCTTGGGTATAAAGCTCGAGATGCTATCCGGTGCTTCTATAACACGCCATCGTACACCAAAGCTCCCCTTTGTTTTACAATTGCCTTTCGTGCTTAGCCTCGAGATATGCCCAACAGCTACAATTAGGTTACTACCCACTGCATATATACTCCATTCACATGCATTCTCGGCTACCTGCTTAGGCAAAGGAGGCCCTTCAATGGCTTCCCATGAGTCCGAGTTTGAGTCATAAACCTTAAGTATCCACATCCACCAATCTGAAAAGAGGACAAATAAATGGTCGTAAACCACAACACTCGGACCAGTCCAGCCTTCTCTTAATCCAGCAGACATGGCCTCCCAATTGTTAGATTTCGGGTCATAAACTTGCCCTCGCCGGCAGCACATACCAAACGGCGCTTTCCAACCTTCTGCGACAAGAAGTTTACCATCAAGAACGGCTTCATCGAATGAGGTCATATGTGTTCCCATACTTGCAATGGAATGCCAAAGTCCTTTAATCGGGTCCAAAACCTCGGCAGAGTCAAGCTTTTACCATCTGATCCTATACCTCCAGCTACATAAATCTTCCCATCTATGACCCCACTTGTGAGAAACGTCCTGGCCGTGATCATTTGGTTAAGAACAGTCCAACGGTTTTTTTGCATATCATATTTTCTTACCAAATAATCAAAATCAAACTCCCTCCCGGCTCCCACCACGAGACACCTTCTCACCACAGACAAAAAGAGCGGCTTCGTGTGGGATCGAAACACACCTAAATCCAACGGAACAAACCTCCTGTTTACGAAGCATTGTCGGAATACTGTGCCAATAGAAATGGGTAAGATCAAGAACTTGCAATTGATTGTTTCCAGTGCGTCTATTGAAAGCAAAGACCAAAAGCCAAGGGTCTTTAAAACCCCATTCTTTTCTCCTCGTGAAAAATCGTTCCTTGCTACCGAGCAGTAGATGCCATCGTTTGCACACTGCTCTACAAGCCTTGTGGCTCTGGCCTGGAAGACGAAGAAGGCAGTTGATAGCTACATCGTCCGGGAGGCCAGGGATTAGAGGTTTTTCCATAAGAGACGCCTCCAAATCCGATGAAGATAATGTCATCTGAGAATACCTTGACTTGTGCACAGGCATTTGTTGGGATGACAATCGAACCCGCTGCATCTTAGATTCGATACCCACAAAACAGAAACAAGAGCACAGAAGAAAACCAATTTGCTAAAAACTTACAAGCAAGAATCTGCGAATTTGGTAGCTTTTTGAGATCTAGAATCGTGTTCTTCCCTAAAGAAGGTTACCCCAAACTCTGAAAAGGAACTTGTGCAGTAAGAAAAAGAAGATTATAAAATGGGAAATTAACTACATAGTTTATTACCCTAACCCATTAAATTAACCATAACGTGAAACCAAAAGTACACCAAACCCAAAATACAAAATACACGTACACCAAAAGAACTCCGGTTTAGAATACACATTCACCTAAAGCACCCTGTCTAGGCTCGTTCTGAAGTATGAAGCCGTTCGACTTTCTAAAAAGTACCCGTTCATAAAAGGGATGGGATGGATGGTGCGATTTGTTTAAGAAAACCATACGAAGAAGGCTTTTTTGTTATTTTTTTAGGCTAGAAATTTTGTTAACGATTAAAATTCTAAACTATAAAAAATTATCGTCGGCCACCTAATAGTTATGTTTTTTATTTAAATACGTCAACTTTAATATTTCGGTTTTGTTGATACCACGGATCGTCAAACGGTGCCACGTTGGAAGACGGATAGACGTTGGAACAATTATCAGGCCAAAATCGAGGAAGGACGATCGTCCATGACTGTTGGATTGAGGGAGGAATGTCCCTCGATTGGGATTGTCGGCTAGGATTTAATTTGTCATTTTTCAAAGGCGATGGCGAACGATCATCCATGGTCGTTGGATAGAAGGAGGGACGTCCCTTATAGAAATTGACGGCCATGATTGAATCTGCCTTCTTCCAAAGACAATGTCCAATGATTGTCTGTGGCCATTGGATTGAAAAAGGGACGTCCCTAACGATCAAGATTGAATTTTCAATTTTTCAAAGGCGATGGCAGATAATTAATTGTCTATGATCGTTGGATTGAGGGAGTGACGTCCCTTGATAGAAATGGACGACCATGATGAATTTCAAATTTTTCAACGTTGAAGGGTCACATACAGGACACACGCCTTTTAAAATGACGCGAATTTCCTCAATTAAGACAATCATCCCTCTTCTACAACAGACGCCTTTCTACCAATTTTGGGGGTCCATCAACTCAAAACTATGTTGTTCTGCCAATTACGGAAATTTCTCATCTTATGACATCAGCAATCTATGGGAAACAGACGTCCGTTTTGGATGGTCTTCTCTGTATAAAAAATAATTAAAATATTACAAATTTAATCTTTAAATAACTTTTAATATTATATTGTCTGCTAAATTATAGTTTTGTCCATGTGTACTGTCATTGATAGCGTTTACACATTGACAAAACAATAATTTAACAGATAATATAATATTAAAAGTTACAAAAAAAAAATACTAAATTTGTAATATTTTAATTACTTTTTTACATAATTATTTTTTATTAATCAATGAGGTTGAGGGCGTCAATTTTAAGCGAGGAACGTCCCTCAACATACAACGGAACGGACGTTTCTCAACTTTTGACCGACGTCCCTCGCTTACAATTGACAAAAACGACGTCGTTCCCAGCTTAAATTGGACGTCACTGACTTAAAACGGACAAATACGACATCGTTTCATCTTAAAACAAACGTCCATCAGTTCAAAACAAACATCTTTCGTTTAAGACGAACACCCATTACTCAAAATGAAAGTTTCTCGCTTAAGACAGAAGCCCTCCAATTATTTACGTCCTTCATTGCTGAATGGATCAACACCTCGTCATTGCAGGACGTTCGTTGTTACTGTCTTGGACGTTTTCGTTCGACAGTCCTTGACGTTAACGACACACCGGCGTTAACGTAGACGAATGTTCACAGATAATGTGACTACAAGTTATCGGTTGTATTGAACCCCCTCTCCCTCTCCCTCTCCCGCCCTCTTCCTCTCTCCCCCCCCTCTCCTTTGCAGCTGAAGTTTCCTATAAAGCCTGCTGACTTGAAGAAAAGGATAGACTGGTATACAAGAAATGTGCAGGAAATTGAAGAATGATTTGATGATTCGCACAACCCTTTTTTTTGGTACAGTTTTAATTTAATTGAAGAGTTAAATTTTATTAGAATTTGTAATTTGTCATTTAAGCTACGAAGTAGAGTACAAAGCCCTGATTCTCATTCAACTATGCAAGTGTATTGTCAAAGGAACACATCTCGAATATAATTTCAATTATGGGATCCAACACTAATTCTTCACACAAACATTATAATTCTTCAGCTCAAATAAGTACATGGTTATGAGAAATCTAAGCAAACACAACCTGAGAGCCCAAGGGAACAAGGTTCGAGGAGCTTTGCACCCTCGAGCTATCGGGTGCTCTGATAAAACGCCATTGTACACCAAAGCTCCACTTTGTTTCACAATTGCCTTTCGTGCTTAGCCTCGAGATATGGCCAACAACAACATTTGGGTTCCGACCCACTACATATATACTCGATTCACATGCATTAATGGTAAAAGGACCGCCTATCTGATCAGGCAAAGGAGGCCCTTCAGTGCCTTCCCATGAGTCAGAATTTGAGTCATAAACCTTAAGTTTCCTACTCGGAAGTGAAACGACAAATAAATGGTCGTAAACCACAACACCCGGACCAGTCCAGCCTTCTCTTAATCCAGCAGCCATGGCCTCCCAACTGTTAGATTTCGGGTCATAAACTTGCCCTCGGGAGGACCTATGATATAACCAGCCATCTATGACAAGAAGTTTACCATCAAGAACGGCTGCATCGAATGAGGCCATATGCGTTCCCATATTTGCAACGGAATGCCAAATTCCTGTCATCGGGTCCATAACCTCGGCCGAGTCAAGGTCGAAAAGACCTGATCTTATACCTCCAGCTACATAAATCTTCCCATCTATGACCCCACTGGCGAAATCCGACCTGGCCGTGATCATTTGATTAAGAACAGTCCAACGGTTTTTATGCATATCGTATTTTACTACCAAATCGATAGGACAATCAACACTAGACGCCATCCCACCACAGACAAAAAGAGCGGCTTCATGTGGGATCGAAACACAACTAAATCCAAGGAAACAACCCTCCTCTTTCCAAGGCATTGCCGGAATACTGTGCCAAAAGAAATGGGTAAGATCAAGAACGTGCCATTGAATTTTTCTAGTGGATCTATTGAAAACAGAGACCAAAAGCCAAGGGTCTTTAAAACCCAATTCTTTTCTCCTCGTGAAAAATCGTTCCTTGCTACCGAGCAGTAGATGCCATCGTTTGCACACTGCTCTACAAGCCGCGTGGCTCGGGACTGGAAGACGAAGTAGGCAGTTGAGAGCTAAATCGTCCGGGAGGCCAGGGATTAGAGGTTTTTCCATAAGAGACGCCTCCAAATCCGATGAAGATAATGTCATCTGAGAATCCCCTAACTTGTGCACAGGCATTTGTTGGTATGACAATCAAACCCGCTGCATTTCCGATATGAACAACTTCACAAAATACTAAATCCCTGGTTTTAAATACTAGTTTCTCTCTACAACTTTCCAATTGTTGATTCTAATTCAGTTCTATAAACAAGATTGAAGACACAGTTTCAGGATCAACGGATTTACATTCGAACTGTAGTTGCCCCCTTGATCACAGAAGGACGATGAACAGAAGCAGTACAACAGCTCTGAATTTGAGTTAAGCAATGAAAACTATGATCAAAGTATATAAGCCCAGCAAGAAGCTCAACCAAACCCTTTTCTACCGAAATAAATGGCTATAAACCTCTCTATGCATATCCACAACACTCATCAAAATGCCCAAAAGATTAAGTACTACTTATGAGAAGCACACCCCCCAAAATTTCAGTAAGTAAAAGAAATCCAAACCCACCAGACAACTACGTTGTACTTCTGGAAAAAAATTCAGAAATTCTTCAGTTGTTCATCTTAAATTCGATACCCACAAAACAGAAACAAGAGTACAGAAGAAAACCAATCTGCTAAAAACTTACATGCCAGAAATCTGCGAATTTGGTAGCTTAGATGAGATTCGTGTTGTTCCCTCAAGAAGATGACCCAAAACTCTGAAAAGGAACGTATGCGGCGAGAAAGAGAAGATTATAAAATAAAAAGTCAATAATCAAATTAATCCAAATAATTATAATTTAATTAATTATAGAGTTCAAGAAATAATTTCCCATTAAAATGCCTTTAATAAATGCTTTGTTCTTTGGCTTAACACAGTATTTACCATAAAGATCATCGTGCGTAGAATTTTGGTATGACTTCTTATTATTCATCGATCAAAATGTCACCTTTCAAAATTGTCTATAAAAGAAATCCTTTTGTCGATATTACGGGCAAGATACTTTATCTATTTCAGCTGTAAATATTCAATTACAAAAAATGGATAACATTTTAAAGCTGTTAAAGAAGAATCTCATTGAAACTCAAAATATTATGATATCGGTTGCTGCAAAATGTGGAATTTTTAGTAGGTGATTGTGCTTGGCTTAAACTTCAGCCATATAGACAACAATATCTAGCTAAACCTCTGCATCTCAAACTATCTCCAAGATTTTACTGTCATTTTAAGATTTTGAAGAAAATTGAAAGAGTAACATATGAGTTGAAATTGCCGACTACAATCTATCCTGTTTTTCATGTTTCCCTGTTACGCAAAGTAAAGGGTGAGGTGCTGACAATAACACCTTTGCCTGAGGAGATTTTGTAGGACAACACTTTCGAGGTGGAGCCCGAATCACTGTTAGATGTTCAATAGCAGTGTGGTGATAATAAAAAGCTCTTAGGCTTCCCCATTAGGTTTGCAAGTTTGGCTGCTCAGTTAATATTAGCTCTAACTGTTTAAAAGTTACACCTATTAACCTTGACCCCTCTCTCACTGGTTTTCTGTACGGTAATTAAGGGTAAAAATGTGTTTGAAGCCTTGTATAAGAAGGATCTTGCTAAAAGGCTACTTTTAGGGAAGAGTGCTTCCATTGATGCAGAGAAGTGTCTATGATCTCCAAGGTCAGCATTGAAGTTCTTTTTTTGCCCAGGACTTTGAATTATGCAAAGAGATAATTGAGTCCTTGAAGCAATCATCCCAGGGCAGGATGAAACTGCACATGGGGATTGAGATGAGTGGTCATGTTTTAAGTACTGGGTACGTGTGATCAATGTCTATTTCTTTATAATCTGCTTCAAAAAGTTAAATGTTTTTGCCCGCTGGTTTAGGTATTGGCCAACATATCCTCCCATGGATGTAAGGCTTCCACATGAATTGAATGTTTACCAGGTTTAGATGTGATATTTTACATTTGAATGTCTCTACTAACTGACTGCTTGCTGCAACAGGACATATTCAAGGAGTTCTACTTAAGTAAATGCAGTGGGAGGCGCTTAATGTGGCATCTTTACTGTCACTTTGCCATTCTTTTTGTTTATTGGTCAATGATCGATGAATTGGGGAGCTTAATCCCCCTCTCGTCTCTCTCTCTCTCCTTTCCAGCTGAAGTTTGCTATAAAGCCTGCTGACTTGAAGAAAAGGATTGAAAGCTTGATTGACAGAGAGAACCTGGAACGGGACAAGAACAATCCCCAGATTTACAATTACCTTGCCTCATCATCGGAGTTTGTCCGGCGAACAACCCAATCCTTGTGAGATTAACGTACAGAAATATTAGCTTTCGTATCTTTGCTCTGTCACACCTCTGCCTTTGACCGTAAATCATACATATTTTACACTGTTTTGCTTATTTATCTTCTCTCTCTCTCTAATTATAGCCTTATTTTCTCTCTCTACACATATATTTTATTTTATGTGCTTTAATGGAGCACTATTGATAGACTAATATACAAGAAATGTGCGGGAAATTGAAGAATGATAACCCTTTTTTTGGTACATTTTTAATGTTTTCAAATAATATCGACGTGACAAGAAATTATTAGATTTGTAGTAATTGATTTGGCTTTGCTGTGCTTAGAATTTGTAATTTGTCATTTAACCTATGAACTAAAGTACTATGCAAGTGTCCATAGAAGGAACAATCCTCAAATTGACAATTAAACGAAATAAATTTGCTTAAAACCAAACGGGTAACATTTGTCAAATAGCTTACGATGAAAATTGAAAAATAGTTAGCGGGGAAGATCATACAAGATACACAACTTTTTAAGTTAATCAAGGCAATTTGTGCGTAAATCTAATAATTATGCTAAGCAGATCAGCAGATCATTGCATAAATCTAGTTTTTCTAACAAATTAAAAAGAATAATGTTACTACCATCTATTCATACTATGTATTTTTTTAGGCAGATATTAATTGTTATAATTAATAACTTATTTTAATTATTTATAATTTATTACATTAATTGCACCCATCAATATTCGCCACGTCGAGAAGTAAAAATTAAAAAGTAGGAATAGAAAATAAATGCAGCATTACTCAATTAAAAACCCGAACTGGCTGTAATATTCTAGTAAATCTCTATATTCGTCTTATCAGGTTAATTTTATCATCTTTAAGTAAATCGCCCTTTTTGAAGTCTAATTTTTGGTTGATTCGTTGTGATTCCTTTCCTCTTTGACCTGTCTTTGAGCCTGATAACGTCGATTTATTATGTATTGTATGGCCATTTTGCGTTCTTTTGCTCGGGGAGTGAAGTTCAAGGGGATCAGAGTTTTTCTTTTTGAGAGTGGGTTTGGATTTTGTTTCTTTCTGGACTCCATTTCTAGCTTCAGCGAGATTGTTCCAAACACCGTCATCGTCAGGGACGTCCCACTCTGCCGCTACTTAGTCGCCGATTCAGAGTTCCTATCGCCGATCCGTCCCACTTTGATTCAGGGTTCCTATCGCCAATCCGTCCACTCCGATTCACGCAGCGGGCCTCTAATAGAGCTGCCGTTTGCCAGGGATGGCTGGCGGGTGGGCTTGGGGGCATTTTTAGGCTCGGCTCGTCTTCTGGGCCCAGGCCAAGCCCACTCGATTATTGAACTCGATACGCTACAGTAACGGGCTGTAGCCCGCCCATTAGCCATGTCTAATGAAAATGTGCAGGCAATTGAAGATTAATTTGATGATTCGCTCAACCCTTTTCTTGGTACATTTTTTATGTTTTAAAATAATGTCGCCGTTTTCAGGAAATTATTAAATTTGTAGTTATTTCAAAATTAGTTAGGGTTTTCTGTGCTTAGAATATGTAATTTGTCATTTAACCTATGAACTAGAGTACAGAGAGCCCAGATTCTCATTCAACTATGCAAGTATATATTGAAGGAATGCATCTCAAATCCACAATTAAACTAAATAAATTTGCTCAAAACCAAATGGGTTACATTTGTCAAGTATCTTAATTTGAAAATTGAATAATAGTATGCAGGGGGAAGATCATACAAAATACACAAATCACTTCTTAAATTAATCATGGCAATTTGTGCAAAATTCTAATAATTATGCTAAGTGCATCTTTCGTATAAGAAGACGTTAATTAGTTTTTATAACAAATAAAAAAGAATAATGTATTTTTACTTATAAAAATTGATTGATATAATTAATAATTTATTTTAACTATTTTAAATTTGGTGCAATCAATATTTACTAATTAAATATTCTCGTTCAAACTTTACTCCATAATTAAATATTCAACAAATGTGGATAATTTTTCACACAAACATTGCAATTCTTCAGGTCAAATAAGTACATAATTATGAGAAATCTAAGCAAACACAACCTGAGAGCACGAGGGTGTAAGCATCAAGACGCAATCCGGTGCTTCGATGACGTGCCAACGTACACCAAAGCTCCACTTTGTTTCACAATTGCCTTCCGTGCTTAGCCTCGAGATATGGCCAACAGCAACATTTAGGTTCCGACCCACTACATATATACTCGATTCACACGCATTAACGGCAATAGGTTTGCATGTCTGCTCAGGCAAAGGAGGCCCTTCAATGGCTTCCCATGAGTCAGAATTTGAGTCATAAACCTTAAGTTTCCTACTCGGATGTGAAAGGACAAACAAATGGTCGTAAACCACAACACTCGGACCAGTCCAGCCTTGTCTTAATCCAGCAGCCATGGCCTCCCAATTGTTAGATTTCGGGTCATAAACTTGCCCTCGGGGGGAAACATCATCCAATGACCAGCCTTCTGTGACAAGAAGTTTACCATCAAGAACGGCTGCATCGAATGGGGTCATATGCGTTCCCATACTTGCAATGGAATGCCAAATTCCTTTAATCGGGTCAAAAACCTCGGCCGAGTCAAGCTCGAAATCATCTGATCCTATACCTCCAGCTACATAAATCTTCCCATCTATGAACCCACTTGCGAAAAACGTCCTGGCCGTGATCATTTGATTAAGATCAGTCCAACGGTTTTTTTGGACATCGTATTTTCTTACCAAACAATCAACATAAGGCACCTTATCACTACAGACAAAAAGAGCGGCTTCGTGTGGGATCGAAGCACAGCTAAATCCATAGAGAAAAGAACTCTGTGTAGGCATTGGCGCAGTACTGTGCCAAAAGAAATGGGTAAGATCAATAACTTGCCATTGAATTTTTCCAGTGGATCTATTGAAAGCAAAGACCAAAAGCCAAGGGTCTTTAAAACCCAATTCTTTTCTCCTCGTAAAAAATCGTTCCCTGCTACCGAGCAGTAGATGCCATCGTTTGCACACTGCTCTACAAGCCGTGTAGCTCTGGAGTGGAAGACGAAGAAGGCAGTTGAGAGCTACATCGTCCGGGAGGCTGGGGATTAGAGGTTTTTCCATAGGAGACGCCTCCAAATTCGATGAAGATAATGTCATCTGAGAATCCCCTGACTTGTGCACATGCATTTGTTGGGTCGACAATCGAACCTGCTGCATTTCCGATATGAACAAATTCAGAAATACTAAATCCCTGGTTTTAAATACTAGTTTCTCTCTACAAATTTCCAATTGTTGATTCTAATTCAGTTCTATAAACAAGATTGAAGACTCAGTTTCAGGATCATCGGATTTACATTCGAATTGTAGTTGCTCCCTTGATCACAGAAGGACGATGAACAGAAGCAGTATAACAGCTCTGAGTTTGAGTTAAGCAATGAAAACTATGAACCAGCAAGAAGCACAACCCAACCCTTTTCTACCCAAATAAATGGCTATCAACCTCTCTATGCATATCCACAACACTCATCAAAATGCCCAAAAGATTAAATACTACACATGAGAAGCAAACCCCCCAAAATTCCAGTGAGTAAAAGAAATCCAAACCCACCAGACAACTACGTTGTATATCCGGAAAAAAATTCAGAAATTCTCCATTTGTTCATCTTAGATTCGATACCCACAAAACAGAAACAAGAGTACAGAAAAACTGAAAAAGACCAATTTGCTAAAAACTTACAAGCCAGAAATCTGCAAATTTGGTAGCTTAGATGAGATTGAGAACAGTGTTCTACTGTTCTTAGTATATATTTTCAATTTTTTTAGTATAATTTTTCTGCGCGACAAGAACTAATTAGATTAAAAATTATTTGGTTCGATGATTATTTCAAGGAAATCAACTCAAATAATAAAAATAGATGTTTCCGAGGGAACCTACTTAAGCTGTCGTGCTTCAAAAAAATCAAATTAATCCAAATAATTTTAATTTAATTAATTATTAGAAAAAAGACAATAATAAACAATCAAGAAAACAAAATGAAGCAGAAAATTTTGGTTAAATAAATAAAAACTAGAGAAGAAAAGGGTTTGTAGTGTGAAACAGAAGACAATGCAGAAGCAAAAGCCAAAAACAACTTCATCCCCAAGAAATTAGTCTTAACACAAATAATTCGTATACAAATGCAAACTAAGTTACCATTGGCAGAGCTATTCAACCGCTGTGAGGATTTGAGCCGGCCGAACATCGGAGCATTCAAATAATTGTGAAAATTCTCATTAATCGTAGCCGTCAAACTTGCACTGATTCCTCTTTTTTGCATACATTCTTCGACGATCATCACACGATGCATCTTCTTCACTGAATTCCCGATCATGTAAAGATCAAATGGTTTCATAAAATTTTAAATAACCTATGACTTCCTTGCCAATTCTAGCAATACCAAATTTTAAAGAAACTTTCGTACTGGAAATCGATGCATCGGGTGTGGGAGTAGGTGCAATACTCATGCAAAATCAAAAACTCATTGCCTATTTCAGCCAACAATTATCCAAAAAAAAACT
The DNA here is from genome assembly GCA_022433065.1 of Begonia loranthoides. Classification (NCBI taxonomy): domain Eukaryota; kingdom Viridiplantae; phylum Streptophyta; class Magnoliopsida; order Cucurbitales; family Begoniaceae; genus Begonia; species Begonia loranthoides. Next base: position 1,908,571 of record CM039478.1, on the reverse strand, counting down.
ATTGAAATCAGCCTATGAAAGAGAGTTGATGGCACTTGTTTTTGCTATACAAAAATGGAGGCCTTTTTTGTTGGGTATATATTTTATAGTGTAAGAAAAGCTTGAAATTTTTACTTGACCAGAGAATGGTGGTTGTTTACCATAAAAAATGATAAACAAAGTTGATGGTTATAATTTTGAAGTACAGTATAAGTCGAGATGTGAAAATACAGCGGCTAATGCTTTATCAACAAGAAGAAGTAGCTTTGTTTGCACTACTGTGTCAAGGAATTGGAAATTGAGCATGATGAGAAGCTGAATTCTATTAAACAACAACTCTTAAATGGCAAAGTGGCACCAAGGGGGTATACGATTATTAATGCTCAGTTGTTTTGTAAGAACAGGAAAGTGATTTCTGGTCAATCAAAGTTCATTTTACAGATTTTATTCCTTTTTCACTCTAGCCTAGCAAAAGGTCACGGAGGAATTACTAAAACATTTTGCCGCATTGCAGCCAAAATGTTTTGGATTTGTATGTGAAAGGATGTCCAACAATTTGTTAATTATTGTTAGGTATGTCAGAAGAACAAATATGCAGCTTTGTCTCTAGTAGGGTCACTCCAACCATTGCACATTCCTCGGGACGTGTGAGAAGATATTTCAATGGATTTTATTGAAAAGTTGTCAAACGGGAGAGATACAATTTTCGTTGTGGTTGACAGACTAAGTAAGTATGCTCACTTTGTTAGGTTAAGTCATCCCTATAGCGCTAGAACAGTAGCTTTGTCCTTTTTTGATAATATATTTCATTTGCATGGGATGCCAAAATCAATTGTCTCTATAGAGACAAAATATTTATAGCAAATATTTGGAAAGAATTGTTCCAGTTAGACGGAACAACCTTGAAAAGGGATAAAATATTTATAGACAAAATATCACCTTTTAAAGCTGTCTATAAAAGGGATCCTCCATCGATATTATGATATGAAAGACAAGATACTTCATGTATTTCAACTGTAGATATTCAGTAGGTGATTGTGCTTGGCTTAAACTTCAGCCTTATAGACAACGATCCCTAGCTAAACCGCTGCATCTCAAACTATCTCCAAGATATTATGGTACTTTTGAGAAAATTGGAAAAGTGGCATGTAAGTTGAAATTGTCTGGAACGATTACACTACATCTTGTTAGCTTTGATTAAATGGAAGCATATGCCACCAATGGAATCTACTTGGGAGGAATTTCTCTCTCTCTCTCTCCTTCCCAGCTGAATTTGTATTTGTATTGAGAGCCCTGGTTCTCATTCTACTATGCAAGTGTATATCGAAGGAACGAATCTCAAATCGACAACTAAACGAAATAAATTTGCTTAAAACTAAACGGGTTACATTTGTTGAGTATCTTACGTTGAAAATTGAATAAGCATAAGCGAATAAGATCATACAAAATACACAAATTACTTCTTGCGTTTATATTTTATTCATATTTTGTATTATTGTTCCTGACATGTCAAATATTGATTGGTGTAATTAATAATTTATTTTAATTATTATAATTTATTACATTAATTGAAGTAAAAATAAAAAATAAATAAAATATTACTCAATTAAAAAGAACCCGGGCGGGCCATAATATGAGAAATTACTCGATTATTAGAACATCTTTTCACACAAACATTATAATTTTTCAGCTCAAATAACTACATAATTATGAGAAATCTATGCAAACAGAAGGTGAGAGCTGTTGAGCCAAATCTTGCTGAGGCTCTGCGGTGTTTCGATAACGCGCCAACGCACACCAAAGCTCCACTTTGTTTCACAATTGCCTATCGTGCTTAGCCTCGAGATATGGCCAACAGCAACGTTTAGTTTCAGTCCCACTACATATATACTCGATTCACATGCATTAACCGTAAAACGCATGCCTATCTGCTCAGGCACAGGAGGCCCTTCAATGGCTTCCCATGAGTCAGAATTTGAGTCATAAACCTTAAGTTCCGCACTCTTCCGTTCTGGAACGACAAATAAATGGTCGTAAACCACAACACTCAGACCAGTCCAGCCTTGTCTTAATCCAGCAGCCATGGCCTCCCAATTGTTAGATTTCGGGTCATAAACTTCCCCTCGGGGGGACACATCATACGGCCATGACCAGTAGTCTTTGACAAGAAGTTTACCATCAAGAACGGCTGCATCGTATGGGGTCATAAATGTTCCCCTACTTGCAATGGAATGCCAAATTCCTTTAATCGGGTCCAAAACCTCGGCCGAGTCAAGCTTGAAAATATCTGATCTTAAACCTCCAGCTACATAAATCTTCCCATCTATGACCCCACTTGCGAAATTCAACCTGGCCGTGATCATTTGATCAAGAACAGTCCAACGGTTTTTATGCATATCGTATTTTATGACCAAATCGAGCAGACAATCAACACCAGACGCCACCCCGCCACACACAAAAAGAGCGGCTTCGTGTGGGATCGAAACACTCCTAAATCCATAGGGACGAAAATTCTCTTTACAAGGCATTTCCGGAATACTGTGCCAAAAGAAATGGGTAAGATCAAGAACTAGCCAATGAATTTTTCCAGTGGATATATGGAAAGCAAAGACCAAAAGCCAAGGGTCTTTAAAACCCAATTCTTTTCTGCTCGTGAAAAATCGTTCCTTGCTACCGAGCAGTAGATGCCATCGTTTGCACACTGCTCTACAAGCCGTGTGGTTCTGGACTGGAAGACGAAGAAGGCAGTGGAGAGCTACATGGTCCGGGAGGCCAGGGAGTAGAGGTTTTTCCATAAGAGACTCCTCCAAATCCGATGAAGATAATGTCATCTGAGAAAGATGACTCGAGACCAGACCTGCAAAGCAATGACGAGGAATTGAGGATTCGAGATTCCTTTATTTTAATCTTAGCAACTCGTCTTGTGACGGCTGCTCGATGTTTATTTCAAGGAAATCAACTTTAATAATAGTAGATGTTTCCAAGGGAACCTACTTGAGCTGTCGTGCTTTAAAAAAATCAAATTAATTCAAATAATTTTAATTTAATTAATTATTGGAAAAAAAAAAACACAATAAATAAACAATCAACAAAACAAAATGATGCAGAAGGATTTGAGCCGCCTGAACCTTGGTCCAATCTTCCAACGTCTCGGCATAAGGAGTAGGCACGTCCTAAGATGACAAGCAAACAATAGGAGCATCCAAATAATCGTGAAAATTCTCGATAATCGCAGCCGTCAAACTTGCACTGATTCCTCGAGTTTGCATACATTCTTCGACGATCACCACACGATGCGTCTTCTTCACTAAATTCCCGATCGTGTAAAGATCAAATGGATTCAGAGAATTTTAAATAACTTATGACTTCTTTGCCAGTTCTAGCAATACCGAATTTTACAGAAACTTTCATGCCAGAACCTGATGCATCGGTGTGGGAGTAGACGCATAACTCTTTTAAAATCAAAAACTCATTGCCTATTTCAACCAACAATTATCAAAAACAGAAACAGTTGAAATCGACCTATGAAAGAGAGTTGATGACACTTGTTTTGGCTATCCAAAAATAGAAGCCTTATTTGTTGAGTATGTATTTTATAGTGCGTACAGACCAAAAAAGCTTAAATTTTTTACTTGACCACATAATGATGGTTGTTGACCATAAAAAATGATTAAAAAAAGTTATGGGTTATGATTTTGAAGTACAGTATAAGTCAGGATGTGAAAATATAGCGGCAGATGCTTTATCACGAAGGGATGAATATCAACTAGAAGTAGCTTTGTCTTCACTGCGGTGTCAAGGAGTTGTTAATTCGACTGGTCTGGAATTGAAAATTGAGCACGATGAGAAGCTGAATTCTATTAAACAACAACTCTTAATGACGAAGTGGCACCAATTGGGTATAGGATTATTGATGCTCAGTTGTTTTATAAGAACAGGAGAGTGATTTCTGGTCATTCAAAGTTCATTACATAGATTTTATTCATTTTTCACTCTACCCTAGCAAGAGATCACGGAGAAAATCAAATAAAAGAAAGCGATAATTGCAGTAAAACAACGTCTAATAATTATACTGAGCAGATCATTCTGTAAGCAAAATATACATTATTCGTATAAGAAGACATTAACTAGTTCTTATAACAAATTAAAAAGAATAATATTACGTTTACACTGTATTTCTATTCTGCGTTTTTACTTCATGACGCGTCGTCACGACGAGAAGTAAGAATTAGAAAGAATGAATAGAAAATAAATGCAGTATCACTCAATTACAAAACCCGGGCTGGCCGTAATATTCTCGTTAAAACTAGCGCAATGGCGGCTAATGACTAATCTCCTCATCGCTAAAAACTCGAAGCGAAAGAGAAAGAACTGGCAGAAAGATTAGAGGATGAGTTTTCTGCATGAATTGAAAATGATTTACATTTGAACTTAAACGGATTAACCCAAGAAGAGGAAATGCTAGCATTCAGACATGGCCGAGGAAAACTTTACTCCATAATTAAATATTCAACAAATGCTGATAAGTTTTAGAACATCTTTTCACACAAACATTACAATTCTTCAGCTCAAATAACTACATAATTAGGAGAAATCTAAGCAAACAAAACCTGAGAGCTTGAGGGCGTAAGGTCCGAGAAGCTATCCGGTGCTTCGATAACACGCCATCGTACACCAAAGCTCCACTTTGTTTCACAATTGCCTTTGGTGCTTAGCCTCGAGATATGGCCAACAGCAACATTTAGATTCCGACCCACTACATATATACTTGATTCACATGCATTAACGGCAAAAGGTTTGCATATCTGCTCAGGCAAAGGAGGCCCTTCAATGGCTTCCCATGAGTCAGAATTTGAGTCATAAACCTTAAGTTTCATCCTCTCCAATTCTGAAACGACAAATAAATGGTCATAAACCACGACACTCGAACCAGTCCAGCCTTCTCTTAATCCAGCAGCCATGGCCTCCCAATTGTTAGATTTCGGGTCATAAACTTGGCCTCGGGGGGATACATAAAACGGCCACAACCAGCCTTCTGTGACAAGAAGTTTACCATCAAGAACGGCTGCATCGTATGAGGCCATATGCGTTCCCATACTTGCAATGGAATGCCAAATTCCTTTAATCGGGTCCAAAACCTCAGCCGAGTCAAGCTCGAAAAGATCTGAACTATTACCTCCAGCTACATAAATCTTGCCATCTATGACCCCACTTGCGAAAAACGACCTGGCCGTGATCATTTGATTAAGAACAGTCCAACGGTTTTTTTGCATATTGTATTTTATTACCAAATCGAGCGGACAATCAACATCAGACACCATCCCACCACAGACAAAAAGTGCGGCTTCGTGTGGTATCGAAACACACCTAAATCCATGGGGACAAACCTTCTCTTTACAAGGCATTGCCGGAATACTGTGCCAAAAGAAATGGGTAAGATCAAGAACTTGCCATTGAATTTTTCCAGTGCATTTATGGAAAGCAAAGACCAAAAGCCAAGGGTCTTTAAAACCCAATTCTTTTCTCCTCGTGAAAAATCGTTCCTTGCTACCGAGCAGTAGATGCCATCGTTTGCACACTGCTCTACTAGCCATGTGGCTCTGGACTGGAAGACGAAGAAGGCAGTTGAGAGCTACATCGTCTGGGAGGCCAGGGATTAGAGGTTTTTCCATAAGAGATGCCTCTAAATCCGATGAAGTATTCAATGGAGACTGAACAATAGCTAATCTAAATTTCGGAGATAATGTCATCTGAGAATCCCCTAACTTGTGCACAGGCATTTGTTGGGATGACAATCGAACCCGCTGCATTTCCGATATGAACAACTTCACAAAATACTAAATCCCTGGTTTTAAATACTAGTTTCTCTCTACAACTTTCCAACTGTTGATTCTAATTCAGTTCTATAAACAAGATTGAAGACCCAGTTTCAGGATCAACGGATTTACATTCAACTTGTAGTTGCCCCCTTGATCACAGAAGGACTATGAACAGGAGCAGTATAACAGCTCTGAGTTTGAGTTAAGCAATGAAAACTACGATCAAAGCATATAAGCCCAGCAAGAAGCTCAACCAAACCCCTTTCTACCGAAATAAATGGCTTTCAACCTCTCTATGCATATCCACAACTGACAACACTCATCAAAATGCCCAAAAGATTAAATACTACTTATGAGAAGCAAACCTCCTAAAATTCCAGTAAGTAAAAGAAATCCAAACCCCAGACAAGTACGTTGTATTTCTGGACAAAAATTCAGAAAATTTTCAGTTGTTCATCTTAGATTCTATACCACAAAATAGAAGCAAGAGAACAGAAGAAAACCAATTTGCCAAAAAAACTTACATGCCAGAAATCTGCGAATTTGGTAGATTAGATGAGATTTAGAATCGTGCTCTTCCCCAAAGAAGGTGAACCAGAACTCTGACAAGGAACTTATGCAGTAAGAAAAAGAAGATTATATAATCATGTGGCGAATATGGCTCCTTGATTTCAGATTTCTGCACCGCCACGCGCCATTAGAGAGAGTTCAACAAAGAATCTTCCCTTAAAATACCTCTTAATAAATGCTTTCTTCTTTCGCCTTCGAGGATTCAATGGTCGCTTAAAACACTATTTATCCACTAATTCTTTTCCTAAACGGTGATGACCCATGAAAAGCAGAGGACTTCAAATGGATGATGACTTGAGATCAGATCAGACCAGACCAGCAAAGCAGTGACGAGGAATTGAGGATTCGAGAATCCTTTATTTTAACCTTGGAACTCGTCTTGTGATTGGTTCTTTTTTTTTAGTATAATTGCGTCAAGAACTAATTAGACCATAAATTATTTGGTTCGATGATTATTTCAAGTAAATCAACTCAAATAATAGAAATAGATGTTTCAGAGGGAACCCACTTGAGCTGTCGGGCTTCAAAAAAATCAAATTAATCCAAATAATTTTAATTTAATTAATTATTGGAAAAAAAAAAACAATAAATAAACAATCAAGAAAACAAAATGATGCAGAAAATTTGGTTAAATAAATAAAAACTAGAGAAGAAAAGGGTTTGTAGTGTGAAACAGAAGAAAGTATTCTGGACAATGCAAAAGCAAAAAGGCAAAAACAACTTCATCAACAAGAAATTAGTCTTTAACACAAATAATTCGTATAGAAATGCAAACTAAGTTACTATTGGCAGAGCTGTTCAACGGCTGTCACGATCTGAGCCGGCTGAACCACAGTCCAATCTTCCAACGTCCCGGCATACGGAGTCGGCACGTCCTGAGACGACAAGCAAACAATCGGAGCATCCAAATAATCGTGGAAATTCTCGTTAATCGCAGCCGTCAAACTTGCACCGATTCCTCCGGTTCGCATACATTCTTCGACGATCACCACGCGATGCGTCTTCTTCACTGAATTCCCGATCGTGTAAAGATCGAATGGCTTCAGAGACCTGATGTCGATCACTTCCGGATCATACCCTTTGTTCACCAAAGTCTTTGCAGCCTGCATAACTTGGTACCTCATTCGAGAATATGTCAAAATCGTCACATGCTCGCCTGGCCTGACCATCTCGGCTTCCTCCAGAGAACAAATATATTCTTCGTCGGGAATTCTTTCCTTCAAGTTATAAAGCAAAACATGCTCGAATAGTATAACCGGATTTTCGCTTCGAATAGCAGCCTTCATCAAGCCCTTGGCATTATAAGGAGTTGAGCAAGCTACCATTTGAATTCCGGGTATTGATTGAAAGTAAGACTCGAGCCTTTGGGAGTGTTCTGCTCCAAGTTGTCGCCCAACTCCTCCGGGCCCACGAATGACAATTGGAATTTTGAACTGCCCTCCCGATGTGTAGTGAAGCATTCCACAATTGTTGGAGATCTGATTGAAAGCCAGGAGAAGAAAACCCATGTTCATGCCTTCGACAACTGGTCGAAGACCCGTCATTGCAGCTCCAATTCCCATGCCTGTAAATGAATTTTCGGCAATAGGCGTATCAAGAACTCGAAGATCTCCGAATTTTGTAGCGAGACCTTTGGTCACCTTATATGATCCTCCATAGTGCCCCACATCCTCACCCATCACACAGACACGTGAGTCCCTATCCATTTCTTCCTCCAAACCTTCTCTCAAGGCTTCAAAAAGTAAAACTTCATGCCTACGATGGACATTGGATAAGAGAGACTTAGTCGGAATAGATTTGAATTCTAAATAATACAAAGACAACTGGGAAAAGCAAAAAACAAATGAAATAATCACAGCTAGGACTCGAGCACAAATGATCTCGTCTGATTTCCATCTTTTCTGTTCAAGGTAAATGCAATGAAATAACGTTGTTACTAACTCTTCAGATTAAGGACAGCCAAATATTGAGCAATCTAATCACAAACTTCATCTGTACTTCAATGATCTTTCACAAGCAAACCTTGATCTTACAATTCAAGAGCATATCATGCAGAAAAAAATTTAAAATATGGTGTCCTAACAACCGGCTATTCCATCCCCATCGTTCATGGAGCCCACTGTGAATAATTCGTCTTTTGGAGAATTATTATCAATGTAAACAAAAAAAAAAGATTCTTTCAGGAATTTCAGACCAAACTTGGAATGAAACTTTAGTTTTGGCTAGTCCAACACATACTCTTCAATATATTTCTTGCTAGAAGTACCTTGATCCCATTGACAAGTAGGACCAAATACTTCAATTGGTGAAGCCAAATTCTAAAACTATGAAATAGTTTACCAAAACTGTCTCAAAATAGCATCTATGGTAGCCAGCATTCCTATGGAGAAAATCAAATAAAAGAAAGCTGTAACTGCAGTAAAACAAAGTCTACCCACCCACCCCTTCCCTCCTTCTCGAGTCAGAAAAATAATATAATTGACCTGTGATTGGGCGAATCTAATAACAACTGTTCAATTAATTACACGAGAAACAAAAATTAACCAAAATAATAACATGCAATCAATCATGTGAATTAGCTTAAAAAATCAACAAGTAGAATGTAAAAACGACCCACGAGGCATAAAAGAACATTGAAGGAGCATCATCAAGCACCGTATATGGCCAAATGAAAATGATAGCATAGAGTCATACCCTGGTTTTGATGCCGTTGAAGCAATGGAACCGTCAGTTTTGGTCTAAGAAAAGCCATTAATAAAGTATAAGATGAAAGAGTATCAAAATTCAAATCTGAACCACGCAAAAATCAAACAAAAGAAGTACTAGAGATAGATAAGGAGAGGAAACTAACTGCAACAGCATTTGTGATCAAATGCGAAGAGCGGCGGGATCTTGGATACGAATCGAGGTTCACTCTTCCATCAGATCTAATAACGAACAAGCTGGAAGTCCTCTCTGTTCAAACCAGATACAAAATGAAAAAAAAAACAAACAAACAAAATCACGGCAAGGACACAAAACTAATCTCCCAATCATTGCATACTAAATACGATACAATTTATAAGAACCAAGAGAGAGAAACGGAATATGGATCAAACCCAGAAATGATTTGCTAGAGGAGAGCAGGAATTTGTTCGAATCGAAGGAGTTAGAACAAAAAAAGCCGGTCCCGGCTCCAACACCCTGGAAACATATCGCCATCTCGATTGCAAAGCGAAGAAATCAGAGAGACTGAGATTAAGGTTCCGAGACAGAAACAAGGAAACAAAGAAGAGGAGGGAGACTATATATAAACAGCAAAAAAGTAGAGAAACAGAAGAAATGGGGGCGAAGATATCGAGGTTTTGAGCAATGGCTGCTCCGTTCTCGGTTCTCTCACTCTCTGGATTATCGTAGGCGTTGAGTGCTTTTATTGGAGGACAAAGAACAGCCATTCGTTCCCTTCCATTGTTTCCATCGCCCCTCTCTCTCTCTCCATTTTCTAACCTACTAATTGCATAACACATTGAATTTAACATAAAGTTTATTGAAAAATAATTTGGCATGCGTGACAAGTTCAATAATGTTGTTACACCACGTCAATGTATATTCACATTAAAACCGCATCGCTGCGAGTGTTCATATACAAAAACATGATTAAACGAGCCATCGACGAGCATATGTCATACTGCTCACCGTATATTAATTGTCAAATAGTTAATCAAAGTCTTTCCTCCTCCGCGTTGTTTTGTTAAATAAAACATTTTTCAATTTTTCCGATATTAATAAGTTTCATAAGTGGATCGGGTTGGCCCACAAAAATTAAGATGTTCGTGGTTTGGTCCTGTTTAGTTTTGCAATAGAACCGAACCAAATCAGTAGCGATCAATTCCTGTAATTTTGGAACTCAAACCAGATTTTTTTTGTATAAGAACCGAACCAAAATCGACCCTAAAATCTCGATTCGGTTTTAGTTTGGTTCCACTTCCATTGCAAATACAAAAATAGTATAAATTTTTTTAAAAAATTATGATAAATTAAATTAATTAAGTTCTCAAATCTCCTAAATTACACTAATTATAAATTGTTCTCATGATTTTTAATTAGCCATAATTTTATTTTTTTATTAGTAATAATAAAATTACCAATTATGTTACATTGAATGACGCCAAAATATAATTTAAAATTTTATTCAAAATCTTTTTTTTTTTCATTTAAACGAAAAATTGATTATTTTTTAAGTCTAATGATCAGTTTGGTTTGATTAATTTCCATTTTTGCATATGTCAAACCAAAATCGACTCGAATTTTATCATTTTTCAAATTTTAGAGTTGAATGTTCGGGTCGGTTCAGTTTGTCAGTTTCAGAGCACTTTTAAGCACCCGTAAATGACCTTGAGGCGGACCTAGTTCAAGTGCAGCCAAAGCCCGCCCAAAATAAAGGCGATGAAGAAATGGTGTATATATGTGCATGCTAGTTTTTGCCTATTTTGGGCCATCTTTCATGAGCCTTTTTTTGTGATGATCTGCATTTGAGTTTTGAAAAACCCAACACTGGTTTCCTGGTAGAACTCGTACCACTACTCTGCTTTATCTGCACCCAGTACTCACACTCACCCCCATGAAAATGACAAGTGATGATGCAGAATCTGAAGCAAAGACTATTTTCCCGGAAAATCGATACAGCAAGAAATTTTTTGAAAAGTTCTACGGCTTCTACATCATTTCTTCAACACAAATTCTGGTTTTGTGCAGTGTGCATGTGATACAATAATCTGAAGCAAAAAGCACTTGCCTCCTATTTACTGCAACTTCATCTCTGCCATGGTCTGATCTGAATCCAATTTTCCCAGCACGAAAGTGGCAAAATCCGCTTACCCAGAGAATTTAAACTGGTTTTCACAGGAGGAAACCGAGCAGAAAGAGAACAACGCTAGGACCAAGAGTGATGGAGATGATCTTCTGATTTTTTATGAACAGGGAGTTTGAACCAACTTCGCTGTTGTAATTCTCGCGGGGAAAGGGGTTTTGATTATCCATGTTGACGCCATTGTTGGGTCCAGACGAATTCGAGCAAACTGGGATTTGCAGAACGCGAGAGATGTTCTTGTGAAGCTGATTACTTGAGCAAAGTCCTTTGTTTCCTCTGAGATCCAACCTTTTTCCAAGCTTCTGGAGGAAGTTTTCCGAGAGAGAAAGCTCTCCACTGAGCTGGTTGTGACTCAAATTCAACTCGTTTAAAGCTGGAAGATAACCCAAAAATGGCGGGACTGGACCAGTAAAGTTGTTCCCGTCTAAAGACAAAGCAGTGAGGTTTTTCAAACCAAATAGAGAAATGGGTATTGACCCTCTAATCCCACATCCTGACAGGCTTAAGGACCTGAGATTTTCAAGCGTCCCTAAAAACAGAGGGTAGATCTCTGAATTTAGAGGGTTTTGATCAATCACAAGGTACTCCAAATGGTTCAAATCTGAGAGAGTTTCAGGAAGTGGCCCATTTATGAAATTACAGCTCAAATCAAACAGAACTAATGCCTTGAGCATTCCTACATTTGGAGGTATAGTTCCTCGAAGCTTGTTTGAGCTCAAGTCAATCTTTTGGAGAAGATTTAACTGCCCTAAAGTATTGGGTATCCTACCTTCAAAGTTGTTCCAACTCAGGTCCATAATCTTCAAACTTTTTAACCCACTAATTTCTTGAGGAATCTCACCGCTTAGATTGTTGAAACTGAGGTCCAGCTGCTGTAAATTTGTCAAATTACCAATTTCGCTTGGAATTTCTCCAGTGAAGCTGTTCTGTGATAGGCTGAGGACCTTCAGGCCAGCAATGGAGCCTACACCAGAAGGGATTTCTCCAGATAGAGAAGGGTTCGATTCAAGAGAGAGGTGTTCTAGAGAAGGTAATGCAGCAAAGAGAAAAGAAGATAAAGTGAGAGGTGAGTTTGAAAAACAGCTAAAAATTGAGAGAGTTTTCAAATAAGGCAGTTTGAGCAAGGAAAGAGATAAAGTAGCGGAAGATTTGCAGGGAGGGTTTAGAATATCAGGGCCAATATGAAGCTTTGTGATGTGAAACAATGGCGGGTCTTGACCGATTTCACATTGAACTCCAGGCCATGGAGTTTCAGTGCAGGGCAGTGGATGAAGTAGGGCCCATTGAGAGTCCTCCAAAAGCTCACCCATAACTTTAAACAGCCCCAAAAGCTCTTCCTTTTCCATCACTTCTTCATTTCCATTTGGCTCAGTCATATCAGCAAACACCATACCTACACAAAAAAGCAACCCAGCAAATACAAAAGCAAGAGAAGCCATGAAAATTCCTTCAAGAATCTAAACTAAAAACAACCAGAAAAAAAGCTTCTGCGTAAAAACCAAGAATGTTTTTCAACTCACTAGAAGCTCCATTGAAATGACAGAAATGGCGACGGAGAAGAATATATGTAAATGCAGCTCTTGCTGTGTCAGCACTCTGATCGAAAGCTAGTGTGTGAGTTTTCAGCCTGCAACTACGAAAAACAACAGAGATGGAGAGAAGAGAAAGTATAAAAAAAAAGACGCTAAAATTGGAAAATATTTGTCAGAACGGTCAAGATGGTTCTTCCGTAAAAGGAATTGTAACATTGATGGGACATTGGCTGAATCAATCACTCTATCTTTTATGAAACAGACGTAACAATGATGCTTTTAATTTACTGTCTTTCTTACAAATCTGTGTCTTCCCCTCTCTCTCTCTTTCTCTCTCTCTCTCTCCATCTCTCACTGCATCATCTTCCTCCAAACGGCAACAATCTCTGCTTCATGGTTTGTGAGATCTGTCCCATAAATATGAATCTCTCCCTCTGGTGGTGCAGCCAATGGTTTCTTTTCCAACTCTCCATTTATTTATAGATTATTTATATGTATTTATACTTCATTAATTGCATAGAGACAAATTAAAAAAAACATAGATAGAAAAATTAAAAATACCTGAAATTCACTACAAATTAAATCACACTTTAGTTTAATCGTCGTTGTAGGCTCGAAAAATCGACCAGAAAATAACGCGATAAGAATGAGTTTATGATATGAATTTCTTTATCGTCTTTCCCAACATAACAATAATCTTTGCTTCATGGGTATTGTGAATATTCAAGTCCTTTCAGTATAATATTATCCGTTTTTGGTTGAATCCTACACGATTTTATTCTTGATATTAGCCCAAAACACGTTGTACTAGGTAGGGAGAATAATTCTACTTATAAATCATTCACTTTTCATTCTCCCAAGCGATGTAAGATTATGCACCCTCATTGATATGAGTTAGGCCCTCACAATCAACATAATCTTGGATCGTTATTGCCTTTATTAGGCGGATTGTCACAGACTCACACGTACCATCCTTTTTGTTTTGTTCATATAATATTTGTGACAGACATTCCTGCGACAGCAAGAGGCTCAAGAGCACGTAAACAAAATTCGTAAGCAAAGTCTTATCTCGAATTAGTACAAGACATTTTTTAATAAAATTCAAAAACAAAATCGTGAGGGAGAAACGAGTAATACTACACAGATTGGTAGAGATCGAGATGTTAGGTACTGATAATATTTTAATTGTTCGTGATTTTAATTTAACTTGACATTTTTTATTGATATATGACCCGTTTGGAATGTAATCAGAAAATAATGCAAAATACGCATTTATATGAGAAACAAATGTGATGGTGCATGCAACCCTAATTAATACATTTTGACGAGATTAATGAATCATAATATTAAGAGAATATAACATATGATTAAAAACTTGATAAAACGTACCTTCTAAGGCGGTTGTCAAGTATGTATTTTCTCCAAAACTAATTATGATATTAAGATAATATAACATGTCGTGACAACATAACATGTGTAGAATGCAAATTTGTAATAGGCTATAAATAATGTTCGCGAGTTAATTTAAGTTAGATATGTCGCGTGTGAGTAATATATATTTTTTTTTTTGGCATAATAAAAGAAAGGGTAATTTAAGTTAGAAATTTAAAGTTTTTAGGCTTAGTAGAAGTCATTGGAGAAGACAGTAAGGGTTAGGGTTTGGAGTTTTCTTGGAAACTGCTCTGATTGGTGTGCTATATCCGAGGTGGAATGTGAAGTTATATACTAAAGTTAAAGATGCTCAATCGTTGTATATATTTTTCTCAGCGGAAGATAATATGCGTTGAGGAAACTACGATTTCCTAGTGAAAGGCAAGTATTCGCTGCAAAAAATACTCTTTTTCACTGCGGATACTTGCTTTTCACTTAGGAAAGTAGTCATTGGAATAAGACTTACTTTCAGTAGAGGAAAACACAATCCGTTGCCGAAAATACCGTTTTCGCAGTGAATACTTGGCTTTTTGTTGCGGAAAACAAGTAATTGGAATAAAACTTACTTTCTGCAACAGATATTTGTCTTATGTTGCGGAAAGTAGGTCATTGACTATAACTATTTCATGTACTGTATCAGTCTGCTGCAAATAAAAATGACTTATCTACAACAGAAAAACTTTTAAATTTTTAACAGAAAATATAACAGTGATATTTACCTCGTTCATTTCTCATAATTCATATTTTATTTGTTAGAAAATTGTTTAGTATTTGTCTGGTCACTGCCCTCATAGTTCAGTGAATTTTTTTTTTTTTGATTACCCAAAAAGAAAATAAGAAGCTCAAGAGCATATAACATGTTCGATAACACGTGTCAAAAAAAAATATTACCCAGAAGAAAAATACATAGTTATGCAAAATCATTGAATATTGTATCTTTACACTCCCTTTATATTGCTTTAGTTACAAATTTAATTTTATTTTATTCATGGGTTTAAATTATTAAAATTATTTGAACATTACTCGTAATATGATAATCATTAATATTCTAAATAATTAAATTTAATCATTAATATGATTACGATTATGTTTCAAAGCGATCATTGCCGTCGTGATCAAGCATTTTGCTTCTCATATGAATGATTGAGTAAAATTCTACTCGACATGTGCATCGATTTCATTTGGCGACAAGAAGATATTTACGAGACAACAATTATGTGAAGATAATTAGAATGTCTATAATATGATCTTATGTGATTCATCTATTAATGATTTGGTTTAGTGCTTGGTCCATGCTCAATCTTAGTCAAATTTGGTCCTGATTAACTAATAAATCTTCCTTTTTGTAAAGCCCTAATCACAAAAAAAGCCGAAAACTAGCATTTATTTGCCCTATAATGGAGTCCAAAACGAAGCAAAAAATTACGCCTGAATTGAAGACGAACCAAAGAAGGTGGTTTTGTTCAATAAAATGTTCAATTCATTTTTAAATTGAATTTAATTCAGTTTAGTTCAATTTGTTGCTTGGTCGAAACTGAATTTATGGCAATCTGTCATGTGAAGGCAAAGACGATCTAAGATACTGTTGATTGATATCAGTGGGGGTGCACAATTGCACATCGCTTGGAATATTGAAAGTGAATGGTTTATAAGTAAAGTTCTCATTTCTACCTAGTACAATGCGTTTTGAGCTAACCATAATAACAAAACTGTGAGTGTTTCAGCCAAAAATAGACAATATTATATTGCGGGCATTGAGAGCCGTTACATAATCGAACATGGCAGATTTCTCTTTCTCTCTTTTGCGCATATAACTCATAAACATTTAAAGTGCAATTTCTAAAAGGAGTTATAATCAAATTCTAGAAACAACATGATTGAGTGTAAGCTTGATATTGAGATGACAATGAGAGTTGATCCAATCAAGAAGAACACATTGTCTTCTTCTCTTTCATGCTTTCATTTTTGGTTAGGTTATCAGGAAGCTCGACCCATCAAACCCCAAAAATAATCATGCAATCCACGAATGATTTCTACAGATTAGCTCGAGATTTGACCAATGAAATGCTGCCATTTTTCATCTGCCATGCAAAGTGTCACAAAGTTGGCGCCTGAAAAGAACTGGCCGTACACGTGTAATACTATGATTGGCTAGGACCCACAAGAGTCCATTATGTGGCTGATCAAATGGCCGTGAGAAACTCTAGAAGTTCTCAAGCAATCATGCATGGAACTATTAAATCCTACTTGGAAGATGATTCACAGCAGCCAAAATAAGATTGGTGGAGATTGTATACATATATATCATCACAATATGCTTGAATTATTGTATCGTATATTGTTTCAATGATTAGCCATTTACACGTATTATCTTTTACAAATAAATGTATCGGTCTATAATACAGATTATACGTTATAATTGATATTTTGACGTTGGGAAAAAAAAATAACGAGGCTCGATAAATCTTAATAAAGTAAAATTCTTAACAGGAAATTATTTGTGAAAATTTAAAGATTAAAAAGAATAATTAATTCAAAATATGATAGATTTCAGTGTGACCCGAATTCTATTGTGTCGGGCCGGTGAGCCCGCATTGTAAATCTTATTTAAAGTTTTGTTTTCTCTGTAAATTTATGTAAGGTAGAGTCGCAAAACTCGCGGTTGTATTTTGATATTTATAGTAGATTCATTCCTTTACCCGTGGTTTTTTCTCGATAGGTTTTTCTACGTAAATCTGGTGTCCTCTATCGTATTTTTTTTTCGAGTTATCGTTCGATTTCTAACAAAATAGTTACCCGCAATCATGTCATGTCACGATATAAGTTATAATTAAAATAATTCATTATAAAAACTATGGATTTCCAAGCTCATAGATACCGAAAGCCTCTCTCTCTCTCTCTCGACTTTCTCTCTCTCTCTTATTTAGTCGAGAATGGCGTCCATAACCAGAGAAAATCCTCTGAAAACTTCAAAAGAGATGCCATTTATTGTCTCCTTGTTCTTTCTCTTCATTTACATTTCAATCTTCTATGCCTGCAGTCTCTCTCCTTCCTCTGTCCTCCACAACTCGACCTTCTGGTTCTTGATCTCCAACACACTTGTCTTCATCATTGCTACAGATTATGCATCTTTCTCTTGCCCCAGACAGAAGTTTGTTGTCTATCTTCGTCAAGAACACTATCAAACCCATATCCAAACAAAACCCATAGCTTCAGAAAATCGAGAGAGAAGTCATTGTGGAGCATTCGAAGAAAAAGTAAACCCAGAAAATTGGTTGATAAAAAGCGTCGTCAAAAATGACCCAGAAAACCCCAATGAAGATTCTCTAGAAAGTAACATGCTCTCCATCGAGGATACGACGAAGAATCAAGGAAACTCAGTCGAGGAAAGCAAGCCGGAGAAAGTAGAGCGAGGGAAGACGATCGAGGAAACGACGAAGAATCAAGGAAACTCAGCCGAGGAAAGCAAGCCGGAGAAAGTAGAGCGAGAGCAGACGATCGAAGAAACAGATCAGTTTTCAAAGTTGACAGACGAAGAATTAAACAGGAGGGTGGAGGAATTTATCAAAAAATTCAACGAACAGATCAGACTTCAAAGAATCCAAGAAAATCTTCAAAAATCTCAAACAGTCTGAAGATCAAAAGCAATAATCTCATAAATTTTGCTGGTCCTCGTTCTGTTGCTGCTGTCTTGGATTCTACTTCCATGCAAGTTATCGTTGCATGTATCGCACACTTTCATGTAAATTAATGTTTTTTTCCTATAAATGCATCATTGCATGAATAATTATACGTCCGATATAATTATTGTGGCAGTCCGTTCTGTGAAGGCAAAAACGATAAAGATGCTGTTGATATTGAGGGTCAAGTCAAGCTCATACCAATGGAGAACCATAATCTCACGTCGTTTGAGAGAGTGAAAAGTAAATAGTTTATGAGTAGAATTCTACTCCCTTCATTATACAACGCGTTTTAAGTTAACCTCACATACAAAACGGACAATTTTATGCTAGGAGCAGTGAGAACTTGAAAATAATTATAGGGTAAATAACACTGTAGACCCTATAGTTTGCGATCAACGACAAGTCAAACCCTGAAGATTATTTTTTAACAACTAAAACCCTGAACTATGAGAAAATGTCGCCGGCGACCTCGCAGTCACGATTTCCGTCCAGAGCCGTCGAGGTTAACTCTCCGTTTGTACCCTGTCTAGCGGCATCGAACGGAGTCGAAGGGCGATGGTAGAGCCGACGGTCGAATCGTCCAGAGCCGACCTGTTACAACCCGCAAGGGACCCGAGACAGAACGGGGAACAATCCGGCCCAAAAGAGACGAATCATCCGACCCATTGTTCTTAATTTAATTATGCAACAGCGGAAGACGAAAAATTTATTTTAATTATTTAACCAGGTTCCAAGATGAAATGGGCTTAACAGGTCCAAAAGCGATATCAGATAATAAACAAATATAATCCAATTAAAATAAAGACTACGAGAAAAGGAATTTAAGGATTTAGGGTTTACAGTCATCCAAACAAATAAAAGTACCTCTCAAATGTCTCTCAAGAGGGATTATTAAAATATTAAAAATTTTAACAAGGATGCCGGGATCTATTCTTGACTTGGCAACTGGAAGTCTGACAGATAGTTTCCTGAAAATTTTATTTAAAGGGATGAGTTGTCTAACTCAGTAGGGATTTAAACTTTGAGAATTTAAAAGAAAGATTTTTAATAAGCATATATATAAAAAATTTTAAATAACATTTTGGTATCATAACATTTAAAGAAATAAAGGCGATACTCGGCGATCGCAAGCCAAATAAGACCCTGATCAGGTTTAGGGTTTTGCACCCAGGGACACGGCACATACAGCTGTCCCATTACTCTAGTTAACTTTAGGGATTTATGCCCAAGGACATTTCTAAAGAAATCCCCTTTTTAACAAATTAAGTAACAACAAACACACCTCATGGGATAAATTTAACAAATTCTAATATTTGAAAATGATCGATTTATTAGAATAATAACCGTTAAATTTTAAAAGAATTATTTAAAACTAATAATATGCAAAATGTAGTGCATAAAATAATCCCTACCTTGACTCATGGCTTTCACTGACGAGGCCCAATATTTAAGAATTCAAGGATCCAAAACTCACGAATTTATTTAGTACCTAAAAAGAAGTTGAGTAATTCCGCGAGTGAATCATAAAATCGCCATAATTATTTGAATTTAATTTGAATTAGAGAGTATTTTATTAATGGCCCAAAACAAGCCCACAATTTCCTATGGAAGGTTTTAAACTGCGGGCCAAAAGGTATTGGATTGGGCCCAATCTTGTCCAATACATAGGCCCAAAAGTTATCCAATGTACAGGCCCAAATGTGTCCAATATACAGGCCCAAATGTGTCCAATATTTAGGCCCAAATGTGTCCAATATTCAGGCCCAAATGTGGCCAATATTCAGGCCCAAATGTGGCCCAAAGTCTTTGGCCCATCAACATTTTCTATGTCCTTACACAGTGAAGGATACCGCGACTGAGAAGTTTGGTTCCTATCTCGTCGCAGTTGGTTCCTTGATCGGCCGAGACTCCCTGTCTCGGCCAACTTCATGATCGAACAGGCGGAAACACGCCTTAAATCATCGCTCCATCAGTTTTTATTAAGGGAGTTCGTCACGGACGAATTCCACATAAAGCAAATTGACGCTCGGCGTCATCCAAGCCGATTTAGAACAATCTAAACAACATTTTCCTTTTCTTCCAAAAACCCACATCTTCTAAACTATAACCCTATTAAACAGAAGCAGAAAAACGTTGAACAGAGGCATAAGAATAAGGTCTTGTGTACCTCCGTAAAAATTTGTCCGATTGAAAAGCTTATTGTTGGCCAAACATCCAATTACTCAATCTTCTAATTCGAATGGGATCCTTGCATGAATCAAGAAGGAAATTCAGCATTCCAACCAATCAGTTGAACAATTTGTAAAAAAAAAACAAACCACTTACTGAATTAGGGCTCCGATTCAAGCTCACAACGACCCGACTACCTCACGGCCGAAGAAGAAATTTGTGAACGGCAAGAGCTGTGCAGAGGACGATTCAATGGAAGGATGGAACGGTTGCTTTAAAATTGAAGAAATGGCGACGATCTGGGGAAGAAATCTTCGCCCCCCGCGAAGAACCCGGAGAAGAAGAGGAAGGGAGGAATACGTTTCTGGAAAACGTATTCCTCTCTTAATTATATTTTATTTATTTATTTATTTATTTTTTTAAAATGGGCCCATAAATCTGGGCTGGGTTTCACACGACCGAAGTACGACATTCGCTGGCCGTTGGATCGACGAGGAGCGTCCCTCGTCTGGATCGACGAGCCTTCTTATAGATTGTATATTATATGTTATCACAAAATTAAGTGATCATGTGTAACATCTAGTGCATTACGTAACTGAAAGAGACCATCGATCTCAACTGAGGATTTAACACGATGGATCCGATTATTGATTGGATTATTTTAGAGTATGGTTGATTTCCAATTTAATCATTTCAGGGTTTAGACTTTTCAACAAGTTTCAAAGTTTATTTTTTATTATATTTTTTGTAATAATTTACTTGGTGGAGTGTATTTATCTTTCCACAAATTAAATGATTAATTAATAGAAATATATATGTATAAAGTGAATGATTTATATGTTCAGTTCTTCCCATGATCTAATACAACATGTTTTAGGTTAATTTTAAAAATAAAATTATGGCAATTTTGACCTAAAATGAATAATATTGTACTAGGAGTGCTGATTGACTTCACATATAATATATTTAAAAAGAAAAAAAAAGAAAAAAAAAAAGAAAAAACTAGGAAAAAAAAGACACGTCAGCAATCTTGAAATTAAAAAAAAAAGGATTTTATAATTTATTTCTTTATTTAATCGGTGATAATATGATTTTGATTAAAACGTACATGATTAATAAATAATGTAATCAACATTATAAGAATGCACACGTTGTCCATGCTTAGTAGACAAAGTAAATGATTCATTTGTTTGTTTGTAATTTTAATCATGGATAAAAGACAAATAATTAGTCTCGTATCATTGCAATATAATGCAAAACAAATAATAAAAAAAAAAAATTAAAATTTGAGAAATCAATTACTAAATAATTCACTCAGCTATTCAAAATGAACGACGCAAATATCGCTGTTAACATGTTAAAATAAACGTTAAAAACGAAAAGACTGTTCAAAATAGAAGATTTTCAGTTAACTTGTTTGAAATCGATATTGATATTAAAATAGAAGATTTCCAATTGACTGTTTGATGGAAAATTAATATACTTAAAGCTAAATATGTTTTTGATTCAGTAAGAAAACTCACAGGAAAATAGATTTTAAAAACATTAAGCTGTTCGAAATCGATTTTTGGTATCAAAATGGAAGATTTTCAGTTAACTGTTTTGTTGAAAAATCAATATACTCCCAGCTCGATATGTTTTCGATCCACTGAGGAAACTTGTTAGAAAATTCGTTGTTTACTACCCTCAAAAATGACAAATAATTCAATAAAAAAATATTTTCCACTGTGAAAAGAACAACTTCCACTGCTAAAAATAATCCATCATCTGCGGAAATACATATTTCCTGAGTTATATTCAAAAGACCCACTCTCCGCATAGGAAATTGCATAAAATAATCTTTTATAAATCATATTTCAATTATTCATTTTCCTCAGCAAAAAGAGAACGTTCTGCAGTGGAAATAAAATATTTTTAACCAAAAACGTGACAGCGATATTTGTTCTGTTCATTTATCATAGTTAATTGTTTTATTTATTAACGAAACTGTTTAATAGTTAACTTGTCATTGACCCTGTAGTTCAGTAATTGTTTTATCATAAAAAAATGAATGTTTCAATTTAAAAACAAAAATTAAGAGAGAAAAATCGACAAAACTCAAAGACTAGCAACCGACTCAAGATCAACAGAACTAGCACTGATACGTCAATGAAAAATATGATAATCCGGTCCGGCTCGACCTAATCACATACTATATCTAGTGATCGTTATTTTAAATTGGGTTTGAATGACAAGTAAAAGTAGAATATTAACATTTATTTATTAAAAAAATGTCACATGTTATCTTTGGTTGTAAAAAAATTTAGATGGTGTTATAATGTTACATTATTTTGATGTGTCAATTTTTAAGTTGTTGGAAGTTTATATTTAATATTTAATATTTAATTTTTATTTTCAAAAAATTGTTTTTAATAACTTGTAAAATTTGGACCGTAGATGATTTATTGAACGATTCAGATCGAGTTACTACATTTCCTGCCTTTATAGTTAGGGAAAGCAACGCGGGGGATGTAGCTGCTCTCCTCTCCTCTCTCGCGACTCGCACTGAACTTTAGGGTTTCTATCAGGATTCAGAAGCAGAGTCGTCAGGTACGCTTCGTTGTAGGGGTTTTTTCGCATATATTATCCTGTTTTAGCTTTAGCTGATTACAGCTGGGACGAAATTTCTATGAATTTGTTTCTAATTTTGTTGGCTTCTAATGTTCGTTTACTGTGGATGGGGCTTATACTTTCTGTTTTATGAATTTAGATTCTGATGAACATCCTGGGTCTCAGAGGAGATATCTTTATAGATTTGGATGAATAGTTTGATGGATGAGCGGTCAAATATTTTCTTACAAATAATTCGCTGAACGTGTCTCCGACTGTTATCATTGCTGATGATTTTGTTATGTGTAGTTAGTTAATAGCAAATATAAGCCTTAATTGGGGTTTTCAGTTTCCTTGTCTCTCTTCTTTACTTATTGATTTTGTGGGTATGCATTTGTTGTTATAGAGAAATCAAGAGGTAAAACTTGTAAATTGATGATTTGAAAGTGCTTTCTTAGGTGAACATTGTTGAATTTCAAATACAAAAGATATTTTTTTTAATATTGATTAGCTCTCATATTGACTAAATTTGAACTGATGCAATAATATGCTATTTTCATAGGAAAATTATCAAAATATTTGTTCAATGACTTTTCACATCATTGTGTGAAATTCAAACCGGTTTATGAGTGTGTCTACATTGCATAGTTTTCTAATAAAAGTACTGATCATATTTGTTTGGAGTCCTATTTGATTGTTTTCATACTTTTTGTCTTTGGTTTTACTTCATGCAGTAGAAACACTTTGATTGACATAATTTTTTCTTTGACAGATTCCGGGATTATATTTTCTGGAATGTCATTTCATCTGTTTTTTTAGAATCTTTGCGAACAAAATTTTATTTATTTATTGATTGACAAAGAGGACTTCATACTGTCCATACAAATTGAATATAAATTTCATAAACTTGTGGGATGTGCTATTTTGGAATAACAGCATAGCTTGTTGGCCATTGTTTTTTTGGGACAAATATGTATTTGCGAACTAGAAAATAAAGGATTTATCTCTTTCCCCTAAATTGCTGTTTTTTCATTCTTTGATGCAGGTTGATCAATTTCCACCTATTATATTTGTGATCTAGCCTACTTAAGAAATTGAAAATATGGTGACAGGTAAGCGATTCCATTCTCAGAGAGAGAATCGTGGGGAAGGTAAGAATCAGAGGAGGCGTGGTAATGACAAAGAGGAGAGGGGTAATGATGAACTTATCGTTTATAGAATACTCTGCCCTGATGGTGTAATTGGAAGTGTCATTGGTAAGAGTGGAAAAGTGATTAATTCTGTAAGGCAAGAGACTAGGGCAAAAGTGAAGGTTGTTGATCCATTTCCTGGTGCAAAGGATCGTGTTATAACAATCTACTGTTATGTGAAAGAAAAAGAAGAGATTGACGTTGATGATGAGTTAAGTGAGAGAAAACCTTTATGTGGTGCTCAGGATGCTCTTCTTAAAGTCCATGCAGCAATCGCAAATGCTGTGGCCACTGTTGGCGATCCAGACAAGAAACAGAAGGATAAAGAAGAATGTCAGATTCTTGTTCCATCAAGCCAGTCTGCTAATATTATAGGAAAGGGTGGATCCACAATAAAAAAACTTAGGAGCAAGACGAAGACCAGCATTAAAGTTACTGCAAAGGATGCTTCTGACCCCAGTCATTCATGTGCTATGGAGTTTGACAATTTTGTTACGGTATGTACATAATTGCCTATTGATTGTGGTAAAAAATGGATATAGTTAGGAGAGACTCATCTGTTTGGATTTTTTATATGATTTTGTTGTTTACAATAGAGAGTTTGATATATTATAATTTCTTGTCTAATTTTGGTTTTCCTTTGATGGCATAATCAAGAGGAACTGTATCCACATATTCAGACGCACATTCATGCATGCATACAAACATACATCTAGCTCGTGGTGTAATATTTGTACAACTATCATGAACCCAATGCTGAATTTATTTGAAGTTTATTAGTTGATGTGATGTTTGTGATATAAATTGCCAAATTGTCAAGTAGATAATTTCCTAAGGCAAACTGTGAAAGTCTCTATCCTCGAGGGAAAATTTATGGATTTATTTTGTTTGCATAGCCTATCAAATATATGCTGTATATTAGTAAATTGTTACAGTATAGTGTTTAGTGGGTTTGCTTTATAAATTATCTAAGGTTTTTTCTTCATTATCAACAGATATCTGGCGAAGAAGCAGGAGTGAGAAAGGCGTTGCTCGCAATCTCTTCAATCATGTACAAGTTTACTCCTATGGAAAATATACCGCTTGAGACAACTGTACAAGAAGCCCTTCCTAGCATTATTATCCCCTCAGATGTCCCCATATATCCACCTGGTGGATTATACCCAAGTGTTGATCCTCTAGTCCCTTCTAGGTCTATGGCATCAATTTTAGGTGCCACACGTGTACAAGATCTTCAAGATTATGCTGATACAAAAAATACATGGCCTCTTTATTCATCTACCGTTCCAGTAATTTCTGGTGTTAGTGGTGCTGCTCGCCCGGAAGAGTTAATTATTAGAATATTATGCCCCTTTGATAAGATTGGTCGTGTGATTGGCAAAGGAGGAGGTACTATCAAAAGTATTAGGCAAACTAGTGGTGCTCGAGTTGACGTTGATGATTCTAAGCACGATTTTAATGATTGTTTAATAATTGTAACTTCAACAGAGGTAATTATCTTTGTCTCAAATAGACGTGAGACTTGGATTACTTAATGATTTGTCATACTTCAAAACTTTTCAATTTTGTGTAATATTATCATTCAAAGACCCTTTTTAGTTGTATATAAGTTTTTCCTAGGATATGATCCATTCTTTGAAAGATGAAAATATTAGTTGAAACTTTATAATGAGTCCATCAATCAAGTTTCATGACTAAAATCTTTGTTTTCTGGCTTAGAATTGGGAAGTGCATTCATGATTTTCTGTTTTAGCTTTTATTCAATATATCGTCGAAAATTGTTAAGTTTTCCCTTTGTTTTATCTTGTGGTGTTGCGCATGCATTTTTTGACTGTCATAGTGGTTCAGTCTTGATAGTTGGTCTTCTTGCAGTGCTATTCTTGTACTTAAATTGATAGTTTTGGATTGTTTCTGTTCAGTCTCTTGAGGATGTGAAATCCATGGCAGTTGAAACTGTGCTGCTGCTGCAAGGCAAGATAAATGATGAAGATGATGAGATTGTAACGATGCGGATCCTTGTTCCATCCAAAGTAATTGGGTGCATTATCGGGAAAAGTGGTTCAATTATTAATGAAATAAGGAAGAAAACTAAGGCAGATATCCGTATCTCTAAAGGCGATAAGTCTAAGCGCGCTGATTCAAATGATGAAGTTGTTGAGGTTTATTTGATGGATTTGGCCTGCCTTGAGTTTGGTGTCAGTTTCTATGGTATTAATTTGTGTTTTTTTACCTATTTAGGTTATTGGGGAAGTTGGTAAGGTCAGAGATGCACTTGTGCAGATAATTTTGAGGCTTCGTGATGATGCCTTAAGAATCAAGGATGCTCCTCTTAAATCTTATATTGGTAGTGAATCGATATATCAAGGTGGTGCCAGTCATTCATTGTCTTCTGTGTTGCCTTCTATCCCTCCTGTTACTCCATTGGGATATGATCAAAAGAGTGAAACTGGAAGTGGCATAGGTTTATATTCTTTTAGTGACCTTTATGGATATGGATCATTGCCGGTAGGTCCACATAATTTCTTTTTAATTATTTTGTTAGCCTGTTTCTCAACTCTAGGTCTTATCTATGTTTCTTTTCTTATTAACAGTCAGGAGAACATGAGTATGGGGGTCGCCCTTCCCATTCATCTAGGCACTATGGGCGGTTAGTGTGTAATTAATCATTTTATATTATTTCTTATGATCGTACTTGTTTTTCAATTATTTAGTATTTTTTCTTTGTTTTTTGGCATCGTACGACTGTGCAGACTACCTTCTCCCTCAAGTATTGAGATGTTAATCCCCTCTAGTGCAGTGGGGAAAGTAATGGGAAAAGGCGGGGCGAATATAGTCAACATTCGGAAGGTTTGTGTGTCTTTACTTTTCATGTTTTTAATTCATATTCTGCTTTGCTTCTTTTTTTTTTTGGTGGATTGACACTCGGTTTCAGTAGCAGGAGAAAATTTTAGGTATTATAGAGTTGCTAATTCCAAGAGCTTTGTCTTAATTTGTTAGAATTTAGATACAATATAAAAGTTAATCGAGGTTTCATTCTGTCAAAAGCTGGTTTTGCTGCAATATGTGAGGTATGAAAGGATGGAAGAAGTACTATAAACACTTTTCAATGTGTTATTGATTTCCAGTCCTTAAATTTTGGTTGCCCAACTCCAACTATATGGTCCTTAAACATGATGCCTTTCTCTAATCTTTTTCTGGTACCATTCATCTCATGCTTACTTTGTTCCCCTTCTAATCCGACCAAGTTGATTGCATGCCCTTTCAGCTTTAGAAAATCTTATTATTTAATTTGAAAATGAGAATTAATTCGTTCATATTAATTTTCAGTATCTCTGCTGGATCGTTCTATTATTTTGACAACTTGCATCTTCTTCAGATATCTGGTGCAATGATAGAGATTTCTGATTCCAAATCGAATTGGGGTGATCGTATCGCACACATTTCTGGGACCAGTGAGCAGAGGCGTTCAGCTGAAAACTTGATTCAGGCCTTTATAATGGCCACCTGAGATGAGGATGTGGTGTGAGGATGAAAGCGTAAAGTTTTGGTACTCAATTCGCCACATTCTACTTTCATGATCCTTTAGGTTTGTCACAGAAGGGGGTTTCTGTTACTAGATCTCTTCTTTGGGAGTCCTCTTGTTTATTCGAGCATATCATGTCATGCAGAAAGGTTATTGAAACTGTTGTGTCTAGAGAATGTAGGAATTTCTCTGCTAAGGATATTCTTCTTCTGCTCTGTCGTAGAATTTTAATAGGATCTTCTGTCCTTTCTTATTTATTTATCTGCTCGTGGTGCTTCTCTTATTTCCTGTGCTTTTGTTCTCCAAATTTGATGTTTCGGCCAGAGAAGTATTTAGAACGATCAATAATCACATTTAGCTTGTGTTACTCTTCTTGCTACACAACCTCCTTCCTTTTCCTTGGAATATGATTCTTTTCAATGGTTCGTTAGTGAAAGTAAAAGAGTGGATTATTCTTCTCTTTTTAAAGATCTTTGCCTCCATTCACACTTATTTTGATCGTTGAGAAGAATGACAGTCTCTTAATTGAAATTGGATTAATTCTAAATCATCTGATTATTTGCTTCCTCTCTTTTTATTTGCTTAGTGATTGTTGTGATTTTGGAAATACAGAGGATCAGTCTAATATTGTCATACAATCTAATCTTTGTTTCTTTGGCCTACTTGGTAATTCAAGTTGCAGAAGCTTTTCATTTGTATCTCGAGAAAATCCATATGGGCTTTGTGTCCTTCACTTTCTTGTCTTTTTCATACCGGGCTTCGGCATGAAGTTGTTTCCTGCTCCCACACGAGTGATCTTTGCCTTCCCAACTCTTAGTTTAGATTGATTCCAAGATTTTACTGTTAAGATTGAGGGACTGGCTCCTTTTTTTATGAAAGGACTTTTATTTGCCCTTTCACTCTCTTTAATTGAGAAAAAAAATCAAATAGGAACAGCTCATCTTCATTATTCAAATCTCATTGTATTATCATTGAAAGTTGTTAAAAAGAAAAAGCTGTGGATGTAAGCTAATGTGACGAGTATGACTTGTGGCTGCCTGAGGTGCAATTGGATAATCACAAAGATATTACGGTTTAGGACAGCTTCAGTTTCTAGTTTTGAACAAGGTTCCGACCACTTACAGGTTTAATTCTCTTCTAGGCATATTAGATTATGTGAAATGTTATAAATCCTTGGAGAATATTAAGTCACTTGCATTTCTTAGATTGTTACTTTCTTTCGTATTATTGAGCTTCTGACATTTCTTGCTGTAAATATTCAAAGTTGGATTCAACTTTGTTTGTCTGGAGGGAATAACTTCCATCCTGGAGTGTTTGGTTTCTAGTTTCTTCTCAGCAGTCACTTTTGACAGCATTGAATTGTGACTTTCGTCCATTTTTTTAGAGTTCCTAAGTTTATATCACCTTCCTCACATAAAGATGAAGATTGTTGGTTAGTTTGTCCATAGAGATTTTAGAAAGTGAGTCAGTGGCTGGTTTCCCCATTTCCACAGCTTTCAAGCCGTGGAAACTGCCCATAGAAAACTTAGGAGAATCGTCATATACAGACTTCAATAGTTTACTGAGAGTTCAGATTGTTTCTTATGGTTAAATCTGTTGAATCTGATCCATTCTTGCCCAGCTATTTACTTTTCTGCAACCCCTCTGAGATGGAGAAATAGTTGAATTTTCTAAGAACTTATCTATCTCTTTCCGATATGAATCTGTGGATGAATATCTTGCTTCGATTACTCAATTTCAATTCAAACACAGGTTTGTCTATCTCTTTCCAATATGAATCTATGGACGAATATCTTGCTTCATACCTCAATTTCAATTCAAACACAGGATTGTTTTCAAATTCAACATCAAGTTTGATGCACCTTGCATGTTTTGGGACATATTTCCCCATCAGAAAAAGGTGAAAAACAGTCAGTTCAAATGCCCTGTCTTTATCTCTACATTTGTTCAAGCCCTTCTCCTCTACTATAGTTTAATCCTTCTATTCCACGTGCTATGCTGTCACTTGACAATCAATTAGGTGGAGTTAATTTCTTGGTGTAGATGAAAGTACCAAAAGGTGTCTGTAAATGTAGTTGAAATAGGAGATTTGTGTGTTTTGCTCTTTGCACAGACAATTATGTGTTGATTTTTGAGTAGTGTGTCATACAGGGTGTATTGTCAGGTGTTCTTTCAGCGTTACTTATTTGTTGTGTCCTGGATTCTAATGGAAAAGTGAACATATTTTAGATGTGGGAGGAAATGTTCTATCATAAATGTTGGTGTCACTCTTGCCATTTTGCTGTTGGATTTCATTATTCATAGTTCTTAACTTAGTTGATGCCCGAGTATAAATGGAAAATGTGTTGTTAGGGATCACAATGTTGTCATAATGTGTAAGACTATATACGTTTTTCGTTTTGGCATCAAAGTATTGTGATTAATTAAGAACATGTTAATAATAATTAAGATAAATTATAAATGATTGAAATAAGATGATAGTTATATTAATTATTGATTGTTATTTGATGCATGGACTAACCATGTAATGAGATACGAGGAATCTGGTGAAGATTTGGAAGATGAAAGCTCTTTCACCATTTCAATGGCGTCTCTACTACCCTTCAACAAAATGGGTGGCGGGGAGTGAGTTTTCAGGTCTCTCCATTTCCCGTCTGGCTGCTGTTTTGGCACCACAGTTGTAGTTGGCTGTCGGAAAACTGATGTTGGTGGTGGTGGTGGTGGTGCGACTGAGGAGCAGTTGAGGTCGCTGCAGGCCCGACGAAGAATGGTAAATTTGGGCCGTCGATGGAAGGAAACTTGGGAAGATGAGGTAAAACAGATGGCGAGTTGGACTGAAGGGTCCCCCTGTTGAAACCAGCCGGAATATTCCCCCACCCTTAGGCGTTAGAATTAACGACCAACTCTTAGTCATTCGATGTTTGAACGTGGCAAATTATGTGCACATGTTACAATAACACTAAAAAATGCATTGATGCTCACCTGAAGTGACGATTGAAGAAACGGTGAAGTTGAGATTGTCTTCGCCGACGTTTGGGATTAGATGATCGGCGAAATGTTGCATCTCCGCTTGATTTTCGTTTGAAGAAGTAAGAGATGGAGCTGCTATTGTTGGCGGAAGACTGCAGATTTGACCCGAACGCCCAGATGCTTTGATCGCCTGCGAGGAGAAGTATTCCACAGCGGAAGACGGAAGGAGAAAACTATGTTTGTCGTCGGGATCAAGCTGCGCAGAATCACCGGGAAATCTCCCGAAGCCGCCGGTGAGAAGCTCCGTAAAAGAAGGAGAAATGGAGAGATGGGTAACTTTCTGATTGTCATTTCTCTCCATTCTCTCTCTCGTTGACTGACAAAGCGAAATCCCGGCTGAGCCTTTGCTATTCTCCGGCGGGCTGCTACAAGCCAATTTCTGACGGATACTCACGTCGTCGTCAATCTTCATATCCGTCGACCTGTTTTGCTCGCCTCTAAATTGCGTCGGAGTCACCGGAAACGATGCGTTCAACATTGGGAGATCGGAAATCGCATTGGAAGCAGCTTTGATCAGCCAGTCTACTGCTTTACTCGGTTGATCATAACCCAACCGATCTTGTAGATCGTAAAACTGAATTGCTGTCGAAACTGATAAGCGAACTCTCCTATCACGTAGCCCCTTCGACGTCCATACTTTACTGTGCCGATCTTTTCCGCCAGACGCTCGAGAAACCCTAATAATTCTTGAGGAATTTTGCCAATTATAGAGTTCGCCATTGATTCTGGCGACACCCTCCTCGGCTTCTTCTCCTCCGTCGAATCTCCGGCCAACTTTTTCGGTTTCGACGACCTCCATTACACAAGCTCATTACTTTCTGCAGAAAGATACTGCCCTTTGAGAGAGAAACACAAGTTCATTACTTTCTGCGAGAAAAGACTGGGGCTTAGAGAAAGAAGCTGTGATTCTTATCATGTGGAGGAGAGAGAATAAGGGTCTTAGAGAGAGAAAGGTGGGGTGGGTTAGAGTGTCGTATGCATTTTGTCCATTGATGAGGATGATTGAGAGAGAAAGGCTTTTCTTTTTTCAAACATTTCTTTGATATATCAGCATCTCGTTTAAGCCTTTTTGCAGTTCTCAGACTCCCTCTTTCTCTCTCTAAGACCTTTCTTCTTCCTTTCTCTCTCTTCTTCATTTTCAATCTGCAAATTCCAGTTACAGCTCCAATAAACGACCATAGAATCGCTGAGTTTTCAATAATACATGATTTATTGGGATAAGTAGGCTTTTGCTCACTTCTTAGAGTGATCAGTGATCGATTATAGATATTTAAATAATAAATAATTTGTACAAATTAACAATATAATATTACTGGTAAGTCTAGTGATCTTACAAGAATATTTTCTTAAAATTGGCACGATTTTATTTTTGGAATTAGTTTTAAAAATATTATATTAGACATGAAAGATAACTCTACATATAAATCATATACTTTTTAATCTCCCAAACGATAAAAAATTATGCATCTCTGCTGGTATAGGATGAGCCTTCACAATCAACAGAATTTTCTGTGGTAACCCACTCTGTGAAAGTCAGGAAAAACCCAGATGTGGGTTCGGACCATATCAGGAGGGTACAATCTCACATCGCTTGGGAGAGTAAAAAATGCATGATTTATAAGCATAGTTCCCCTCTCTACTTAGTACAACGCGTTTTGGATTAATTCCAAAAATAAACCCGTGCAGATTTCGGCCCAAAACAGACAATATTATACTGGGAGCACCAAAAAATGTTACATTTTAAGTCGTTTTTTCTTTCACAAGGCAAGGCGGGTGGACGGAAAATAGAAATAAAGAATTTCAGCAAAGATAAAATGTTGAAGTTCTGTTTGTAATTTTGTTCATCTTCTTTTCTGTTTTTGTGCAGAGCAAGAAAAAGTGATTAATTCTGTGTCTTTCTCGCTCCAAAACTTAGATCAAAGCTGAGAAAGCAATAATAGAGAAGGAAGAGTAACGCCATCCAATTCAAACTATGTACAGCAGAGTTAGATCTGACATAAAGACTAAGATCATAGGCTACACTTTTAGCCCCCTTTCTCTCTCCAACTCAACCCTAAACCCTAAAATACAAAGTACAAACTAGAGAGATAAAACTTCATAAAAATGCATACTCTAGTTTGTTGCGTCCAAATTTTAATTCGGATTGTAGCAGTCTTACATTAGGGTTGTTCGATATACTATATGTGTTGATAGTTGAATCGTAAAACTCAGTGTACCTTAATTTCTTATTAGTGAATTTTTTATGTCTGTAAATTTTGATATTTTTGTTTCCGCACTTATTTTTTTAACCCATTTCACGCTCGATTCTCAACACATAACAATGAAAAATAAGTACCAGGCGTCTTATCTTAACCTCTCATTTCACCTCAAGCTTTCTCTCTCTAGAATTTACCCCCTACCCCCAACAAGATATTATCATCTTTGGTTGGACTTGTATTATTAAGACTATAATTATGTATTAATCTCTATCACTTTTTTCAAACTTGTGATTATATAACCCTCAGTTATTACTGACAAAACCTATTTTCATCTCGTTTTAGACCCTCAAGAACATAAAAAGGTAGACATGGATAGAGTTTTTGTTGTTTTTCTTAAGAATTGCACTCCTTATAATGATAGATTAAATTAGGAGATTGGACTTTTTATAATAAGTCACTTATTACGCAAATGTCTCCGTATAGTCTTCTCTCTCGGGTTCAAATTTGCAACGAAGTTTTTATACGGGGAGTATCATAAGTGAATTCTTATATCTAATCTTTATAGATCAAGAAATCGGTTTTATCTTTTGAGAAAACGACTAGTAGAGTTCATAGAATTGATCATTTGTCGTATAATGAAGGTAGTTACATAAAAGAAAACGTGTCACCCCACATTAATACTAAGTTTGGGCACAAGATAAAGTTATAGTGACTTATCGTCACGACCTCACATGGCATATCAAAGTGTTAAGACTCGAGTCATCAATTTTTAGACAGATGAGACAAGGCCAAAGACAACTACATTTACATTGCAGTCGTGGCCACTACTATCGCCGCTTCCAACCAACATCGATTGTTGTTGAACACTAGCCGTTGATGGGTCAACTACTTGTGCTGAAGAGGACATATTGGCTTGAACGAGTAGAGTTTTTCAACATATTGGCTTGATTTTATGATTCTAGGTCAGATACAACTTGTACGAAAATTCGAAACCTTATTTCCATTTTTTTTTTGTGAAAACTTATTTATGAATCAAATTAGAAGTTGAACCGTCTCTCGTTTGTATGGATGTCCTATTCGTATACAAATAGAAGAAAGAAATTAAGCAAAAAACAAAGGTAGCATCCACAATTATTAAGAATTTGATGAGTTGGTGAGCATTGTCCTTATAATACCAACCCTAATCATAGAACATTACATTACATTCTATAATAAACTTGAATTTTATAGCTAAAAATAATATAAAAAAACAATTAAATTTGATTATATCACTAAATTTAACGAGTTGAACGAGATAAATTGTTTGCCTGGGCCAGACTCAACAAGCAGGCTCGTTTGTAGCCCGGTTGAGTAGGTCCAAGACGAGCTCACAAGCCTAATCAATGAGCTCAATTCGCGACTGCAGTAGTACCTCTATATAAACTGACTTAGATCAATCTCTCAACTAATCATAATTATAAACTAAAAAATGGTTGAGCAAGTAATTAAAATAATCAATGCATGTGTAATGAAATAGATTTGGAAATTAAGATTTGTTTGACCCAAAAAAAGAAGAAACTAGAAGATGATCAAATTAGTTTGAGACCAATGATTGGTAATGAACAAATTAGTCATTGCAAGAAGAATTTGAGCTAATACAGAGCTTATAGTATAATAATATTAATAAGGGGAATCAACAAAACAATCGACCACTATACTATAGAGGTCAATGACAAGTCAACCACTCACAATTTTCGCTTAAACACTGACTGAACTATGAGAAATGAATGGAGCAAATATCGCCGTAAACTTTTTGAGAACTCGCAGCGAAAAAGAGTTCATACTCATGAAAAAAACTTCAAGAACTCGTGATTTCAAAGATTTCAGTGGAAAATAGCTAATATCCATGGAGAATGGATTTGAGAAAATACTGTATAAGTTGATTTTATTTTATTTTTTTAGTTTTATAATTTAGAAGATTTTATAAAAGAATATATTAAATTTTGGATTTCAGATGATTTAGAATTATTTTACTGTCCATGGGAGAATCACAACTTTTCTGTGTTTTTCTACGAAGAAGACAATAAATTTGTTCTGTAAATTAACTTTCTCGTCTCCTCAATTATAGCCCAGACGTTCGATCTTTTGATTTAAGTGATAATTTAATTAATTACACCCGTAAATATCACTAACCAAGAATCCAAGTTGATTACATTACGCATTAAATCGTAAAATTGTTATTTTGAATATGAACTCATAAAATAGGATATGTATTATATTTGTACTAGTATGTGTAATGTTTTACGTCTTATTTTTACACTATTGTTCTATACTTATAACTTTAATTATTTAGGACGATATAAATCAGATTAGTAATGATTATAATTAGAATTTAATTATTTAATCGGATATAAATCTTATTCGTTTTGGCCAATTTACATAGTTTTCTTAGCCTTTTATTCTAGAGTTTGATAAAAAAATTCGTTCGAAATTGTTTCTCGTATTGAAAAATAAAACCCGAGATCCAAATTGAAAACTTTTAGTTCTACTCGATTTGGTTCACCATTCAATTTTTCTAAGGTTGAGGCCAAACTAAAAACCTCAATCATGTCCTGTAACGTCCATCGGTACTCTCAGTACAATAGTCTTATTTTGGCCAAAATTCGTACGATTTTATTCTTGGGGTTAACCAAAAATGCGTTGTATAAGGTAAGGAGGAGAACCCTACTTATAAATTATGTATTTTCTGCTCTCCCAAGTGATATGAGATTATGCACCCCCAG
Organism: Begonia loranthoides; assembly: GCA_022433065.1. Taxonomy (NCBI): domain Eukaryota; kingdom Viridiplantae; phylum Streptophyta; class Magnoliopsida; order Cucurbitales; family Begoniaceae; genus Begonia; species Begonia loranthoides. The sequence goes on along the minus strand of CM039478.1, from coordinate 1,873,247 downwards.
CCCAGTGATATGAATCAAACTCACACCTGGGTATTTCCTAGCCTTCATAGGGTAGACTGCCACATATCCGGTTAAGCTAGTTACAAATCCCAACCAAATAAGTCATCAATAAATAAATGATACATAAACGATATACTCGAGCATAATAATATGTTCCCTTGAGTCTTGGCATTTCAATTGAAATCACGACAGATCTGAAATTGAGTTTAGAAACATCAAATAATGAAGTAAAAAGGGATAATTCTATAAACTTTAGGATGCATCTACAGAGAAACTGGGAATTTTAGCTTTCAATCAAATACAAACTTCACACTTAGATTTCCCACAAATGAAAAATTTTATAAACAACGTTAACAGTTTCAGCTCTCAAATGAATTGTGGTAGAGGCCTGAATTGATCACTTCATCCATAAAGTTCATAAACAAGTGTACTAAACCTAATTTACAATTCTGTCCATTTCAGTTCCAATTCAAGCTGTGCGGATGAAACCTTCATAAGCAAACTATCTGCAAATAGAAGTAAAATCCAAGTAAATACAATATCTCTATGCTTACTAGTAAAGAAATACACAACTACTGTCAATACAAAATGTGTATATACTGACTTTTTCCGATAACAAGGCTATAAATTAAGAACAAGAATGTATAAGAGGGAGGAAGGAGCATGACCCTTTCCAAACAGAGCACTAAAAATAATTAGATTTTGAATGTTTAAGAATGTTTAATAGATAATGTATGGTCACCTTGACTTTGTCTATAACCCATAATAATTAACATTACCCTTCTGAATCTTGAAAACCAGTGATTTGTCCATATAAAACCCTTTTTTTCAGACTCTGGCTCCAATCAACCAGAGGCCCTAATTTTTCTTTCCTAGAAACAACAGCCTTAACCTGGCTTTGATGCTATTATGAATGTAGAATTCTCATCCATACAAATTATTTCTCACTCCATATGTATAAAACAAACAAGACACTTTCCCTAAAACAGTCCCCCCAAATTCTGCCATCCCCAAAAACATGCCATATTTTAATACAATGTTGTATACATATGTGATAGTTAAGTATGAATATTTTATACTAAGTTGCCAACTCTCTTTGTTTTTTTATGTCTTTTGAATGACAATGAGATGGTAAGGAGATGCAATAGATTTTTTCAGGGCCAGAGTTTACGATTGATTTTAGGAGATGAAATATTTAGGATTTATTGACATTATTTTACTGAATTGATTTAGACAATTTGGGGAAAACTATGGATTATTGCTTTGCAGAGAGTTTTAAGAAAATGAACAAATTTATGAAAGCTTGAAGGAACCTTTCAATTTGAGGGATGACTTTTAACTGCTCCCTTTTGTCTCCCCATTCTTTCGGCTACATATTTACAGAAGAAAAAAGGCTTAAAATTGCTCTCTTCTCTCTCTACCCAAAACTAAAGAATTGATCCATATTTATAAAAAATGTGTATAAAGTTACTAATCATCGACACAAGATCTAAATTCCTTGAACAATTGTTTTCAACATTGGTATTCCTAGAAAAATAAGCATATATTCAAATGTATGTTAATGAACATAAAGTTCAGGCAAGAACGAAGTAGTACCAACATTAAAACTAGTATGAATAAATTTCACAATGACATTATTACCTAGTGGGTTTCTTTGGTCGTTTAGAAGGCCTTGTTATTTCTTTCCTCAAATCCTCTTGAGCTTTCAAGTCAATAAATGGCTGCAGATGTTTAAAAAACCACAAAAATAAAGCAACAGTTAGGATGATGACAAGCATCTTTCATAGCCCAAACCGAACTTGGTGGTCTGGATTTTCTATCCTCTCTAAATTGTTACCCTAAACAACATTGGACTGAAGGCAAAGATAATAAAAATAAAAAAAAAGGACTGAAGGCAAAGATAATAAAAAAAATTTAATCTCCATCGCAAATGCACAACTCTCATATTTGATGAAATGTAAATGGCCTATATCATCAAGTAACAAAAAAAATTGGGTAAATGACAAATCAACCATCGTGGTTTGTGGTCAATGACAAGTCAACCACTAGGGTATTTTTTTTAACAAATTAACCACTGACGTATGGGAAAATAACAAAGCAAACATCGCAGTTACGTTTTTCGTTCTTCGTTAACAAGTTAAAAACGCGAGGCACCGGGTAAAACGCGGTGCCACCGCGTTTTTGCGCGGTGTCACCTCGTTTTTTCGCGGTGTCACCGCGTTTTTGCGATTAAACGTGGTGCCTGGAAAAACATTTTACGAATGCAATGTTTTATTGGTTTTTTGACCTCTGCAACTTCAAACTAGCATAACTTTTGCTACAGATGTCGGAATTGGGCGCAGAAGGTATCAAATCGAAGCTTTCTCAGAGCTCTATAAATATCATAGGGTTAACCCCATGACCGCATTTCTCAGCCCCAAAATCAATCGTTTAAGCCTTCAAATTTGCGATCAAACATTTTTCTAGACTAAGCAAATGTTTGATCGCAAATTTGAGGGCTTAAACGATTGATTTTGGGGCTGAGAAAGGCGGTCATGGGGTTTACCCTATGATATTTATAGAGCTCTGAGAGAGCTTCCATTTGATACCTTCTGCGCCCAATTCCGACATCAGTAGCAAAAGTTATGCTAGTTTGAAGGTGCAGAGGTCAAAAAACCAATAAAAACATTGCATTCGTAAAATGTTTTTCCAGGCACCACGTTTAATCACAAAAACGCGGTGACACCGCGAAAAAACGCGGTGCCTCGCGTAAAAATGCGGTCTTTTCATCGTCTTCTTCGTCTCCCTTCTCTCTCACTCATCTCCCTTCTCTCTCTACTCTCCTTGCTGTGAGCGTAACTATGAGAGGGACAAAATAACAAAGGCCAACCATTTTTTTTATTTGCCAGCATTTTGTGTAATTTGTAACTCATCAAAATTTTAAGGTGCAGATACGATGGAGTTATTCGGTTTTAATCTTCTCACCAGACACCGCAATTTCGCCTTCTGAATTCTTCAGAATGCCCGGTGTTGGGCGTTCTGAATTCAGAACGCTGGAGTTGGGCGTTCTGGCGTTCGGACGTTGGCACCCAGCTTTTTGACGGTAAACGTCTACGTGATGTTGGATTTGTCATTTTAACATACGTGAGTGGTTAACTTGTTAAAAAAAATACCACAGTGGTTGACTTGTCATTGACCTCAAACCACGATGGTTGATTTGTCATTTACCCAAAAAAATAACTAAATCCTTATAGCTTACATTACCTCGCTAATTTGAATCATCCTATTTCTTTCACTATTTCACTGTAAAGGACTAGAAATGGTTCTGCTCAACTCAATAGTGTTGTTATGAAAGTAACTGATATTATAAATTTGATCAAAGCTTTCCATTATTACATATGCATTATTTCTTCCAATATGATGTCAGTGACTAACTCATCTCTAGAGTATATTCTATCAAATGTTCCTTAAATCATAATATCATTATTCCAAAACGTTGGGTATTTCTAAAAAGTCAATTTTGATGATTTTCTTTAATAGTTTTGATCAATTTATTAAGAAAAATTTGAACATCTACAACAACATGAGTGAAAGCAAATCATATAAAAGAACATAAAAAGGTAAACTAAGAATCTATCAGTCTTACCTCTTCCCACTTTCTTTGAAGCTCCAAAAGCTCTTGACAGTAGGTTAGGCACTCCGCATGGTATAGAGCCGCCAGTTCTTTTATCAATGCCTTTCTTTTAATAATACCAATCACTTAGAGAAATATAATTCACAAGTCAGCTTCACAGCATGGAATAATTTTAGCAAATGTCTATTAGAAATAATAAAGTCATAAAGAGAAGAAAAAACCATGCCTTCTATAGATGATTGAATAACCAATAACCTTCATCACATATTATGAAACCTTTTACGAAAATTTATCCACGTTCAACATTTGATTTAGCGTCAACTTACTAAAACCAGAAAACATCATTAACGAAGAGATAAATTTCCAGTTGTTGCATATTTGTCCATTCTTTTCTTTGTCATCCAGATTAAGCCCTTCCATTATCATAGAACGCCTATTTAGTTACATGTGATCACAATTTTTAACTCAAAATCTAGTAACAGTCGAGATAGGGAAAGATTATAATACGTTTTCGTATGATTATCAAATTAGTTTGACTAGACAGAATACCAAGAATTCTCAAAATAAAAAGCGACGAGACAAGTTGATTAAATACCAAGAATCAGAATCAGGAACAACGAGAAACCAAAATCCAACAAACTAAATTATTCTGACATTAAATTAACCGGAATCAAACTCCTAAATAAACAAAAAATCAAGAATAACGAAAGCAACGCACTTCGACTGGGATCGAATGGAGGGGGGTCAGAATCGAACTGAATTTTGGATTGAGATTCTCCAGGTTCTTCTTCGCTCATGGTAAAATATTGGAACGACAATACGTCTGCCCTATTTCAGAGGCTAGCTAAGGTTTTCGTCTCCTATCTATGGAACAAATTTACAGTACCCACACACTAACGACGTCAACTTAAACGATTTCAATGGGGCGGCCGTTGTGGAGCGGGTTCCGCAACTTCAAGTCCCAATTTTTCCAGTCAAATTGGCGGGGCAGATTCTACCAACTTCATTGGAGAATGAAGAACCCTAAATAAATCTTCATTTCAATTTTATTAGGTATGATATTATAATATTTGCATACTAACCCTTCAATTTATGAGTAATTATCATCTCCTTTCCGAAACTATTACCTTCGAAAATTTTAGGGAAAATGACAATTAACCATCGTGGTTTGCAGTTAATGACAAATCAACCACTATTATTTATTTTTAAACAAATTAACCACTGACGTATGGAAAAATGACAAATCCAACATCGCTGTCACGTTCACCGTTAGGAAGCTGATAGGGCGCCGCGGCAGTTCGTAAACAAAACGCGAGCGGCATCATGGTTTTCCAAAAAAAGAAAGCTAAACTGGGTCTGGACGCCGCGGAGTACTAGGACGTAGGCGTCAAGGCCAAGTGTGGCCTGCACGCCTCGGCGTCAAGACACTGCGGCTTCCGGCGTCCTAGGACACCATCGCGTCCCTGGAACTCTTTGTTTTTCATGCATGGCTACTTTACAGTCTACAGAGGTTCTCGGTTTTTAGTGTTTTATGGTTACTTCAAAGTCTTTACGTATATGTTTTACAAATCCTATGTTTTTATTAGATTTTTAGCCTCTTCAACTTCAAAAGACCATAATTTTGGCTACAGGTATCAGAATTGACTGTAGAAGGTATCAAATCAAAACTCTCTCAGAGATCTACAACTTATTATTGGATTTATCCCATGACCCCCTTTCTCAGGCCCCAAAATCACCCGTTTAAGCCCTCAAATTTGCGATTAAAAATTTTTCCATACAGCGCCACAGTGTCCAGGCCAAAAATTTTTTCAGAAGGCATTCTGATGGACGCCGCCGCAACGCCCAGGCCAAATTTGGCCGTCTCCTTCTTTCCATGGACCACCGCGGCGTCGAAGCCAAATTTGGCCGGCTTTCCACGAACGCCGCAACTCCAGATCAATTTGTTAACTGCAAAAGTGACAGCGATGTTGGCTTTGTCATTTTCTCATACGTTAGTGGTTAATTTTTTAGCAAATAAAGGATAGTAGTTATCTTGTCATTGATCGCAAAATACGATTGTTGATTTGTCATTTTATCGAAATTTTAACTAAGTTTCAAATCCTAAAATTATTAGAGATGACATACTTTTTTTTTTTTGCTAAAAACGGCCCATAAAAGTTATATTTGCAACAGGGCTATTCTTTTTAAATTGCACATTTATAAACCCTGATTAAACCTCTCATTCATAGTTCTGTCGCAGAGCAGGATTTTGGAAGAGACGGGTGAGAAGGAGAAGAAGAAGAAGACTTAATGAGTCTGTTAGCAGGTTCGTACGAGAGATTCATATGGGGTTTCAACCTCAAGAACCTCCAATCGCAATCCCAAACCCTTATCCCGCTCTTCTCCTACCCTTCCCACCTCTCCCCCATCAAAACTCTCGCTGCATCCGGCCCCATCGCGGCTTCTGGCGGCGCCGACGATACTATCCACCTGTACGACGTTTCCAACGCCTCCTCCCTTGGCTCCCTTCATGACCACTCCGCTTCCATTACTTCTCTCGCTTTCTTCACCCCCACCCACCTCTCCTTCCCTCGCAATCTCATCTCGGCTGCTGCGGACGGATCCTTATGCATTTTTGATGCTGATCCTTTCGTCCACCTGAAGACTCTCCGGCCTCATAGAAAAGCTGTTAATGACATTTCCATTCATCCTTCTGGGAAGCTGGCGTTGTCTGTTGGTCGCGATGAGTGTTTAGCTATGATCAATTTGATTCAAGGGAGAAGGAGTTTTTATTGCAGATTAGGAAAGGAGGCGTGCTTGGTAGAGTTTGATCTCTCTGGGGATAAATTTTTTATTGTTAGTGAGGAGAAGGTGTCTGTGCATGAGGCTGAAGATGCACGATTGCTGTGTGAATTCGACAGTCAAAAGCGTATTCTTTGCGCTGCACCTGCTGAGGTTAGGCTCTTTGATTGGAAAATTGTGCATTATGGATTCAGCTTTGAATCTTATCAAATTGAAAATTTTGTGTTGTGTGATTCTATTTGGAATTGCTCTTCCTTTTTCTTCTTATCTCTGTTTTTTTTTTTTTTTGTAATTTAACACTGAAAATCATGATATGTTCTTCTTTGTTTCACAAATAATGGAACGCAGTTATAAGGTTTGAAGTTTTTTCATGTTAGTGAAGAAAAAACCAGTTTTGAAATTCAATTTATTGTGGTTCACCGAAAATACTGTTCATAACTATTGATTTCTGAAAATGGTTCTAGAAAACATGTTTGTTCATTATTTATTTGTTCCTTTCAACATGTTTTGGTTAAGGGCAGGAGTAGGAATGTGGTGCTAATTTCACAAAACAGTTGAAAGGAACATATCCCAAACATATTGTTGAAAACTAATGCTTTTTGTTTCTAGAAACAACCAAGAATTGTTTTCAAAAACTGCTTTTTGTTCCTTGTTCGGAAAACAACTGAATCAATGAACCCTTAAATTTTGAGATTGGGCTGCCTACTTTTCCTGAAGTTGTGTTTAACTTTGACAGAATGGGCTGCTGTTTACTGCTGGTGAGGACCGTAATGTTACAACATGGGATACGAAGAGTGGGAAAGTGGCATATTCCATTGGAGATGCACATTCTGCTCGAATAAAAGGCATCGTTGTTCTTACAAAAAATGTCGGATCTATTGCCGACGATGCTCCTTATTTAGTGGCATCAGCTTCATCTGACGGAGTAATACGCGTTTGGGATGTTCGAATGACAGCTCAGGAGAAGCCAAATCCACTAGCTGAGGCCAATACAAAATCAAGACTAACTTGCCTTGCAGGATCATGTCTCAAATGTGAGCTCTTTACTCCTAAATAGTATCATTTATATATTTGAATCCATGTTTTTTGCAGGTAATTTCTTGCTCTCCCTGTACTCTTACCATAGTTATTATGGGTAGTTATATTTCATGGTAGCTTAAGTTTCAATTAGAGATAATCTGTACCCATAAAAGTTGATAAACAGTTTTTTGGAAACAAGTTTAGATATGTGGTTTAGAACTGTTTTCTACTTTTCAAAATGGAAATACAAAAAATAGTAAGACAGAGATGCAGATTTGTTGAAGCTTTCACTTTCAAATTGGTCATTTAATTTATTTATAATAATAGTTTTTATATATGTTTATCATTTTGGTTTTGTTTCTTGATCATCAGCTTTCAAACAATCTTGAAGAAGAGCAGCAGGATCCATCAGCAGAAGAAGGCATGTACTGTAAGTAATTACAGACTTCGTAGGGTTTCTCTGTGTAGTCCTTTGATTGCTTGAATATTTTCTTGGGTAGTTCATATTGAGCAATTTGCTATCATTACTTTTGTATAATATATAATATTCAATAGAATAATGCTACGTTTATTTTTTATTTTTACCGTATATTCTTATTTCTTTATGTGTCAAACATGGATTAGTGCAATTAGTAACTTATTTTAACTATTTGTAATTTATTACATTGATTGCACTAATTAATGTTTAAAACGTCATAAAATAAGAATTAGAAAGTAGGAACAGATACTAAACGTAGCATTACTCAATCCAATTTTGATAACCAATTGTTTGGGCCAACCTCTTTACAAGTAAGCTCGAATTGTCCTTATCGACTAACATTTCCGTTAGAATGTTTTTTTACCCTGGATTTCAATTGGCTTTTGTAATGTCACTTTTTTCGTTCAAGTTTTTATAGTTTTAACTTCGATTTTAAATGATTAATACTATCTATTTTTATTAATAAATTTAATAAAAAATATCACGAGACTTTATTTTTATCTATAAAAAAAGGTTATAGTTGGTATATCGATCGGTTTGAGGGTAACAAAATAGATTGAATGATGGTTAATTTATAGATAAAATTGATAAAATGACTATATAAAAACTGTAACGTCCCTCAGCCCTCCTAATACAATTTTGTTTAATTTTGGTCAAAATTTATACAATTTTATTCTTGGAGTTAACACAAAATGTGTTGTACTAGGAAAATTTTACTTATAAATTATGTATTTTTTAATTTCTCAATCGATGTGTGATTGTGCACCCTAATGATATATGTCAGATCCTCACATGGGTCATCTTGATTTTTACAGGAAGAGCTACCACAAAAACAAAAGGGTTAGCTTCATTGCCAACCCTTGTACGTCGGCACTTTAATTAGCGGACGTATGTGCCAATTTACGTCATTCCCACTTTAATTAGTGGACATCCAAACGTTAAATCTAATTATTAAAATTAAATTAATTTAAATTGCGCAGGTTGTCATGTTTCGCTAATTTAAAATGAAGACGTCCACGATAAGTTGTAAGAGTTGTTCGCTAATTATAGTGTGGTCTGGAGCCCCTGGACATTTAAGACGTGTTTTTTTCAGCAAAAAATGTGATTGCAAATTTTATATTATTTATTTTTTATAATTTAATATTTTATTTATTAGTAAAATTAATTTAAGGTTAATCCATGATTTATTTTTTTGTTAAGGGAAAATGACAAATCAACCATCGTGATTTCCGGTCAATGACAAGTCAACCACTGTGGTATATTTGCTAACAAGTTAACCACTAACGTATGAGAAATTGACAAATCCAACATCACACTCAAGTGAACTCAGACAAAACTGCCTAGACACCGCAAACAAGTGGCGTCCAGGCAAAGAAGCAAGCCTGGACGCCGTTGGTTTGCAGCGTCCAGGCAAACAAACAAGCCTGGACGCCGCATGTTTGCGGCGTCCAGGACCCACCCACCCAATCATTTTCCCTTTATGAAAAGGGAAAATGAAAATTAGGGCTCTCAGTCTCGACTCTCCCTTCCTGAATCTGAAACATACCCTAAACCTAGCGATTTGTGAGAACTGAAGCGAGAAGAGAAAAGTATTTTGGCAAAGTTGAAGCATTTGTTTTCAAGAAAATGGCGCATTGGAGTGCTTGGAGTGTCGAAGAAGCTGATATTAACCGTGAAGCTGTAGTGGGCCTTTCAGAGATATTGTTGGCGAATGAAAACGAGATACGTGGAATTGGAAATGAAGTTGCAATTGTGTTGCATTCTGTATCTGCAAGTCTAAATGAAGAGGACAATGAGGACCTCTGATCAGTGTGCCAATCCACTAGTGATGAAGACATTAACATGACACAAAGTAGGTCTATACGCCAAGCAGAAGCACAATGCAGCTACGTTGGTATGGGCCTTGGCAAAAAATACAGTTCATTGACGAAAATTAGAGAAGAAATTGTTGATTATGTATTGAATAATGGGTACGGCATAAAATTCACCCATAGTGATGCTCGTCGGTTGAGGGCTGTCTGCCAGGAAGGATGCACGCGTCACAAATAGGACGTGAAATGACGTTTCAAATAAAGTCCTACAACGACGTTCACACTTGCTCCCGAAAGATGGAAAGTCGCCATGCCACTGCCAAATGGGTGGCAACGTATTACTTAGACAGATTTAAAAGTCAGGCCGATTGGGACGTATCTTCCATAATTGAGACTGTCAGGAAGGACGTCAACGTCAACCTCAACATCACACCCAGTCTTGCTAGAAGGGCAAGAAATGCGGCAAAGAAAATTAACAAAGGTGATGGCAATGAGTAATACAAGCTCATTTGGTCCTATGCTGAGGAGATTCGAAGGTCGAATCCCGGAAGTTCACTGCGTGTTGACCTTGATATGAGTGTATTTAAAAGGATGTACATGTGCATGGATGCATGCAAGAGGGCAGTGTTGAACTGTGGTAGACCTGTTATTTGTTTAGATGGCTGCCACTTAAAGGGAGCGACTCCGGGCCAACTACTTACTGTTGTCACCATCGACGGGAACGATGGTATGTATCCGATTGCTGTAGTAGTCGTAGAATCAGAAAATAGGGATTCATGGAGGTGGTTTATAGAATTGTTGCTAGACGATCTAAACACCCCATCTGGCAATGGATGGACAATTATTTCTGATCGACAAAAGGTGTTGTGCATTGCTTTTGAATTAGGTGTTTATGTTATGGATGTTTTTTCCAATGTCTGTCTCATATTATGAAAGTTTGCAAGGACTAGTGTCAGCTGTGAGAGAGGTGGCATGGCAAGCAGACTAACGGTTTTGCATCCGACACCTGTATGCCAATTTTCAAAAACAATTTAAAGGCAGGTTGTTGAAGGATGTAATGTGGGCTACATCAAAAGCCACAACAGTGAGGCAATTTGAGAAAGAGATGGCCAAGTTATTTGTTCTTGACCCGGCGGCCCATGAATATCTACGTGGAATAGAGGTGACCTGCTGGGCCAAACATGCTTTCTCTTCCATCATCTCACGATGCCACTCCGCTACTTGCACATGCCACTGTTGTTCTATACCCCACCTCTTTTCTGCGATACCCCACCTCTCTTCTGTGAGCTTGGTCGCTTCTTGTATTTAGCGCTGTTGCATTTGTATCTGGTCTGCCATCACTTGCATATGGGTCATGGACATATTATGGAGCTCCTCCATCTTGCTCATCCAGTTGAGCATCTCAGCAGGTATCGAACTAAAGTGAGATGACTGAGGAGGAGGCGGCAGTACATGCGAAGGGACTGAATGCGAAGGCTTTTAAGCTGGGTGGATGTGCTGCTACCTTCTTCCCCTTGCGGAACCATTCACCTCCTGTTTGGGTGATACACATTCGGTCCAATAATGAATTATTGTACATGTCATTGACCGACTCTTCAATTCTTGGCTCGTTCTCTGGGATGGGGACCCCAAACTGCTCAACGATCCTCTGGATTAGCCAGTTGTACGGCAGGGACTTCGCCGAGTTATTGAGCACCTCTTGCATGTGGCTCACGATTATATATCCAATGTCCACCTTTTTTCCCATAAACATCTTCTCCAACATATAGAGATTCATGCTGGTAACAAGGTCACGATGCCCATTTCGAGGCAAAATGGTGTACGTCATGATCAAGTGAATCAATCGGACGAAGGCATTCAACTCCTTTCCCTTTGGCTTTCTGTACTCGACAATCTCGGGATCCTGCTGCAACAATCAAAGCACCGCTAACCCACCTCCTTGTTTTACAAACGGTGGCTCCCAAGCCATATGATAATATTCCTCGCTTGGCTTATCCAGTACACATCCAAGCATCATGTTTACATCGTTGGAAGTGAAACTCAACTCCCTTCCAAAAACGTACGTCCGAACCTCTAATGGTTTAGTGGATATTCGCAAATTTGCGTAAAACAATCTTATAACTCTCTCGCAGTAACTGCCCCTCAAATTGCACAACCCGGCTAATCCAGCAGCTTCAAGCATACGATCAATTCCCATTTCTGCGAAAGAGTCCAAATCTACTATTTTGGACACAGTAATTCTACGATGTTGTATATCTTCTAAATACCGTGTTTTGCAATTAGCGTTCCAGAATAATTCTTCTTCAAGGTCGGCAGTTTCTTCGTCTTCCACCGCTGTCGCGGGTTGGACATCTTCCACTTCCGTAGTTTGAACGGGTTTAACGGCCTCCACCGTTGCCTTCCGACGCTTTGACTTCAATTTCTTAGGCCGCGATTCCATGCAGATCGTTGAGAGTAATTTGCCAACAAACTGCAGTATAATAAAAAATACAATCAAACAAAAATTTGTGAATAATAAAACATCCTAAATCAACAAACCACAAAAAAAAAAAACAGAATGCAGTTTCATAAATCAACAAACACAATTTAGCTTTAGCCAATGCTACAAGCAGTTTCATAATTGGAAGTAATGTATCGAGTTTATTAGTACCATTATCGATTAGAATTGCATTTTCTAGCAAATAAACCCAATAAGCCATTTTGTTTTTAACAAAACTAAAAATAACTAACAAACTCAATTTAACTAACAAACAAAATAACAAGGAAATTACCACAAAAAAATAGACGCAGTGCAGATCTACCACAGGATACTAACATTCTATCAAAGAAAGGCGAGAGAAAGGCGAGATCCGAGAGATAGGCCGTTCGATGGTTGGCGTCGCGTGGTGGTCGTCGTTCGGTGGTTGGCGTCGCGTGCTTGTCGCCGTTCGGTGGTCGGCCTCGCATGCTCGTCGTCGCCGTGCAGTAGTCGGCCTCGGGTGGTCGTCGCCGTGCGATGGTCGGACTCGTGGCCGATTGGGGGAGAGTGGGAGAGCCGATTGGGAGGGAAAGGGAGAGCAGAGGGTCGGGTAGGGAATAGGAGATGCAAAATAATGAGCCCTAACTTTTATTTTCCCTTTATAAAAGGGAAAATGATTGGGGTGGTACACTAGCCTGGAAGCCGCTTGTTTGCGGCGTCCAGGCTTTTTCTTTGTCTGGGCGGCGTCCAGGCACTTGTTTGCGGTGTCCTGGCAGTTTTGCCTGGGTTCACTTGAGTGTGATGTTGGATTTGTCAATTTCTCATACGTTAGTGATTAACTTGTTAGTAAATATACCATAGTGGTTGACTTGTCATTGATCGAAAATCACGATGGTTGATTTGTCATTTTCCCTTTTGTTAAATATCATCATTAATTTAATTGAAATAAAAATTATCTATTTTTCTCAAATACCTGAAATTTTCTTAATTAAAAGCAACAAATTAAACTAACTTTACGCGCTGCGCGATTACGTATTGTCCACGCTTTTATAAAAGGAGGTATCTGGTGCAATGATTTCCACTCTCTCCCTAAATTTGGTTCGAGGGTTCGAAAATCGAAATTTTGGGGGAAATCCAAAATATGAGAGAAGAAGTCATCAGCTCCGGAGGGACTATTGATCCTACTCCTGCAGCCAGGTCTCTCTCTCTCTCTCACCATCTATAGACTTTTCTCTCTCTTTCTTTGCGGTAGGTTTTTGCTGCTGTAATTCTTTCACATGGGGGGAATTATATGAGCTAGCCAGTTTTCTTCTAATTTCTTAGTTGCTCGTTGATTTCCTGTCGTTTGAGCGTAAATTGTCGTATTTTTCGTCGTTTGATTGATGAATTTTATGGAAGGAGGTAGGAGTCGGTGAAAACTGAATGCTTTCTCCTCAGTTCACGCTAACACTGTGTTATAAGGCTTTCTGTACTATTAAAGGGTTTGTATTGGAATTTATGTTTCATGGAATGTCGTAAGTACAGTGTTAATCGTAGGTTTTATAGGAAAATTTGTACATTTTGTAGAATTATGCATATGGGTGATTAATTCCTTGCTGTTTATGTATGTGTATGTATAATGGGGCCCTTCTGGGTAGTTCACCTGGTGAATTCCAAGTTTGGGTTTTTTTTTTCAGGGTTACTGGCGGTTAACTTAGGACCATTGAAATTATTGATGTATGCACAAATTGGCTCGAATTCCTAACGTTATAAACAAAATATATACATATACAATATCCATGTCAAGGCTTTCAAAAATGATTTTGAGTTGATCTGGTTGATATGTTATTTTTGATTTTATCTGTTGAATGAAAACTAAATGTCTAGGGTAATCATCGGTGAATAGTTTATTTGCTTTCTAAGTTGTTAGTGTGTTCCAATATAAGAAGATCCTTTTTTATTAAGGGATTTACACATTTAATTTTTGGATGCAAAACTCTTTATTATCCATATTTTTTCAGCAGCAATTTTTATTTTATTTTTTTTCTCATCTTTAAAGCCAGTATAACTGTTGGACAATATGTAGAGATGTTTTTTTCTTTCATCTGATATTTAGATTTTAAATTTTAGCATTTATGCAATGATTCTTAAGTATGCACTCTTTTGAACTGTTGTTTTTACTTTTTCTAGAATTTTCTCATTCATATTTTGGTTGGGAAAAAATGTTAACTCCCTTCATGCGTGATCTCAGCTCTGCTGGGGCATCTTCACCAGCTGTTCCAACGACTGTTGGCAGTGTAGAAGGGTCCATCCACGGACCCAAAGCAGCTTCTCTATCTTGTGTCGGTTCACAACCACCACGAACTTCCTTGAGCACTGGGGCTGCTGGGTCCGCTTTTGGGACATCAAGGCCGTCATGCAAACCATGGGAAAAAGGAGATTTATTGAGACGGTTGGCCACCTTTAAGCCGGGAAACTGGTTTGGAAAGCCCAAGGTCAGAATTTACTTGATTTTAAAAATGTTTACAGTCACAGTCTGGCTGTTTCAGAAAGCATATTCCAACGACTTGCATGTAATTTTTCCTTCTTTATTTCAGCTTCAAAGTAAACAAACATAGCATAAATGTTGTTGACTTTGTTACCAATTTTATTTGTTGTACGTTATGTTCCTACTTTGATTTCAGCATATGAATTCGTGAAATTCACTTATTGCACCAGAACAAACTTATGTGTATGATACTTGATATCGAGTAATAAAAGATAAGGATGGAACAGGGAAAAATTACCTAGTTCTTAAAATGTAAATGTACGATTCCCTTCAATGTGCTCATGGCTCATCACCCTTTTCGTGAGAAATTGTTTGATCCAACATTTTATATTCATTAATAGATCTGTAAAGCACAGGACTGATAGAGGAAGAATAAAATTCATATCATTCATAGTAATTTGACTAGTCAACATTGATATATGTGTATCCCGTTGCTTGTCCTGCCTTTTTTATTTTTAAGATCGTTTGCCCTTGACAAGTTACTGGTGCATGATAGCCACATTGATAGACTCCCTAAGACGCACATTTTGTCAAATGTGAGTTCAAATTTTTGCCACATTATATAAGTGAAGGGAGTAATGAGATGTGATATGTAATTGTCGCAGCTTAAAAGAATCTTGTTGTTATATGGAAATGGGTAAGTAATTTAATGATTTATCTCTTACTAATGTTTACAGGTTGTCAGTCCTCTGGCTTGTGCTCAGAGGGGTTGGATTAGTGTTGATATTGATAAAATTGAATGTGAATCTTGTGGTGCCTACCTGAGTTTTGCATTGCTTCCATCATGGACACCTGCAAAAGGTTATAAATTTTGAGATTTTTCTTTCGACTTCACAGCCAACAAAATTTTTCATTTCTTCTTAGCTTTGTTTTGTGCGGGAGAAGTACAACTGTTTCACTTGCATATTTTTTCTGGATATCTGCGTAGCTTGTTGTAGGTGAATTTGAAAAGAAAAAAGTACTTAAGAGACATTGATATGTGGAATGTCATTAAGATCGAAAGAATTGGAGCATTGTTGTAAAGACAACGATGAAATTCTATTTAAATTGATCATTAATGATCTTTTTCTATTTTCTTTGGTTCCCAGAAATAAAAAATAGTTTGGTTTTTTTATTTTAAGTTGATGAGTTTGTTATGGCTAAAATTGTTGGGCTTTTTTTTTTTTGATTGATCAAGTTCAAAATGCTGGCGAAGTGTTTGCCAAAAAGCTGGACTCTGGGCACGCAGTATCTTGTTCTTGGAAGGGAAACAGCTGCCCAGAAAGTTTAGTGCAGTTTCTTCCTACTCATTCTGCACTAGTTGGAGGATACAAAGACAGATGTGACGCCCTCTTGCAATTTCCGTTCCTACCAACTATAGCTGCATCTGCAATTGAGCAAATACATTCTTCTCGGAGTCCTCTGATTGATCGCTTTCTGGCTCAGTCTCAAGTGCTTCCTATGGGGGAGGTTGACATTAAACCAGAAAGTATTCCGGAAGCTGAAGGCTCTCAAGATGGCACATTTTATTTATATTCTAGAGTATGACACTTTCACTTTTCAGTCTAATGTCAAACTATTTCATTTCAATCCTTCGACTGATTCTTATCATTTTCCATTAATTTCATCATTTGTGTAGGCACAAAAGCTGATAAGCCTTTGTGGATGGGAGCCAAGATGGCTTTGGAATGTCCAAGACTGCGAAGAACACTCTGCGCAATCAGCTAGAAATGGGTGTTCTTTTGGCCCTGGCCAGGCTCAGTTCTATATTCCCCAGGTAGCTGCACCAAACAAGAAATCTTTCTCAGCTTCAACAATGAAGGACACTGTAAAGGGTAAATTGGTAGTTAATGAATCTAGATCTGAATTCAGGTCGCCGTTGCTAGATTGTAGTGTTTGTGGTGTTACAGTTAGAATAACGGATTTTTTAACTGTTTACCGGCCTACACGTTTTACTCCCAATAACATTGATATCCCCTTCACAACTAAGAAAATGGGACTGACACGAGGAGTAAGTGCAGCCAGTGGAATTAGTGGTTGGGTTGCAAATGACGATGTGGATAAAGATGGAGACGAAGTAGCTACAACAGATGAATGGAGATTGGTGCAAAATGAAGATGTTGATTTGAATCTTACTATGGCTGGGGGTTTATCATTTTCTCAGTTGGGAAGGACTGCTACCTCAGATAATGTCCATGACCGAGATATGGGCATAGATCTCACGATTGGGCAACCTTCAGGCAGCGAGGTTGGTGATCGTGCAGCTTCATATGAATCACGAGGTCCTAGCTCTCGCAAGCGGAGTTTGGAAAAAGGTTGGAGTTCTGATAATAGGGCACAATTGATGATGAATCAAGCCGATAGTGCGGAGGGAACTGTCATTGATCGCGATGGTGATGAAGTCACAGAAAGTGGACAGTGCACAGTTGGACCTTCAAAACGTGCTCGTGACTCAGAAGTTTTCGATACATATTGTTCGTCTTATCATAGAGATTCAGCTGGTGCTGGTCCTAGCAATTCAATAGGTTTAGACCTTTACATGGATGGCAATAGATTTCCTTCATTTCAGCTGGGAAGTGACCAACTTCTTGGAATTCATTCTGCCAGGGATTCCACTCGGGCATCATCAGTTATTGCCATGGACACAGTGTGCCATAGTGTAGATGATGACTCTATGGAAAGTGTAGAAAACTATCCGGGAGATGTTGATGATATTCTTTTTCCCTCTTCCAGTACTTACGGGAACCTTGATATTAATGAAGCATCAGAACTGAATAATAGTAACCAAGCTCAACAAAGCAATTGTTTTCAACCAGCTACCGAAGTAATTCTAGGTGACATGGGTGTCAGTAGTACAAATGACGGAGAAGAAATTTTCAATGCCGAAACTGTCACTGCTCAAGCCAGAGATGGGTTCAGTTTTGGGATTAGTGGAGGAAGTGTTGGTATGTGTGCTAGTCACGAAGCTGAAATTCGTGGGGCTGATTTGTCTGTTCATAGAGCAGATAGTGTAGTCGGCAATGTTGAACTCAGAGTAGAGGATGGAGAAAATCAAGGACAAACTGGTGAATCTACTCCAGATCCTGGACTGATGGATGAGATTGTTCCAGTCAATATTCATAGGGAGGATCGGCTGGGAGATAGCCAAGAGATGGTATCTCGCTCCGTTGAAAGAGCTGATAGTGGGTCGAAAATTGATGGTTCTGCAAAGGCTGACTCTGTTGGAAGTGGGGAGAAGATAAGTCAAAGCTGCAAATTATTTCTTCAAAATGGTGGGCACAATATTGATCCGTATTCCAAGAAAACAACTAAAAAAGAGAATCCAAATACTGGTAAATTCCCTTAATCTAACTTAGGTTGTTGTTTTGGGTTATATTCAACTGATTAAACATTTTTTCAAAATTTTTAAAACAAGAGTGCCCTGCCTTTTTAGGACCTCCTCGAGAAGAAAGTAATTACGAAGAAGCAGCAGAATTCGATCCAATTGTCCATCACAACCCTTTCTGCCCGTGGGTGAATGGAAATGTTGCTGCTGCTGGCTGCATAGAGACTGGGGCCAGCTCCAGTGCTGATGGTGTTGCTCTCAGTGGATGGCAGCTAACATTGGATGCTTTACAACAGGGGCATAATGCAGTTCAAACATTACAATCGGAGTCTGCGGCATCAATGCACAAGGTATAACTCTAGTTGGTCTGGCTGATTTTAGGATATTCTTTAGGATTATCTTTAGGCTTCTCCCTTTAGGATTATGTTGGCCTTAGAGTGTTTGATTAGTTTGTATATGTTCATTCTATATTTTCTTTTATTGCAAAAGCGCGTTTTGAGTAGTTTGGTTGTTTAACTTGTGTTGTTAAATTGTAGATAGTGGTATAGCAACAATAAAAGTTAACTATTGTTTTAATTTGAGTAAATTTAAAAATATTACATGAATGATTTATCATTAAGGTATGTTCCATCTAGGCCCAGAAATGCTGAAATATTGACTTTCTCGAAAACCCCTCCCATTGTCAGTTTGGAGTTAGTAAATTGTTATTCTATGTTTCTTTGAATTCTTTTTACGAGGGTTTATTGAATGTAATTTCTGACATTGTTTTCTCCCTAAAGTTGAGAACTGTCTGCCCTCTACTGCCTACAGTCTTTATCACGTTAAAATAATCTGTGTAGAGGTGTTTTTTAATTATTCAAGAGGTATTTTATTTGTTCCACAAGTAATGCTAGGCTGAGACCTTTGTTGTATAGTGGCGTGAGTTTGAGTTTTAGTGATTAATTGAATACTCTGATACTTCGAATTGGCAAACTGTGGTGGGAATCAAACTGTATAGTCAGCCTCACATTATTCTTATTCACCATCTCCATCTTTGGTAAAAAGATTTGTACCATGGTCCAAGTTCTCAGAGATGTTTCCTCTCTCTCTCTCTCCCTCCCTCCCTCTCTGGGACTCCTTGTCAATTGACTTGAATTTTCTTTTGCAGGATGATCACCATGCTCATGGTAAGAAACAGCTTCGACGACATTCTATGAGCAAAAGCCATGGCCAACAATGAAACTTAATCTCTTATAAAAATAAAAAACAATGAAACTCAATCTGAAAAATGAAGGTATTCGTTCTCAGATTCAAAATTTCCAGAAGTAGTTCAGGTTGTCTTCACTTGCAAAGTAGATGCTGAAGGCTTAGAAGGTCAGGAATTTTTGTCTCTAAGAAGACCCACTATGATTAGTTAAAACTTTTTATTTTGGAGTGAGAAGTAAAAGTAGTGTGCTTTCGGACTGGGGTGACGAAACTTTTTCTTGATGTGAATTTTCCTATAAACAACCAAGAATCCTGTTTCTGTTATGGAATTATTGTTGATTTTAGATTTTTATTGTGGAATTATTCTTTCTTCTAGATTTTAGATTTTTCTCTTACATGAAGTTATTCCCTTGCATCACAATTTCAGTAGTAAATAGGAACTGACTTTGATTCTTATCAATAAACTAATAAGTTTATGCTGTGTGCATGTCTATGTGGGCATAGGTTTGTATGAACAGTTGGGAAAAGTAACAAAAATTATAAGTCTTTTTTCTCTCTCTTTCGGCAACCAAAATGGGACTTGAGCACTCTTCATCTTAAGGAAAGTTTCAAATGTTGTTGCATGGTAAAGATATCTTACTCTGTATGTTTTGTTCTCCTTGTTTGTCCTTCTTCTTTGATCAATATTGAAGTTCATTTTGATGCACAAATTGTGGAAATGAACTGTTTTAGAAATATAAAATTAAGTTATAAGTATAAAGTTTTCTTGAACTATTATTAGAGCAATGACACTGTCTTAAAAACTCAAATGTATACATATAACTTAAATGTGAATTATGTGTAGAGTATTGAATTGTCTGTTTGTTGATGGTAGTGTTATGATGTATAGTATGAACTATGGATCTTAAAAACAAAAGAAGCATTCATGTTATAATGAGTTTGACTTTGTTTTATTTGATGAAAGTAGTGAATGATCTTGTTCTTGCCAAATTTACTGAATTATGCTTGTGGATCATTGTTGAAGGGGAAATCTGGTTTATTATGGCATTTTTTTTTGTTTAATGGATAGAATAATATGCAATGATGGATATCATTTATTACCAAATGACCCTAGAACCATTAGTGATTGGTGAAATCGCAGATACGTTTAGCAACTTCGTTGCGAATATTGCCGGGATGTAATTACTGTCTCGAAATTCAAATACGTCGGACTAATGCCGCTGTATTGATGACAAAGGTTGATTTAGTTGCATCATGAATATGGAATTTATGTTTAATCATTATAGAGCAGAACAATTTGTGATTTATGCACTTTATGTTCCAAGATTATCAATGATATATGGTGATTGAGGGGTTCATTAGACATATTGTGCAGGTATGACTTGGAAAAATACTTGTTATGTTTTACATTATCTTGTGTGCATGGGTAAATTGGGAATAAAGAAAGAATCGTCCTATCGAACGGACGCCCGTGGCGTGTAGAGCGCACGTGTTATGCGTTTATTCTTCGAGAATTAAAGATTTGATTTGTTAATTAATATTTCTAATGTAATAAATACGAATAAAATGGCATGACGAGCCAACATTGCAAGTTATGTTGCACCTTTGGCTTTGAATATACTCGATTTTACCAAGTATTCAACTCGCTAGTTTGATATCTTTACGTCTGTCTCTCTCGAATGAAATTACAATATTACATCGTTTTCTTTTGAGTCATTTGTGTTCGTTGGGAAGCTTTTAGATACCTTGTACCGTGATGGATGTTCTGGAGACACACTCACGAGAATTTTCGATGGCGATTATAACTCTCTCTCTCTCTCGATCTACTATAACTTATATATTATTCAAAGAGTAATTATTATTGCTAATAATAAAAACAAAAAAAGACCCATTATTATTATTTGGATTAATGAAAAAGAGCACTGGTGAAAAGAGCTATTTATCAGTTTATATTTGCTGATTTATTACTTATAGTATAGCCGGCTGGCTGGGGATGGAGCTCTTCCTTTGGCATGGCTTGCAGAGAAGAAGGTGAATCCTTCAAGTACCCCAAAAACCCATGGCGGTGGTGGCCTAAATGAAACGCTGTAGAGAGCCCTAATCCTCCTCCTCCTCCGCCATAGTCCGCGGTTCTTTTGACGCCCTCCATTTCTCGGTAATGGTGGAGGTAGAGAGTGAGAGGCTCGATGTAGTCGTCGAAACCGAGCTTGCTCATTGCCCAGAGCACGTCCTCGGCGGTGATGGTCTTCCGCTGCTCCCTCTGGCACCGCTCGTTGGCTTCGCCGGTGACGAAGCTGATGTACTCGGAGACGCATTCTTGGATCGTTTCTTTCGCGTCGTCGGAGATTTTTGCATGGGGAGGGAGGATTTTGCGCATTATTCTTATCACGTTTGCGATCGGCATGAACCGGTCTTGCTCTCGGACTGTGCACTCGCTCTCTTGTTCCGTCGGCGTTGTCACCGGAGAGGGTTGGTGGTCATGGTTTATCTCCAAAAGCTTCACGTTAACCTCTGATAGCTCCGAACCTATCAAAGTTGAGCAAATTTTAAAATATAAAAATCTAGACTAATATATAATTACAAATAATCTAGAACCAGCGAAAACATATTCAGTTTTGTAAGATGAAGCTTCAAATCATACACTAGCCCACCGTCGAATCGCCGGCGCAACCATTCCATCGCGTCGAGAATCACGATTCGAGCACAATGCTCTTGCATGCATGCAGATCCAACAGAGGAGATCATAGACTAACATAAAAGTTTTGAAAGATGAGGCTTCAAATCATACTCTACCCATTGTCGAACTGCCCATGCAACAACTCCATCGCGTCGACAATCACGACACGAGCACAATGCACTTGCATGCGAGCCGATCCGAAGTTAGATCCGAATGCATGCAGGTGCGTTGTGCTAATATTGTCACCATCATCGAGATTAGAGGATGCTACCACCACAACAAATTGTTTGAGGAGATAGAACTAGCAATGTGATAGGGGGGGCATGTGGGAAGTTGCATGGATGTCAGGCTTGCCACTTGGATTCCTATTGCATGCATAGAAGCAGTAGGAAGCAGGCAATGCACTTTGAGTGGAGCATAGATGGCTACTCACCCAACTCTTCATCGTCCCACTAAGAGAGAGAGGGAGAGAGAGAGAGAGAGAGAGAGATCATCTGAAAGAGTTTAAAATGGAGTCTCGAAGTAACAGCTGACTGTCGATTAACAGCTAACAATGCGTAAAACTAAACCCATCTCAATTAATTTGCACGCAGTAGAAACAGAAAAGAGAAATTACATACTCTTCCGCTAAGAAAATCTTGAACTTACTTGAGTTGGGGATTTTGTCGTAGCCATGGAAGCCTCCATTTTCCATTTCTCTCTCTCTTTCTCCCTCTAGAAAGAAGAAAATGTGGAGAGCGTAAAGAAGAAAACTCAGCTTAAGTAGGTGGCGTGTGGAAGAAGTGGCGATTTGAACGAGGAGACTCTCTCTCTCTCTCTCTCTCTCTCTCTCTTCATGCAATCGAGCTTATAAACACGAACACGTCGGTCGTGTACCTGTCCCAGTACTGATTATCCAACTGCATATGCTAATCTCAACAGACGCAGACAACAAATTTCAATGAACATAATTATTTGGGTAATCAATCCACGTTCTTAAAAACACACACTTACCAATCAAACATTCTCGTTTTTCCCCTTTTTATTTCCTGTCATTAACTTATCTGCTCATCTGCAATGGAGCTGCCATGAGGCATTACAACGCACACAACTGTTTTCTGCACATCATCATCGTCGTCATCATCATCTCTGTTGCACTTTTCACTTCCTACAGTGGCCAAGTTTCAGAACCTAACTCTTTATATCAACTATTCCTTGAATTTGAGTACCGGAATGGCTCGAACTTGTCCACTTGTTTCAGAGCACATCTTGGGAAATGAAGGCAGCCCAGGCGTCCTAGCATGCAAAAAGATCATAAAAAATGTCGAGATCGAATATTTCTAATATCAAATATACATCACTATGTCGTGCGTAATACGTCGCAATGTTGCGCGTGTCGAAATTAGAATGTTGATCTTATTTAGCGTTACTCATAATCTAAGATCTTTGAGTACCTGAAGAATGGAGAAAGCCTTTTCTGCTACATATTTTTGTGGTTCAGTTGCTCCTCTTTGCTGCAGCTTGTCTGGATGGAGACACAATCTTGCTTTCTGATAAGCCTTCTTCACTTGCGAGGTTCCTATTAGACTTGTTACAGAGATTGCATGCCACCCACTATTGGGCCAGAGAATCTACGTAAATTTAATCACATTCATACTACATTTGTGTACATTAAAAGTAACTTTTATTTCTAGAAACAGGAGATGCAAACAAAAGTAAAACAAAAATTTGCTAAACGGATATGTAAATGTCATTTTCAGAAGCTGTTGTCATAGAACAATTCTGAAAAAAAGACTATGTTTTCCAAACATAATAACAATCATTTTCATTTGCATTTGTTTATAAAAATAGAAAATTTGTGAAAAGATTGTCCACAAAGCTATTTTTGAATCCCTATGCTTTCGTTTTTTAAAGTAGAATATGAGAGAGAGATAGAGAGGTTATGAAAATATATGAACATAAAGTAGCTCACTCGATGCAGGGTAGAAAGGAGCAAACGGATGTTGGTTTCTTGGCCACCTGACCACAGCTTTATGTCTTCATCCAATCTCTCCATTATTTTCTGTAGTTTAAGTATAATAAACTTGTTCCTCAGCCAGAAGAGAGTACAGTAAACAAGCCATTTGGACAAAAAATAAGATACCAGGAAGGAATCAGTCAATCTACAGTTATAGATTTGGATTCAGGAAACTCTTTATTATGCATGTTTATGCTCATCATAGAGAATAAATAGAGCATACAAACATATCTAGAAGTTACTTTTTATCTGAACTGCAGAATCCTGAAAACAAATAAAGAAGTTATTGAGCACATCCTTACATTATTTTCCAACTCTTGTTTTCTTGCTTCACTAGTCCTGCTTCTTTGTTTCTCTTCCTGGAAAAGAAAGTAGAATGAAAGAAGCTCTCGAATTCTGATCAACTTGAAGTTCATTTTGCAACTTTCAATCTGATATAAACATTAAGGGCTTGCAGGGCTTGCTTGGGTAGCAATGAAATCAAAAATAGTTGGAAACAACACATTCAAAAGAGTTTACACAAACTACGTTTGAAGAATTATAATTGAAGTAGGTATAATGTATTCTTGGTAAAGTAAAAAAAGAGTTTTCAAAAAGAGTTTTTTGTTTTAGAAAATATAAAGTGAACCAAAACATCTTATTCATAAAATTACTTTTTACCTGTGAAACTTGACTAATTCCACTTTCATTCAATTGTTGTTCAGCAAGTTCACTAGAATTAGAACTTCCTGCATTAAAAAAACAAGACAAAAAAGAAACCATTACAAAGTGCAAAAATAGGATATAATTTTTGTTCAAAATAATTTAAATATATATAGGTATTTTCCAAAAAATAGATTGAAATACCTTTCACTTCAACACACTGCTCGTTATCTCCTCTTAACTCGGAGCTCAAATTTGTCTCACTCGTCTTTCTTTGAAACATCTCCTTCGCCCAAGCAATCGCCTCATCAACTGCCCCTCGTTCTGGAGTTTCCGCTCTATAATCCGAGTTAATCTCGATAACATAAGAGCTCATAACCTCATCTTCATCTTCTTCTGACATGACATTACCTTGCATAGCAGCCTTATCCTCGAGGACTTGACATAGTGAAGAGGCAGCAGATGATATAGCAGAGTTAACCTCTACATCATCAGCAGATACTTTATTACTTTGATATGAATTTGGACGTTCTAGACTAATTGTTTCAGGAGACAACAAGTGTCGTGAAAATCCATTGTTCGGGCTTATAAAGCTTTCCTTGAAATCATATCCCGGAAATTGATTTTCTTTGTAAGCAGAGCGATTGCATTGAAAAGCTGGTCTGTCTTGTTTCCTTTGGGGTTCTTCATGCATCATTTGAGGGGAGTTCCCTCCACATGGAACAACATTCATTGGTCTGTTTCAACATAAGGTATTAGATCCACTATCATCATTAAATTCTATCGATGAGAATTGACCTTACAAACTGATGGTTTTGAACAGACAACAAATTGGACAGAAAAAATTGCAGAGTAAACCATAAAACAGAATGCTAATTTTATCAAAAACACTGATAACATCATTGAAACATAAAAAGAAATAGCTTGGATATCATCTGATAACATCATTGAAAACATCGTGAAAATACTTTTCCTAGAAGGTTAAAGTGAAAACTCGTTGCAAGTGATGATCAGAATATGTAAACAAGAGTCATTGTGTCACTTCAAATGATGTAAACAAAATATAATGTAGAAATTATTGATCAAATTTGACATGTTTTGTGTGTGTTCTAAATTGAATTCACAGAGATCTAATCAAAGGATGCTTAGCATCATAAAGTCAGAAATACCCCTGCCAACCCGCCAATAAACCAATAATGGAGCGAAAATAATATGAAGCATAAAGGTATAATTGTCAAATCAATAGTAGGCGAAACAGTTGGAATGTTTGAGCTCTGTACTCAGTACTGTGTACCTAAGCTTTGAAGCAAAGGCAGAGAAGGCGACGTCATCTCCGATCGTCGACCGGAGAGGGCTGGGCTCCGAGCTCAAAATAGATGAAGAATTCGACTTCGATCTTGAATTCTGGCCCGATCGTTCTCTCCACCGGCTCTCATAGTCCGATCCAAATACATCGCTGTAAAACGCAGCCTCCTTCTCAGGAATCCGAAACGACGGCAAGCTCCTTCCGCCGTTAGTCACATTAGAAGCGAATTCCGGAGGCTGGAAGACCTCATCGTAGAAAAAATCCGACTGTTTAAGCTCAAAGCCACCGGAGAATTGCCGCGACAGAACGCTCCTAGGCGGACCGCCAAAAACGTCGGAGAAGTCGTCCGCATACAAGGTTTCTGCTCTGGAAAAAACAAAGCGCTTGAAGGAGTTATCGGTGGATCGCCGCGGTGAGACGCGGGGCATTCCCGTCCGCATTCGCCAGGATTCATCCATTCGGAAAGATAACGCTCGCCGGAAATGAGCAGTGAGCTGGCTTTGCTCCCCGATACAGTGGAAGAAAGCTTGGTTATGGCTTTATATAACACGACACTTGTGAAAAAAGCAGCTTTTGTATTAAAGCCTACGACTTTTTCTTTTCCTTCAAAAATTAAATTAAATTAAAACCTTGTCTAATGCAAAATTAACGATATAAACCCGCTGTTAAATTAATATGGGTGCCAACTATGGATGGACCCACTTTAATTAGTGACCGTCCACGTCAATTCGCGGCATACGCACCAACTCGGAGATGTACCCGTGAACGTCCACAATTTAATTAGCAAAGTACAGACGTCAACAGGTACATTCACATGCTGGTGTAGACGTAAGCTAATTAAAGTGCAGACATTATGCATTTGCGCAGACATCTACTAATTAAGGTTCATACGCATTCTAATTAAGGTACGTACCTTCGTGGGTTGGCACAGACAGCACAGACGTTTGCGATACATTTTTTAACAAAAAAAAAAATGTGACAGAAATATTTGATTTGTTCAGTTTTTATGGGTCATAATTTTATTTATTATGAAAATTAGTTTAAGATTTAAATAAAAATTATAGTAATTTTTTAAAATTTAATTAAATTTCTGCGAGTCAGCGCAAAAGACACCGTTAATTAAAATACAAACATCTACAAATTGACGCAAACTTCCGCTAATTAAAGGTTGGGGCAGACAACGCAGGCCACGGGGATACGTTTAAACGTGACTGTCAAGCTTGATTTGTTTATTTACTATAGTTTTGAGTTTTATTTATCAACAAAATTAGTTTATCACTACTTTATAATTCAGAGTTTGTTTTTTTTATTAATTACGTTAAATTTTATTATTAGTAATTTATTGTGAAATTCCACAAAACTTCTCCTACGTCAAAAAATAAAAATTATAATAAATTAAATCAAAAAAATATGTACACAGTTTGTAAGTTGAAAATTTTGTCACATTTACTGAGTGTGGTTGGTTAGACTATCAAAGCTCACTGTTCAAAAAGTATGTGTACGTTTGTCTTATTTAGTTAGACTTACTAGACTTGTCATTGATCTCATAGTACGTTAATTATTTTATTAATATTTAATAAAATTTCATAAAAAAAATATTTATTAATTGGAGTGAAAATTATGAGAAATTATTAAAATAGCTCTAGACCGTCCCCCACCACAACGGACAACACGCACATCACGCGCTTTCTTGCCATAAAAAATTATTTTTTATATTTCATTTATATCTAATACTTCAATATTTAAGGAGTTAGCAACAGACACTCTCATTATTAGAAGTCCATTAAATAACGGATATTATCTGTAAAAATTACTTTTTCTATTAGTAATTGAAAAAAAACTTATTTTTCACAATAAAAAATATATTTTCGTTGCAGAAAATAGTCTTTTAGCAACACAGACATACAATATATCACAGTGTAATATTGTATCATAAAATTATACGATTCATGTGACATTTATTAGTCGCTAATAAAACAATAAACATACGATCGTAAAACTAACTAACTCGACTTGCCTTGTCTCGATATATATCAAAACTACGTGTTGGCCTAATCATTGAAGCGTAACCGAAAAGAAACTAGGACTCTAGCTAGAACTTAGAACGGAAGCAAATGAATCTAACGAGAACCGTTGAGAAGAGGGTGTTTGTATCCCGGGAAAGTGAGAAAGCAAGCAAGAAAGAAAGTGAGGACTAGAATGTAGACAACAAAGAACAAAAGATAGACAACATAAAAGCCAGTTAATGGCCAAAGACTTGAAGACATTCTATACCATACATAGTGTCCTTGCACTCCCTCTTCTACAATTCTACGTCGGCACGATTAGTCAAATCTTTCGATCATTTTCGTATGCCTGTGTTGTCGCGTTATTCTCAATTATGTTTTTGAGTTCAACCTCATTTCTTATCAAAAAAGAAAATTGTTCGATGTGATAATTCGGAAAGAGAAAATTAAACGATATCGTATCGCAAAAAAAAAAAATCTCACAATAAATGATATTTGGAGTAATCTAATTGTTTTTGGAGTAATTAAGGATTTTAGAAGTGCCTAATTTGATATTTGATTCAAGGAAGATTCGTTTTTTGGTCTCGAGGTTGTAACACGTTAACATTGTGACGTCTCAGTTCAACTAAGTACAATATTACATGTTTTGCGTCAATTTTATATAGTTTTATTTTCGAGTATTATCTCAAATGGTAGTTGAAGTGAAGAATTTTACTTATGAACCATCCACGTCCATAGTTTCTGTTAGAGATCAAACGACAACCGGTAAAAGAAAATATGATGTAGGACACCAGATTTACGTGGAAAAATCATTTAGCAAAAAAACCATAGGCAAAGGTATAAAACTATTATGAAGATCAAAATACAACCGGGAGTTTTCCAACTCTAGCTTATATCAATTTATAGAGAAAACAATACCCTAAATGAGATTTACAGTGTGGGCCTACCGGCCCGACCCAATAGAATTTGAGTCACACTGAAATCAAACATTTTCAAAACAAACTGACCGAGAAAAATTTTAATATAAAGATTAATAATTATCAGGAATCGTAATAGAATAAATGTTGATTTTTTCATGATTTCGTTATTAGTTTTTTCTAAACGTGTTTAGAAACAAAGAAAAATCGGTACATACGACTTGAATTATTGTTTCCAAAATAAGAAAAATGAATAAAAATAGATGGAAAATAATGCATTCCTAAATGATAGGTAGTTAAAGTGGGCAGGTGGGAAGAAAAGGATAGGTGATACTTTCAAAGGAGACCATGAACTCATTGAAATTTCATATCATGCTCTCCTATTTTTACACTTAATTCATCACAAATTTGTTACAAAATTCTCAAATTTTTTCAATCTTTTAAATTTACGGGGATATAAAAGTATATATTCATTAAAATAAAATATAAAGTGCACTACAAATCCAAAGAGTTGAGTTTAGTATTCATATACGACTGTGTGGTAGCCTGTCCTGTGAAGACCAATAATAATTAAGATTTGGGTTCGGCTCATATCAGCGGGGGTGCACAATCTCATATCGCTTGGGAGAGTGGAAAATACATGGTTTATAAATAGAATTCTCTTCCATACCTAGTACAATGTGTTTTGGGTTAACTCTAAAAACAAAATTGTGCAGGTTTTGGCCCAAAATGGACCATATTGTACTGAGAGCACTGAGCGACGTTACAGATTGTTACCTTGAATTCTTTTGTGAACAAATTAGACTTTAAATATTATCTTGTCAGTTGACAGATTCAGATCTTAGATAACTTGTGATTTTTTTTTTTTACATTTTTCATAGTTTTTGATTAAATATTATAGAAGGAGGACACTATTATTTGTGAGTTTGTGAATAATAAGGATGCTTGTGTCCTTTACTGGCAAGTTCGAAGTAAAATGGAAGTGAAAAATACGTGTTTTGGTTAATAGACAGTTCAACAAATTTGCCATATACGATGGATTTTCAAAAATACTATGTGTGCGTAAGACTGTTCAAGCGACGTATTGTTGTTTTTTAAGCATTTGTTATATCATCGGATGAATTACAATGTTGGAGATTAAACTAAACAAAACTAATCATCATACCATGATTGACCAAAGTTAAAATCTAAACAATACGTGTCAACTCTACATATTAACTATTTATAATCAAGCAGAATGTCGAGTCGTTCATTGGATTTTGGTTCGAAATTTTGTCTGGTCAAACTATACAGCGCAACAACTAGTTTCTAACGGTCGGGAAGCGATCGACCAGTTTTGCACATTTTATATATAGAAGACACTCTAAAACTCATTAAAACCAAGAGAAACCTATAGGCGTGCATACAGTCTAACACCTCTTTCTCAAGTTGCCTAATTTTGTAAATAAGTTGAGATTTTGATTAATTCAAAATTTTAAATGTCCTTTATTACAACACAAAGCGATCATATAACGAACTTAAAAGCGAATACAAAATGTTGTAAAATTAGTTATTATAATCTAACGTGTTTTAAAACTATTCAATAATTCATAATTTTAACCTAAATAATGTAGAGAGACAAAGAGACAATATAATTGAAGACATGTAACAAGGAATGCGCTCTCTCTCTCTTAAAATTGCATAGCAAAGTGAAGATGTCAATTCCCTTTTTAGCCCTACCATTATCTATTTATATTTATATTTATATTTTATTTATTTATTTCATTGATTTGAATACATATCCTAGCCATAGCATGTGATTCCATTTAAAATTGTTTAGCTATTTGTATTGCATGGTATGCTTTTTTGTGATTGGATATATAATAATTCTTCGTTTTAAATGAAGTATACGTCTTGATATTTTTTAGTAACGTTCACGTTACACTTCAAAATTTATACTCATCATATTTTATACGTCTTTAAAATAATTTTTACTTTTAAATTTAAAATTATTGCACCATCACTTATTTAACACGATTCAAAATTCACAGGTGCAGCTGATATCCTCTTAATTTTTGTGATTTATTTGTGCAATTTCAAAGAAAAATAATTAATAAGAATCAAGCCAAAAAATTAATTTGTAATTTATATGAATTATATAAGTTTTGACTTATTTGAATATGTGAAAATGAAAATATATATATAAAAAGCTATTAGAATAACATAAATCACCAAAGATTCTCTAAAGAAAATTGGATGAAAATAAAAGAAATTATTATTATTTATTTCTAACTATGTGTAAAAAATGTGGATATTGATTTTCTTTTAATAATTTTATTTAAATTAATTCATTTATATTTTTGTCCATATGGAACGTTTTTAATCCTCTTAGTACAATATTATTCGCTTTGGATCAAAACCCACACAAATTTGTTTTTGGGTTTAACTCAAAACGTGTTGTACTAAATAGAAAAGAAAACCCTACTTATAAACCATGCATTTCTCATTCACCCAAGAGATGTAAAATTATGCATCCCCACTATTATGCGCGGGACTAACACATGAGTTATCATTGATTTCACAGAGTAGGCTGTCACACTTTATTTATCTATTTCTTTTGTTGAATAAGTCTATTTATCGTTTGAATTTAATGCGAATGTTATTTTATTCACTAAGTTAATGTCTCCAAAGTAAAAATGTTTAATGTCATCTTCTTCTATCTCTAACATGGTCGATGACCTCTCGAGTTGCTTTACTATCAATAATCTTAATTAAAAATTAAGTAAATAATTACCATGTAAGATGGTCTAAAATTTGTATTTATATTTGCTTATAATAATAAGAATATATACCATGTAATTTTTAAAGTCAAAAATACATCTCGTGTACTATTATTGCTATGCGTTTTTATATTACAATTAATCGTCATATTTGCATCGCTCGTATGCATTATTAGTCTTACAAAACGTACACTTACAATGTATTATCTATATTATTAAAGTAATTTGTCGTAATAAAACATAGATAAATGTTGGGTATAGTAGTATGTTAATCTACTTAAGTTTCAAATACTTGAAAAAGATAACTTGCCAATAATGAAAGATTATCTAAAAAAAAGGATAAAAAATATTATTATTTTTAAAAATAGTTATATAAAGTTTATAAATTTAGAATTTAATTTTTATTAATTTTTTTAATTTAGCGAAAAAATTGTTTTTCATAGGTTATTTAAAAAGCTGGAAAAGATTTGAAATTAATTTATACAATAGTAAGCGATTAAAAAGAGGGAAATTAACGAAACAAATTTGAAACTATTGAATCAACGATAATCCAATCTTTGTGAACAACTAAAATTTCAAACTATGCAAAATGAATAAGGCAAACCTCGCAGTCTTGTTTTCCATTAATCTAATGAATGTATATAATATTGTCTGCAACAAAAATGTGTCTTCTGCTGTAAAAAGTAAGTTCTATTTCAAGAACTTGTTTTCTTTTATGGAAGGTAAGTATTTGTTGCAGAAATGGCCATTTCTACAGCGATACTTGTCTTCCGTTGCATAATCTTAATTTCTTTAGAGAAAATGTGTCTTCTATTCCTATATATGTCAATGTATTAAAATATACTATACTACATACAATAATCAAACAACTTCTAATATCAGCTTTATACCTATCATTCGACGATTCAATCTTAAAGACCGATGAGTAGAAAAAACATAATATAGG
The DNA here is from genome assembly GCA_022433065.1 of Begonia loranthoides. Classification (NCBI taxonomy): domain Eukaryota; kingdom Viridiplantae; phylum Streptophyta; class Magnoliopsida; order Cucurbitales; family Begoniaceae; genus Begonia; species Begonia loranthoides. Next base: position 1,840,821 of record CM039478.1, on the reverse strand, counting down.
TTGAAAACAGATCAATTGAGATACTGGTCATACTTGAAGTTAAGATTATGCTTCAGATTAGGATCGTATTTCCCTTAACTTGTGCTGAGAAAATTAAGATTTTACAGCGGAAGATAAATGTATGCTATGAAAATACCTTTTTGACTGTGAAAAATAATCTTTTGTCCATAGCAAAAAACACGTTTTTGCTGTAAAAAATATTATTTTTTAGCGGATACTTGTCTTTTACTGTAGAGAATAAGTCATTGATTGCAACTTTATCTATTGTGAATAAAAATTTAAAGTTTTGATAAAAAAAAATGTGATTATTAGATTTGTCTGTTTTTATTTATAATAATTTGAAGTTTTAGTTATTTGTAAAAGGGTAAATGACAAATCAACCATCGTGGTTTCTGATCAATGACAAGTTAACCACTATGGTATTTTTTTTAACAAATAAACCACTAACGTATGGAAAAATGACAAAGCCAACGTCGCTATCACATTCACCGTTAACAAGTTGACATGAAACACACGATATCTCAAGACATCACGAGCTACGCGGTGTCTGTAACAAGACACCATATGAATGCGGTGTCTTATTCATGTGGTGTCTTGCAAGACATCACATACTATTTATGTGGTGTCTTGACACATGAATGCGGCATCTTGCAAGACACTGCATGACATGCGGTGTCTTGAGACACCTTGGCGTCATGTCTCGCGATGTCTTGAGACACCTTGGGATTCAAGACACCACATGAATGCGGTGTCTTGACTCAAGACACCATGAAACAGACGGTGTCTTGAGACACCCGAGTCTCAAGATACTGCGTGTCTTGAGACGGTATTTTGAGACACTGCGTGTCTTATGTCAATTTATTAATGGCGAATGTGACTATAATATTGGCTTTATAATTTTTTCATATGTCAATGATTTATTTATTAAAAAAATATCATAATGATTGACTTATTATTGATTACAAACTTCGGTGGTTGATTTGTCATTTACTTTTTGTAAAATTAGCAAGAGGAGGAAGTACACGTGCGGTGATCGCACCGCAAATACAGTTGTAGGAGGCTTTCCCTTTCTTCCATTCTTCTTCTTCTTCTTCTTCGTATACGGAGAGGGGATTGTGAGATTCTCAGCGACAATGGCGACTCTCAATCTCGTCAACGGGAATGATTTCACCAGCGATGGAAGTGGATCGGCGCTGATATTCTTAGGAACTGGCTGTTCTAGCGCTGTACCGAATGCAAATTGCCTGATTCGGCCCTCCGATCCTCCTTGCTACGTTTGCTCCCAGTCCCTTTCTGTTCAGCCTGAAGAAAACCCTAACTATAGGTGATTTTTTTCCATCTGGCGTTAAAAGTTAACTCAGTTTGTCGTGGTGATGGTTTTTGTGTTTCGAGGTTCTTCTGGATTAAATTGTGTGGCATTGTCTCTGAAATTTAGTTCCTTTTAGTTATAGAATGAGGAATTTGAATGCGGAAGTTAATATGAGATTTGAATTCTGGTATTTTGTCGTCAGAATGTTGATGACTCCGTCTTTAATTATCAAAACAGATAAGTTTGGGAAGAAATTATTGTCCTCGTTGTAATTCTTGTACTTTAATCATTGACTCATGAACTCACGTCTTTGTAATTTGCATTATATATTTTTTCCAGGTGCAATACTTCCCTTCTTATTGATTATTGCCTCAGTAATGGTAATCACCATTATATATTGATTGATGTCGGGAAGACATTTAGGGAGCAAGTACTTCGATGGTTTCCTCGTTACAAGATTCCTAGAGTTGACTCTGTGAGGCTACTTTTTGCACTATCTTTTTTAATGTTTCTGATTAATTAGTCTTTTGGTAGTAACCTCCTATATTTGAAAGCTGATATCCCAAATATCTTAGTAGCATCTTAACTTTGTAAGTTCAGAAGAATTTAAAGTTCTCATCTTTAATTCCCCATTATTGAAGTTGATATGCAGAAAGCTAAGTACAATCCTAACTTAAGTTATGTGCTCAGAAGAATTCAAAGGTCTCACCTTTATTTCCCCGTAAAGTTTTCACATTATATTAATTAGGAATGACCCAAATTGATCATTGAAATGACTAGCGGCGCTTCTTGGCATAAGTGTATCACATTTTACTAAAGACGTGATAAACAGGATCTAAAATGATGAGTTCCAAGCTAGGTTTTCCATCCAGCTTGCAAGGACAATCTAGAATGGAATATAAGATTGAGAAACTGCAAAAGTGTTCATATTGATAATTATCAATGTGATTGAGTTGAGTCTTATGGTATGACACTACCTTTTTGGAATCATAAAACTATGGTGTGTGTTAAAACTATGGCGTGTGTTAAATGCAGATTATTTTGACCCATGAACATGCTGATGCAGTTCTTGGTCTTGATGACATACGTGCTGTTCAACCATTCAGTCCAACAAATGATATTGATCCCACACCTGTTTATTTAACTGAACATTCAATGCAGAGGTATTTTTCTTATCTTTTTTCTTGCCCTTTATCTTATTGTTGGGCACTCTAATTTTCAGCTTAATGGTTAATATTGAAATTGGCATTAATTGGGAATATGCAAGTACTGATAATATTTTCTTTATCACTGTTTTTTGCGACGATTTCAATCTTAAGTTATGTGAACTAGAAGGCTCGAAATTAATTGTAATATGATACCGATTGTTTAGAGTGAGTGGATATTTGCAAAAACATTATCAGTTAGTTATGTAGATATCCGTATATTTAATACTCTTTGACCACACCATTTTGTTGTCATTAGCCCTGAGTACATGGCTCACCTAATAGTTTTATAATATCTTCATATATTTTCATGCAAGGCATTTCTTCCACATATGTAAACAAAAGAGAAACAAAATCAAAAGCAAGAATGGTCGGGATTTTTCTTTCTTTTTTTTTTTTGGTTTTATGTGTTCCACTTTTTCTTTTAAATCGGACGACATTAAAAATTCATCATTGATTCAAGAATTATACTTGATTTCTTTAATATTTACGCAGAGTCTTTGTAAGTGTTAGATTAGTGTATCAAACTTTTTAGCCCACAGGGCAGTTGAACCTCTCCATAGACAGCTTTAGTTAAATTGACAATTAATTGTATAAAACCATTTGGGCTTTATGCTTCAACAGCATGTAATCCCTTCTATGGTTAATGTAAAATTATTTTTATTGAATAAAAATATTAATTTATATAGACACTGGGATTTTTTGTTCTGTGGATTATATTTTATTACTTGATTATTGTTTTTCTTTGCATCTTTCATTTAGGGGAAGAAGACTACTTTTAGCTAGTAACTAGAATTTTTTTATGTATCCTAGCGTAATGCCTTTGGTATTTGGTTCATGATTTCCTTCACTGGAAATATGTGATCGAGGAATTTATGTAACTCTTATAGTCTTGTATGCTTTTCTCGTCTTTCCGAAGTCAATTTTTAATGTTAAATTCGTTTGTTTCTAACAATAAAAAACAGAATCTATACCAAATTCGTCACATAGAATTCTGTGTAAAAGTATTTTGCTTAGAATTTTCTTGTAAGCTGCAATCTGATATTAAATAATATTAAAATTTGGGTAATTTGTGCTTTTATTACAGCATTGCAGATAAATTCCCATACTTGGTTGTGAAAAAACTTAAAGCAGGTCAGGAAGTGAGACGGGTAGCACAGCTAGAGTGGACAACAATTGACGATCACTGTGAGAAACCATTTGTTGCATCAGGCCTACAATTTATTCCTCTTCCAGTAACTTGCGCCAAATCTATTTTGATCATTAATTCCCATTACTATTGTGGCCCATTTTGTTACCTGTCATCATTATATGAATGCAGGTCATGCATGGAGAAGATTATGTCTGTTTGGGGTTTCTATTTGGTAAAAAGAGAAGGGTAGCATATATCTCCGATGTTTCACGCTTTCCTGCAACCACAGAACACAGTGAGCATGATAATTATTTCTCTTTTTGGTGTAGCATACATAATTGTAGCATGACAAAATTTTAAATGAAAGACTAAGGTAAATGAATTAATTATAAGATGGATGTCATTGAACAACTTGAACTGGCGTCGTACTATTAATTTCTTTTCTGATTTTGCATGGATAACAGAGGAGATTACGCAGTTAGAAAATTTGCATTAATTCAATTCATAAAAAATAAAAAATTTATGTGGAAGAAAACACGCTAGTAACCACTAATAGAATGCATATTTGCTTTCTAATTCTCATTTATTATTTGATCGATGAGTTTTGTTTATGAATGGTTGATAATGGTAATTTTCACTTTATTAATCTTGTTTCACGTCAAAGGAAGTGATCTTTTGCTGCCTATTTACTAATACTATATACTGTGATTCTACAGTAATTTCAAAAAATGGGGCTGGACAGTTGGATCTTCTTATTTTGGACACATTGTACAAGGTAAGGAAGACAAACTTAACATGCTGAAACAAATGCATTCAAGCCGCTGCTTAAACTCAACATTGTATTTAAATATAACCTCCAAGAAATGAGTGTGCCAACATATTTAGAAAATATGTTGCAAAAACCTAGTAAAACGTGTACCTAGATCCAAGATTCCTAATGAAATCATGAAAGGAGTTACCAACAAGAGATATGGCAATCTGAAAGTTTTTACTTTTAATGATAATTATTTTTCTAACAAATTTGTTTGATCCAAGTGTAATGTTTGAGGGTGGTTGTTACCCTAAGTATATCTGTAACCATGATTTTACTCTTCTTTAAATATTTCCATTTATTAACTTCTAGAGAACAGCCAACTTGTTGAAGTTCCGGAAGCATAAGCTCGTGATGGTTGAAACTAACTTGTTTAATAAGGGTAATCATCCTTAAGTTTTGATAAATGAAAGGATCTTATCAGTGTCCATCATATCATTGATTGAGTCGTTGAATTGGAAAATACAGTGTTATCATATAGTTTTATAGCGCTATGAGACAACAGTTTTTCTCACTCTCATAACCTTTGCCTGCACACTTTTAACTTCCGTTTCCTTTGTGGATTAACCCTGTCCCGCACAAATTATTTCATGTTTATATTTCTCATTGTTGCAGAGAGGATCCCACAATACTCATTTTTGCTTTCCACAGGTAACGTTTGCATTTTTATTATATTAACACAGCAAAAAATTTTCAGTTACATGACACATCTACATTTTCTTATAGACTCTTGAAGCTGTGAAGAGGTTATGTCCAAAACAAGCCCTCTTAATTGGAATGACACATGAATTTGATCATCACAAGGACAATGAGTACCTTCTGGACTGGTCTAAGAGGTATTATGCGAGCTTATTTCTTGTTTTTAAGGGTGGGTTTTCTTTTGAAAAAACTGATAAGTAGGAAACAATGTATCAAAATGGATTCTTTAAAACTGTTTTCAGAGAATAATTTTCGAAAACAGAATATTTTCCTGAAACTCTAAAAATAGTATTTTAAAATTTTGTTTCTTAGTTTTATTTGAAAAAATGTTTTCTGTTTCTTAATAACTGTCTTTAAGAACATCTACTAAATACACCTGTAAATTCTGGTGTTTTTTTTTTATAAAGAGATCTGCTTTCGAATTTGGTTAAGATTCTTTTGAAATCAACATATACAGTGGATTTTGGCAGTGCAGTTTTATGAGGAAAAACCTAGACGTGTCAAACTATTTTTCTGCTTATGCGTGGCATTGTTTCTTTGTCTTTGCTTGCTGGCAATTACTTACTCATTGTTAGCTTTAATTTTGTTCAGGGAAGGAATTCCTGTTAAGCTTGCTCATGATGGTTTGAGAATTCCTATAGACCTCTGATGAAGGTAATGAAAGATTTTTGATAATATTCAACTCATTTTATTCTTTTAGAGGAATACTTAATATGGCCCTCATCATTTGAAAACAAAGTTTCGATCTGTTAGGCGTAACCATAATTTAATTATGGTAAAATCATATTGATGTGTATTTAAGCACAAAACCATATATAATCAATCATTTATTGAGATCTTGAGTAATTTGTATTGCTTTCTGCTTTCTCTCATCTTGATGTCATTCTTATGTTGATAATCCTTGATCCAATGTTTTTAGTTATTTGTAATCTAACAAAAATAGTTGAAATAAATTGGTCTTTGATTCATGTCTTATGTAACTTACTGGCCTAATTGTAATCTTGCTCTATTGGCCTTGTCTAAATTATCTTGATTAACACACTCTCACATTGTATTTTTTGACTCGTAAATCATCGAAGTGAGTCAAGCATTGTGACCTTGTCGGATGATAGCTCCTCGATGCACATGGAGTGCGCAAATGTAAAGACACTCCTTTTAGGGTATTTTAAAGTTTTCTTAGATTAGAGTTGGAGATTATTAAGACGGTGAGTTAAGTATGTCTTTTGCATGTTGTGTAGTCGTCATGGAAATTCTTTATAAGAAACTTTGTATTAAAAATGAAAGATTACATGAAATCGAGGGAGGAGGAGTACTCTATTCGAACAAGAACAAAATGTATAAACAAATGAGTATTCTAATTTTGCTTGCTTGTAGCTTGACCAGGAAGAGTATATTGCTCAATTAGTGAGAGCATTTGTTTCTAACACGCATATATTGAAACTCAGTTTTGACAAAAGCTCACCAGAACCGTATCAAATCCACTTGATCTACAAATGTAATGCTCCAAAAAGGTAGATGCTACAATCCCACGTCGACTTAAGAAAATGCAATACATGAGATATAAGTTGATGTCCATTCATACTCATTTTGAACTAGTGGTATGAGACGCTGGTCCAAGAATAAATCTGTGCGAGTCAAATATCAACCAAAGTGGACAATATCTATTTGGGCTCAATGATTACGTATTTAACATCAATATAATATCACAGCCATTTTGTTTCTAACACGCATATATTGAAACTCAGTTTTGACAAAAGCTCACCAGAACCGTATCAAATCCACTTGACCTACAAATGTAATGCTCCAAAAAGGTAGATGCTACAATCCCACATCGACTTGAAGAAAGTGCAATACATGAGATATAAGTTGATGTCCATTCATACTCATTTTGAACTAGTGGTATGAGACGCTGGTCCAAGAATAAATCTGTGCGAGTCAAATATCAACTAAAGTGGACAATATCTATTTGGGCTAAATGATTGCCTATTTAACATCAATATAATATCACAGCCACCCAAGTTTGGTGTGACCGACGAGTGGGGCCTCAAAAGGGCGGGCGATTGTTGTACTCCAAAAGAATGCCTTTTTAATTGTTCTGCTATTTGTAGTGACATCTCCAATAATACATTCAAACACAACTATAAGTCAGATCAAACTAACAATAAATATATCAACTCAATCACATGTATGCCTAATCTTTAAAAAGAAGCTAGCTATGCCCAACTAAAAAGTAGATTTAGTAATACAAAAGATCGGCCGAGAAATAGCTATCGCCGAACAAATCCTAATTAGCGAAAAACAAAGCGTATTTGGATAGAACCAAAGTAACGAGATAACTCTTAAAATACTTTAAAGAGTGACAAGTTCACTTTGCATTAAGAAAATCGATTCAATAACTCGGGTTATTGTACTAAATCAATTAAAATATCAATCAATCGATACTTCGAATACATGAAACCGAAAAAATAAAAAACTAAAAAAGATGTAGCAAAAGTTAGATATCCACAAACATTTGATGTCCTGAAAGTTGCACATTTCATGTTGAGAACAGTCCTGGTAAAAGTGTAGAATTATAACTTAGTTACAATAAGATGTATGCTACAAACACTAAGGACCTCTTTCCTAACTTCAAGTTTTGAAGTAGATGGTAAAGGAGAGAGAATGACAACTCCTCAGTTGTCTAGGGACCCAACGGAAGTTAATCCGCTGCTCGAGTTTCTCGAATTTTGTCGGATCACATTCTCATCGCAACTTCCGCCCGAGCGCCTCTGAATCGACAGTGTGTTCAAAAGCTTTGCATCGGGTTTTCCCATTTCGAGCACTTCTTGAGGCGACAATATTTTTATACACCAGACGTTATTTACGAACTCCCTAATTATTAAAACAAACAATAATTTGTTATTGATGATGTACAAAATAATTAATCTCGGCCCAACTCAATAATATCGTTAAAATTAGGAAACCGAGCAGAAATCTTGAAGGTTGATGTAAATGATTATCGCCTCAATGAGTGTTAATTAAGCAAAGACTTTTAGGAGAGTTCATAAAGTTTAAATCTCCATCTAATTACTTTATCATCATTGGTTTCAAATATCAACTAGTAAAAACTGAAGTTAATTCAACCTCACTATCCAAGTATGAATTGTATGTTAATATGACATATGAAGCCTCTTAAGATAAGAAGAGATGAGACTTACGCCCACGGGCCATCACCGAGGAGAAGAATTTCATTCTCCCGATCGACGAATACAAGCTGCCAGCCTGATCTCAGAGGGTCCTCCAACACACCATCCAAGCTAAACATTTGATCAAGCTCACTGCGTAGCTCGGGGTAGCTATTAAACTTGGTAATGTCCAATGATCTACCAAAGGACTGTGATTTATAAACCTGCTCATAACATAAACATAGAAAATAAGTGTAGAATGTGATCAACAACCACAAGTGGCAAATACAGGCAATTAAAATACGAAAAAATGCTAATAGTCGACACCTTGACGAAGTTTCTGGATGATGGGTGGACTTCTTGGGACATGTTTTTTGAAGACAAGAATCCCGGATCATCAATGGAAGTGGAAGGTGTCATTACACCATTATTGGGGTAATCGCTACCATTGGAAGCCATGAAATTAGAAAAAAATGGGGAACTTTTTGGTTTGATATTCAAACCATATAAAAGATGGTTTTGTTGATCAATCGAGCACTCTCGACCCGGAAATGGTGGCAATGACACCAAATGTTCTTCTACTTGAGGAAGTACAAATGGAAACAGAGGATCAAGAGCAGCCCGCTTAGAAGGCCAAGTTGAAGAAGGAATCAGACCGTAATTTCTTGGAAGGTTGAGTCGATGAGATGAATCATCTTCATTTTGAGGAAATGGACTCAATAAACCATGATAAGAATCAGTTCCCAATCTTTCATTAGGAATCTGCAATTTTTGCTGGAAAATTTGAGGCAGTTTTTGAATCTGAGGTTGAGAATCAGGTCCATTTTCCACCATGGTTGGAAGGAAGACCTGATGAGGTCCATTTTCCGCCATGGTTGGAAGGAAGGCCTGCTGAGCTTGTGGAGAAAATGGAAATTGGAAAGGTAATTTGGATGAGTTTATCATCTTCATCTTCTCCAGTGCTGCAGAAGCAGCCATAGATTGATACACATCAGACTGCAGACTGAGCATGGAGGAATCAAGCCTCGGTTGCATCCATGGCGAAACTCCTCCATTGAAGTTAAGAGATTCATTATCTCCACCTAGCCACAAGTGGGTAGAATTCATTCCCAGATCATTTTCATTGATTCCTAGTGAGAGAAAGAACTGAAATCAGCCCAAGGTTGGATAAGAAATTATCAACGTGTATACAAAAAATGAATTATTCTACCATCAATTTTTACTCCTATGAGGAAACAATGGTTTTTTAAGAACAGAAAAAATTCACAACAAAACTTGTTTGGAGATGCTATTTTCAATTGTTTCTTATTCTGATTTCCATAAGTTTTCTAGTACAGAAGTAGCTTCTAAACAGGCCATTGATCAAATATTAAAGTTTGAGAGGTAGAAGCTGAAGAGCACACCATTGACAGAGGGTAAACCAATAGGCCATGGCCGCTTTAGCCGAAGGGAAAACGGAGGAGGATACATTGGGAATGTCGTCAAGGGTTCAATCTCCCACAACGACACTCTCGGCTGCCTCTCTCCTGCAGTTGACTCATCCCATCCAACCTGCATACAACTTGATGATTGAAGATGAGATTTGAATAAAAAGATATAATAAGAGATAGCGGGAGGTAAGAAGGAAAATTTAGGGTTTATGGGCCAGAACCAGCCTCTCGAATGCTTGGAACATTGATTTCTTATTAGAATTGAATAAAGTTTGTAACTTTTTCGGTTGAATTTCTTGTTTTCCTATTTGTGAGACTCGGAATCATACCAATTTCTTATTCTTCTCAAGTGTAAGATTAATCTTTAAGGGCTCTTACAATTTTGGGATGAAGAGAAGAGGCAAATATTTGAACTCAAAATATCCAAGGAATAATAAAACCTAAAAAAGAATTATATTGAAACCTCCATCCAAGTAATAAATTCAATCCCAAATCAATAAAAAGAAGAGAAGAAACCAATTAATCTCGACCAACCAACCTTGACCGAGCGCCAATGTGAATTCGCCCACCGCGGATCCAAGTCACTAATCCCAGTAATCGTACCCATGTAGCTTAAAGGAAGCAACAAAGCATGAAATAGATGGATCATTCAATAGAAAAACAAAACAAAGAAGGAAAAAAAATCATTAAATTACATCCAAGTGTTCTCTAATTATGGGTTTTTATCGATTAGCTGGTTTTAAAATGCACAAGTTTGTCCATAAAATTCGATGGTGAGGATCGATGAAACATACCGACGAACACTTGATTCTTCCGTTTCGAACATCGCCCTAAACCGCATTCCAACAGAGACACGAGTGTTGTAGACAGCCTTTACGTACTTGGCAAACGGTATTACGAATTCAGTTGGGCTCGCCCTGAAGAAACCTTGATGTTAAATAAAAGTAAACACATCAAGGGCTTGTTTGGGTATCATTTTCTAAAACAATTTTATTGTTTTCGGCTTTTGTGGACGTTCGAGAACTACCCTCCAACTTTTATTCGGAGATGAAATGTACGAAAGCTTTTAAGAACAAACATACCCTTAAATATTTTAGATTAAAAACCTAATCTTGTCACACCTTGGGTTATAAAATATGGTGAATCGACTATTTGTTGCAGCTGCATGAGCGGCGGCGGCAAGAAGGCCCAAGTGCATGCTATCACACGATAAAACTGAGGAAGGCATCATGGTTTGCGGTCGATTAGCACGTCGAATGCCAAGGAGTAATTGATTCTTTTCATTCCTGAAGTGAATGACAGAAATGTATATCAATATATATTTAGAGGTATAACCTGAGTTTCCTACAAAAAAATAAATCTGATACAATAATGCTTCAACCATAGTACCAAAATTTAAGACAATCCAACATGAATTTCAAAGTTTCTTAGTTAAAGTCCTTGGATTCCGAGAAAAAGACAATAAAAATGATCGGACGTCAAATTTTAGCGACGACAAGATATTAAACGTTAAATAGAAAAGAAATAGATCGATAATAGAGAGTGCGCAATCCTACCAAATGAAGATCACCGAGTCTCCAGCAACAAGCCTTTTAGCACTCACAAAAACACTCCATCCAGTAGTAAGGAGGTGCCTTTTAGGTTGCCCTGTGCAAATAAAAAGCCAACTATTTGTATTTTCCACCATTTTTACGAAAAAAAGGCGAAAATATTTGTTGTGAATTTCCATTCATTGTTATGTTCGATCTGTACATTTTCTATCATTTATAAAAAAATAAATTTGTTCGGCCATACCTACCACGAAATATATGTCTAAATTTCCATTCATTATCGTGAAGATCCCTCGCCATTAATTCTTGAACGGGGGGCTGCTGAGAGAAATCCTGCAAAAGAGAAATCCACTTTCACATAACATTCTGAATAAAATGTTCAAGATCAGAGGCTCTAAGAGGGTTTTACCAATGGAGGAAACACTTTTTCAGCAGCCCGGCGAGGAACAGAGAAACCTCCATGAGTGCTCGTATCGCTCGCTGTTAAGGTTTTGCAGAAATAATTTGTAGGCTGTTTACTAGGAGCACCAAACTCAGCTGGAAGGTAAGTTTCCTTTTGCTCTTGCTGTAGAACAAATTAAAATTTATAAATTCATGTGTATTCATCATAGTTTCATGAATTGAAGTTTTATGCGGTCAGAAAAGAAATACTTGACTTAGTGGCTGCAATGTCATTTGAGCATACACTTCATCTGTCTCAACATCTGCCTGAACATATCAAATCATGATGTTAAAGACTATGCCAATAGACACCTTACTCTCCCATCAGAACCCCGAGATTGAAATAAATTCTTCGGATTGGAGAGTTGTAAGCTAAAAATGATTGGATTTAGTTGAATTTACGACGTATTCGTACTCATTTTTATATTTGAACATTGAAAATGGCTTCTTTTCAAGTAAATTATATTTTGTATTAAGAATCGAAGTAGGAAGCCTTACATGCATAGTCACATTGTGAAGTTGGCAAATAAGTTGAGGTGGTAAGCTCGGGTAGTTTGGGATATGAGCGTCCACTTCCTTGTTCGTTGAGGCAGCAACCTTCGTATAACGATAAACGAGATTTATAACGATCGATTGATCGTTGCTTTAAGGTACGAATAAGGAAAATACATACAGTTTTATCCAAATGTAAGAAGCATTAAGCTAATAAACGAGTAAGAGAGACAAAAAGAATGGTGAAAAAAAGACTATGCAAACAACCCAACCAAGATTTACGCGGAAAATCGCTCCATGTGAAGAGCGAAAAACATAGAGAACTCGGCTTTTGTAAAGAAGATGTTTTCATTTGTTTCATTTTTCTAAGTTTTCGCAACAATTTCATGGTGTTCGAGTTTTGAAAATCACAGGAAAAAGGGGCCTTGTTGTTCATTTATCAACAAGAAAAACACAGGCTATGAGATGTAGTTAAAGCTCATCAATGGCAGCAATACTTGTAATTTCAAATAGGGTTTTACCTGTTCACTATGACCTTGAGGAAAATACACGACTCTATTTCCAATAGCAGGTAGAGAAACCAGAGGACCGGCACAAGCATGCCATAGCTCAGAATTTAACACCTTCATCTCTCCTGAATATAAAATAAGAACTCGAAGAAATCAAAGGAAGAGAAACCCATTTGGAAACTAGTACAAATTGACAGGGGAACATCGTGAAATGGAAGAAAAGAACATACCTTCATGGGATTGAGGACTGAAACCAGCTGAAGAAAGCCTCATTTTCGATGATTAGAAGAAGATTTTTAGATCCAAATTTCTTCCGAGTAATCCTCGCCACTTAGAAGTTAGAAGCTACTTTTTTCCCCCTCCCTTTTTACTGAGCAAATACCAAGATATCAAGAGTTAAAACCATTAAAATCCTAACAAATTGCAAGATCTGAAAGTTCCAGAGCAAAAAAACTTCGAGAAGAGGGCTAAAACCCACTTTCAGGCTTCAACCAAAGCTTGTTTTGCTGCAAAATAAGATCGATTTCAGCCTCATTCCCACAAAAAAAAAAATTCAACAAAAAGTTCCGCATTCCAGCACTGTACAATCTACGACGAAAACCATAGGAGCCTGAGGGAAATCAGCTCGTTTTCTTCCTACCAATTCAACCAAATCACAAAAAACAAAGTTTTAGAAGTAAAACGAAGACCCAACAGATCAAAACACCCAAAAATTAAAAAAAAAATTCAAGCAGATCCAGCTGAAGAACACCAACCCCTCCATTAACTGCTAGTACTCACCAGATTCCAGAGCAGAAATTAACGACTCCAATACTCAGGCATATAAATTTTGAAGCAGCCGAGCTTCTCACTTCTTCAAAAGCGGGTATTTCTTTCTTTTAAACAGAAGAACAAGATTCATAATGCAAGCTCATAAATACTCCATCTTTCCTTCGACCCTTCTTCCAGTAATGGAAATGCCGTGCACCGTCTAGTTTGGTTTTAGCCTTACCTATCAGTATCAGCTACAATTGCTTTACCTCTCAATCCTCCTCTGACCTCTCCATTATTCTCTCTCTCTCTCTCTCTCCTCTCTTTTCCTAAGAACCATTTCCCCCAATCAATCAAACCACAAAGGCTTAAATTTAGAGAGAGAAATGGAAGTGAGAGAAACTGCGATACATTTATAGTAAAAATCAAAGAGAGAAATTTTGGAACCTTTTTCTTCAATTACAAACTCTTTGGTAAGTCCTTGTTCATATTATTAGTGAGATAGAACAAATCTACAGCTACATTTTCGAGATTTCTAGACATACATAAGACTTCTCGAGATTTCTAGACAAAATTAACGCAATTTTAACAGCTTAATCACTTATCGAGAGAAGTTGGATTCAAAAACACAAGTCGACGGAGATGACAATTGTATGGCAAGCAAGCCAATCTTTGAAGTTCTAGAGACCAAAAACATTGTTGTCCATGTTTCATAGTCCCGACAAAATCTAAGTGCAAAAGATAACTAAAGCGTTTTTGACAAGTGCGATAACAACGTCAACAAATCTAATAAGATCTACAAAAAGAGCCATCTTTAAATAAGTTGAAATACTTTTGAATCATAATATGGCTTATTACCTAATAAGGGTATTTTGGTAATTATATATTTTTTTTCGATTTTAGTATTGTAATTGAAAATTAAGCTTAAATTTCTCAGATATTTATGATAAATTATAAATAAGTACGGTTTGTTATGTTAATTTTGAATTATTTTTTAATATAATTTCATAGAAATATTAGATGAACATTAATAATGGAAATAATTTAGGACAACCATTGGTATTTTAATTAAAAAATCTTAATAAAAAAAAAAAGAAAAGGAAATGTAATGGGGCCCACCCAATCATCTTGTTTTAGGGGTTTAGAAGAAATAAGATGATGGTAGAAGGAATGGAAGTAGGCATTAATGAGTTCAATAATTCATTTTGTTATTGAATTTTGGAGGTAGGGGGTTTCAAATTTGTGTTGCTTAATATGGAAGTCCATCTTCAACTTTGGCACTTCTAGTTTCCGAGATTAACCCAGTGGAACCGAACTTCTACCCTTTAGCGAAAACAGAGGGGCAAGACACAGCTTGGTTAGCACGGATCAAACACTGAAATTTTCAATTTAGTTCAGTCTGATTTTAACTTTTTGATCCAATTCAATTCTCGATTTTACTTTTTGCTCCATAAACCAACTAAATCGACTAAAATTCACAAAAAGAAAAAAAAACGTGGCTAAATTGAAATAAACGATGCCCAAAAGTCCAAAAACCCAAACTAAATCTCAGTTCAAATTTTGGATTTCTTTCCGTTTGAAAATAGACCTGGTTCGATTTCGAATTGAGTCACGAGATATAATATATATTTTTATTAATCCAAAAAAGAAATTAGTATAATATAGAAGATGTTCATGTGTCATTTGTTTCTTAAAAATCAATTAATATATTTTTTTATTATAATACATGTGAATTATTGTATTATTAGACAAAGACACATTATATATATTTTTATTTTATTTTTAAGATTTGAAAGGTTCGTGCAATTTAGAAAGCTTTTTGACGCGATAATGGAGGATTGAGAATGATACGCGCGCCCCACCACCACCTACTTGAATTAACTTAAGCTGAGTTATTTCTTCTATTTTAATTATTTAATTATTTTTATTCTTAAAAATTTAAATTTAACTATGAAAAAAACATGTTTAATTTATTTTTAATTTTAGCTATATCTAAACGGAAAGTATCGAAGCAACTATTAAATTTCAGTGTAACCCAAATTTTATTGGGTCAGGTCGATGGGTTCGCAATTGTAAATTTAATTTTAGGTTTTATTTTCTCTATAAATTGATGTAAATTACAGTCGCAAAACTTGTAGTTGTATTTTGATTTTCATAGTAAATTATTCTTCTGCTCGTTATTTTTTCATGTAAATATAATGTCTTATATCGTATTTTCTTTTTTTAATTGTCGTTCAATCTCTAACAAAATAAAAGGAAAATAAAAAGGCGAAAACTTTATTGTCAAATATCAAATCAATTTGACTTTTGTAAAATAATAAATTATGCATACTAATGTGTAAATGACTGGCAAATAACACATGTTACGTGTTACATGGTTTACTATAAGATAAGTTTGTTGCATAGTTCAATGTACACTAGTTAAGATATAATATTTTGTCTATTAATGTATATATATATTAGATTGGTTAACTGCGTGACTCATTTTTATTTTATTTTTAATGTTGAATTAATTTTAAAAAATAAAGCTCGGGATCAAACTTTCATTTATTTATATATTAGTTATAATTAAATTCTAAAATCAAATTATTCAAAATCCGAAAGCATATTCATCTTAATTAGTTTATTATTTTAATTTCATTTTGTAATATAGGGGGAGTGCACAATCTCACGATATTTGGTAGAGTGAAAAATGCATGTTTTATAAGTAGAGTTATCTTCTCTGCCTAGTACAACACATTTTTTACTAACTCCAAAGACAAAACCGTGTTAGTTTTGACATAAAATAAACAATATTGTACTAGGAAGATAAAAGACGTTACACTTAACAACAAATGTGACACATCTTTCATGTTGACACTAATGTTACTACAAATTCTGTGTCGCATAATTTACGGGTTTGTTTTGTTCCATTCTTTTTATTTTTAATTATAGTTTATAAGATTAGTGCCCATAAAATAACGAGATAAAAATACATGATTAGTCGAATAATATAATTCGCTATCATTTGGAAACATCAAAATAAACATTAATTTATTAAAAAGTAATGTTACTTACTCTCTAATGTCACTCATTAATTGGAGCAATTAATTACTTATTTTAATTATTTATAATTTATTATATTAATTGCACAAATTATAAGAAATGTAACATTATTATTTATTAAGTTTATTTGTGGCAGCCTGCTATATGAAAACCAAAATGACTTAGGTGAGAGTTCGACTTATATTAGTAGAGATGTACAATTCTACATTGCTTGAAAAAGTACAAAGTGCATGTTTTATTAGTAAGTTTCTCTCCTTACATAGTATAACTCATTTTGATCTAACTCGAACGAGAAAATCGCGTAAAATTATCTCAAAACAGATAATATTATATTAGAAGTACTGAGATCGTTAAGTCATCATATTTTTAAAAGTTATTTATATTTTATATTTTTGCATATAAAAGTTACATGTGTTTATTATTTTAATGTAAAATAAGGCCGAGTTTGCAAAATAATAAAAAAAAATGTCGAGGTTGACATTAAGGCATTGGGCCCAAGCATATCACAATATTTGATTTATAATTTAATATATGTTATTCATTAACTGATAAATAATTAAAATTAAAAAATAATTAAATCAGTACGAACAAATATCACATCAAATTATAATTTAAAATATAAATATACTATTACTTATAAAAAATACTACTAATATAATTTTAAAATAAAATACAATATATATATATATATATATAAGGTATCCAAGTGTATTAGACCTTAATCTAATTATCAAACGCCACTTATTTTTTTTTGTATAATATTATCTATTTTATACTGAAGTTCATACAGTTTTATTATTGGAATTAACCTAAAATGTATTGTATTATGTAATGAGAAAAACAATACTAATAAACTATATATTTTTTTTATTATTCCAAACGATATGTGATTGTGCATTGTTACTGATACGGGTCGGACTCACACCTAGATCATTATTGTCTTCACAAAACAAATTACCACAAATTCATTTCGGAGTGTGAGAGTTTTTAAAGCGATTTCCATAATTAATCATTATCAACAAGTAAATTGTATTTAGAATAAATTAACGGGGTTTTATAGCGATATATTTCCTAATTTATGTGTAGAAACTAGAAAATGATTTTATAAAATTAATTAAACTAATTACAATTTTCAAATGGGTTAGTGATTATATAATATGTGCATTTAAATTTTCAACGCCAAAACTATCTCAGATGTTTGTAACTATAAACTAACTTTGAGTAGTTGTTGTTATATTACTATAAATTTGGTAAATATTGCCGATGACAGTGGCTCTCTCTCTCTCTCTCTCTCTCTCTGTCTCTCGTCTCTCCCTGCGTGTATTATGGTTTAGGGCACTTGGGTAGCTTTCATTTTTAATCCTAATGCCATTTCTTTAGCAACAGTGCTGACCCATTAACTTTTATCTTCGCGCAATTTCTGGCATTTTCTCTCATTCTTAGTGGAGGGTTTCGATGGGGGAGAGGTTGGTCGAAACTTTAGCAACGCTGCTGAAATGGTAGTGAATTTTGAATTTTTTTTTTACGATAAATTTTAAATTGCTTTTTCGCGATGTGTTGTTCGTATCTGAAATTGGTTGAGTTTTGAGCTCGATCTCCTTTGGTCGTTGAAAGCTTGGGCCATCGCTCTGTATCTCTACGCGCTGATTCCTGTTCCCACTTTTTGATTTTTCTTGTAAATTTTATGCTGAGGATTTAGTTGCTCTTAATTGGGTAGCATTTACTGAGCGGAGGTTGATTTATGTGCGTTTAGCGAAGTATGTGAATTGGGGATGTTTATTTTACGGGAAGAGTGCTGTATATAACGATTGTGAAGATGAAGAGGCAAAAAAATGAACCTCCTGGAGCAAGGAGGTTCAAGCTTTCGCATTTGTTGTTGATTGTCGGGTTATTATACTTGGTCTTTATATCCTTTAAGTTTCCTCACTTTGTAGTGATGTTGAGTGGGGACGAAACAAATGTGAGATTGGATCAGATAGAGGGAGGAGATTTTGAAGATGCAGGGTTGAGCAAATCATTCTTTGGTTCCGCTCACAAGGATACATTCCATCGAAAATTGGAAGATGATCCATACCAAAATGCACCATTAATGCCAAAGAAAGAACCTATGGAAGAGGAAAAGAGGGGGTCCAAAACTATAAAACCACTCCAGCACAAGTATGGTAGAATTACAGGTGAAATTATGAAACGAAGAAATAGGACTATGAATTTGTCAGTACTCGAGAGAATGGCAGACGAGGCTTGGACATTAGGATTGCAGGCATGGGAAGAAATTGATAAGGTTGATTTAGGTGATAGTCCAGAGACTTCTATACTTGACGGAACACCTGAGTCGTGCCCTTCATGGTTATCTGTGGGTGGGGAAGAATTTATCCGAAGAGATAAGATTATGTTTCTTCCTTGTGGACTTGCTGCTGGTTCATCTGTGACAGTGATTGGAACTCCTCATTATCCTCATCTGGAGTATATACCACAGCTTCTGAAGTTGAGACGTGGTGATGCTACAGTGAGGGTTTCACAGTTTATGGTTGAATTGCAGGGATTAAAGTCAGTCGACGGAGAGGACCCTCCAAAGATTCTTCACTTAAATCCACGACTAAAAGGTGATTGGAGTATGCGTCCTGTAATTGAGCATAACACGTGTTATAGGATGCAGTGGGGATCGGCTCAAAGGTGTGACGGTTTGCCATCGAAGAACGATGATGACATGCTTGGTAATCATGCCTTAAGCGATCTATTTTTTCTACTATAAGCTTATTTTATTCGTAGAAGCTCCATAGAAATCTCCCACTTTTTGTTTTCGGCCAATCCCCCTCATGAATTATCTGCATTCTCGGGAGTTCATTCATATTTTTTTGTTCTTTTTTCTTTTCAAAATTTCATTTATGAGGTATGAATCTGCTTTAATCGTTTTATTTCACAGTTGATGGATATGATAGATGTGAGAAGTGGATAAGAGATGATTTGGTAGACTCAAAAGAATCAAAGACAACCTCATGGTTCAAGCGTTTCATTGGCCGAGAGCAGAAGCCAGAAGTGACCTGGCCATTTCCCTTTGTGGAGGGACGATTGTTTATCCTTACACTCCAGGCCGGTGTTGAGGGTTATCATATTAATGTTGGTGGCCGGCACGTGACTTCTTTTCCGTATCGACCAGTAAGTTATTCAAATGAGAAGATTCATGAAATAATCATTAGATTTTAAAGTTCATTGCAAAAAATCATATGTTTTTGGATGAATTACCAGGGATTCACGCTTGAAGATGCGACGGGATTAGCAATTAAAGGAGATGTAAACATTCACTCCGTTTACGCAACGTCTCTGCCAACTTCTCATCCAAGTTTCTCGCCCCAAAAAGTTTTGGAAATGTTGGAAAAATGGAAATCCCGCCCGTTGCCAAATATCCATATTAAGGTCTTCATTGGAGTTCTGTCCGCTACCAATCACTTCGCCGAGCGCATGGCTGTTAGAAAAACTTGGATGCAATCACCCGCTATAAAGTCTTCGACAGCAGTAATTCGCTTCTTTGTTGCATTGGTAAGGCTTTTGTATCTCTATTTCCTCTTTTATTAGAGAGCCAACGCATATAACATAGTTAGTGTCTAATTATTGTATCAAAGAGGTTGATACTTGTTCAAATTTTCTCAAGTTGGGAATATTCGATTAGTTGCCTCCATGAATAATACCGTTTCTTGTCGACATTTTATCGAAGATTGTGATAAATTCGTGACATGCAGAATCCAAGGAAGGAAGTAAATGCAGTATTAAAGAGGGAGGCGGATTTTTTTGGAGACATTGTAATCCTTCCGTTCATGGATCGCTACGAGCTTGTCGTTCTGAAAACTATTGCAATATGTGAATTCGGGGTGAGTTCACTACTCTTGTTAGAAGTTTGATACTTATTGAATGTTGATAATTCTCTTAAGTTTTGCATATTAGTCTTCTTTTGAAGAAAGTTTTATGTTGGTCTATGCTTTGTTCAATTTTATTCCCCTCAAATAGTTAAAAATGTGTTTGGTGCAGGTTCGGAATGTATCGGCTTCGTATATAATGAAATGTGACGACGACACATTTGTGAGGGTTGATACGGTATTAAAAGAGATCGAGGGAATTACTTCGAAAAAGTCCCTTTACATGGGGAATCTCAACCTCTTGCATCGTCCTCTTAGGAGCGGAAAGTGGGCAGTTACATATGAGGTTTGTTCGTTTACATTTCAATATTTTATTTTATGACGAGAAACAAAGTATTTTTCAATAATGAAAAATACAATAGAAGAAAGGGGAATAGCCTCTCTCAAGAAGAAAAAAAGAGAAGTGCTTAAATTAAAGTAGTTTCTCACGAATTAGAAATTTAATTTTAGAATCTCACTAATTGTGGTAGTTTGCCTTGTGAAGGCAAAAATGGCCAAAGTGAGAATCTGACCCATATTAGTGAGAGTGCACAATTTTACATCGAGAGTGGAAAATGCATGGTTTACAAGTAGGGTTTTCTTCCATGTCTAGTACAACGTGTTTTGGGTTAACACCAAAAACAAAACTATGCTAGTTTCGGACCAAAGCAAATAATATTGTATTGGGAGAACTGAAAACATTACAAATGGTATTTGACCCAAATCTTAACTATAAGTGTGAACGATGAAAATGTCGAGCCCTCAAAGAAGGGAGATTATGGCAGCTCGTCCTGTTAAGGCAAAAGTGACCCAAGTGAGGGTTCGACCTATATCAGTGGAGGTGTACTATTTCACATCGTTTGGGAAAATAAAAAATGCATGGTTTATAAGTAAGGTTATTTTTCCTATATCTAGTACTACGCGTTTTGAGCTGACCCTAAAAACAAAGCCATGCAGGTTTTGGTAAAAAAAGGGACAATATTATACTAGTAGTACGTTACATTAATGTTCTTGCTTTTCCTCAACGATAAAAAAATAGTCTCGGACCACACCCATCTCCATAGGTCACAGGGTATTCGACCCAAATGTTGTCTTTAGCAGGACTTGATAAAGAGACAAACCACTTATGAGACTTGTTAGTAGAAAACAGTTTTTTTGAATTTGATTGGAAGCGATGATGTTTGTTGATTCTCAAATAAGCCTTAATCAATAATTTCTCTTTTCTTTCCAATCTAATGGATGATATCATTTATTTCAACAATACAGGAATGGCCCGAAGAAGTTTATCCTCCTTACGCCAATGGCCCCGGATACATAATTTCCATCGATATTGCAAAATACGTCGTCTCTCAACACATCAATCAAAGCCTCCGGGTGAGTCTCGAACATAAACTCGCTGTCTCTCTCTCTCTCTCTCTCTCTCGTTCTCTTACTGATTTTCTATCTCTCATCATCATCATCGTCTTGTTTGTCCATATGAATCGGCCACAGCTCTTCAAGATGGAAGACGTGAGCATGGGAATGTGGGTAGAGCAATTCAACCAATCGGTGAGAGCTGTTCATTACGCTCACAACTGGAAATTCTGTCAGTATGGTTGCATGGAGGATTACTTCACTGCACATTACCAATCCCCAAGACAAATGCTTTGTCTTTGGGACAAGCTGAGAAGTGGAAGAGCTCATTGCTGTAATTTCAGATGATGATCCTCTCGACCTGTAAAACCTCTCTTCTTCTTGCAATACTTGGTCATATTGACATTGTTTTGATGGAAAATTATGAGCTTATGAAAATCATAATTATAAATCATGCTTTTGATATTGGTCGGATAGAGTTTGAAATCAGGTCAGATATCATTTGATGGGTTAAAATGACTCGTGCAATGGAAAAATGCGCGCGTAAATGTATTGTATTGTATCGATAAATTGACGAAAAAGTTCAAATTATCGATAAATTTGATTAAAAAAATAATTAAAATTTAATATGGAAATAATAAATTCTAATTTATTCATTTTAAATTAAAAAACAAAGGATGTCATCTGAATTGGCCGAGGGGGAGAGGAGAAGGAACGTCTTCCGGTCGTCTTCCCGGTTTCACCCATCGTCCGTGTTTGTTTAGCACCAGACCTTTATGCGGCAATTGGTACCAGAATTCTGGAATTCGAAGCTCCTCGATCAGCATGTCGCTCGTCTTGTTCACCAATGCTACGTCTCTCCTCGCGTTCCATCTGAATTTTCCTTTTCTCCGCTGATATCCGTCCAGAAGATGCAGATATATTTCCAGGTTGTGGCTCCCCTGCAAGTCTGATTCCCGTTTCAGGTACGGCGAATTCAGCATGTCCAGCTTCAGTTGCGTGCCTACGTGCCTGTAAATGAAGTTCAGTTTCTGCGTTATTACGTTGAGTGTTTTGAAGATGTGGTTGAATAGGAATCCTGGAAGCTTGGGGACTAGGTCTTGGGAGACGACTATTCGGAGAATTTTGATTTTTAGTTGATCCAGCCGTTCTTTGAAGGCCAGGTTTCCGACTCGTGGAGCTCCAAATGAGAATACGGTAATGGAGAGATTTGGATCGTCAGTTGCGGCTTCGTGCGCTGTGAGAATAGCTAGAGCCCCTCCTAAGCTGTGGCCAGTAATTGTGAGGCTGATTTGTTCATTTTTTTGTTTGTAGAGATGGTTGAGTCTACGAATTTCGTCCATCACTTGTTCTGATGCACTAGATTTGTTGTATCTGGTGAATTGGCATTTGGATTTGTAAATCGAGAGGAATCCGAGCTGAACTTTCACGTCCGGTTCTTCGATTTCCTCGAGCTTTGTTTTCAGATCGGCGAACCATTCTGTTGGAGCTACTGTTCCTCTCCAAGCGACGACGACGTCTCTCCTTCCGATTCGCTCAGATTCTTCATCGGTGCTCACGGCGACAAATCCCATCCAGTTTGAATCTTTACTCCATATTTCGCCGAGATCGGAATTCTCGAACCAGCCTGGAACGTCGACGTGAGACATTGCGTAGATGTACTTCGTGACTTTGTATCCATTTTTAGTGAGATTCAGTTCTTCGAAAATCTTGTTCTTGTTGTACCTACAGCTTCCGCGATACTCCGATAACGGATCGAAATCGAAAGCGTCGTAAGTTGCCTGAGAGAATTCGCCGTATTTAACGATCTCTCTGCGGAGCCATGGATGAAGAGGATCAAGAAAGCCTGACCAGTTATGGAGGCCATGGACATCGCGCCATTGAGTTGAGATATTCTCCTTGGGAGACATCGTCGGAGTCATGTGATCACCGTAGTCAATGAAATCGAAAGCTCTTTGCGGTAGCCGGAGAAGAGAAGCTAGTGGTCTTGGGCGACGACAAGAAGGATCCTTTTCCATCATCTCGTTATGTTTATGGTGTTCAATTGCTTTGTGTCTGTGACTTCGATTGAAAGAAAATTCATTATCG
This sequence comes from Begonia loranthoides, assembly GCA_022433065.1. Taxonomy (NCBI): domain Eukaryota; kingdom Viridiplantae; phylum Streptophyta; class Magnoliopsida; order Cucurbitales; family Begoniaceae; genus Begonia; species Begonia loranthoides. The sequence goes on along the minus strand of CM039478.1, from coordinate 1,816,953 downwards.
TCGATGGCGGTTGAACAAGTTAGGTGAAGTCGATACTGCTTTGCCGAAGTGGCAACGATCCTTTTAATAGCTTTCCAAGTAATACCATACTTCATTTTCCATACCCATTTTCTGCCTCCTGATCTTCTTCTTCCCTCTTTGCTCTTCTGCCCAGTCACTTTTCTCAGTGTTGAAGCTCTCACATCCATGGCTGTTCTTACTAGTTCCAAGAGAGGGTCTTTAGAGAGAGAGAGAGAGAGAGAATTTGGATTTTATGGTGACGACGACATTGAAGAAGTCGTGGAATTTATAGAAGAAAAGAGTAGAGAAAGAAGAAGCCATTGACAGGTGCTGTAGTTGTACGATTTTGACTGCCACGCGAGTGAAGAAACGCGGTGACAAATTGGACCGCACAGTAATTATTACTTTATTCACAAGTTAAACTTTATTTAATATAGAAATAGCATATTCTTACCAACCTTAGATCTTTCATTTACGTGACAATATTACATTTTTTTGCATTTTCTTATACCTATTTTGAAAAAATAGCTTAATCCAATACCTAGTGACACCATTACATTCTTTTCTACCTTAATATAAGGTGACATTTCATACCATTATTTTGATTTTCGTACCAAATTCTTCGTGGGTGTGTATACATGTACGTGTAAACATTATTGCGCTGAAATACTATATGACATTAGGTTTTGTTAAGAGAGTTTCAAAGTGAGAAATTAATTTTTACATTAATATAATAAATAGAATATTATTTAATATTTGCCCTTCTAGATTGTGTGGGGGGTAGGGTAAAGGTAAATGCATGGAGGCTTCCCGAGTTATTTTTTAAGAAAGTGGTGGCTGCGCATGTGAGTTTTCAAAGATGTACTTCTATCTCCGATGATGGAACTAAAAGAAGTCGTTTGACCAATTTTTTGATTTTCTCAATAGATTATTATTATAAAGGGTAAATGGCAAATCATCCATCGTAGTTTGAGACTAATGACAAGTCAATTACTATGATATTTTTTTTAATAAGTTAACTACTCAAGTATGTTAAAATGACAAATCCAACATCACGTATACGTTTACAGTTAAAAAGCAGGATGCCAACGTCCGAACGCCAGAATGCCTCTCTCTAGCGTTCTGAATTTAGAACGCCGCGTTGCATTGTGCGTTCTAAATTCAGAACGCCAGAGCGGAGAGTTCCGGTGTTCGGACGTTGGCACTCAGCTTTTTAACGGTAAACGTCTACGTGATGTTGAATTTGTCATTTTAACATACGTGAGTGGTTAACTTGTTAAAAAAAAATACCATAGTGGTTGACTTGTCATTAACCTCAAATCACCATGGTTGATTTATCATTTACTCTATTATTAATGTCCTCTTCTCAATTTATAATTAGTTAATTAATTATTTTATGTTGCAATTTATAATTGATTATGAGGTAATTAACAAAAAGAAAACGCTAAACTATAGGATAAGTGACGTTAACAAATAAAATACTGAACTATAAAAAATGAACAAATTAACCATCAATGCTACGTTTTTTGTTCAAAATTTAAAAAAAAAAATTGTAGCGGATAAATCGTTTTTATGTAATAAACTCATACGTAAAGTAATTATAATAAGTGACGTTAACAAATAAAATATTGAACTATAATAAATGAACGAGTCAAACATCACAACAACGTTTTTCATTAAATTTTTTTTTTTTTTTATAGTGGATATATCGTCTTTTTGTAACAGACCAATAGGTGTAGCGGATGAAATCTAATGATACATCGGTGAATTTTTATTACTATATAAATATTTTTAAAAAATGTGCCTTTGTGTGTGAAAGAAATGCTAGAGCTATTGACTCTGTTGATTTGTTCATTCCTAAAGTATTCTCTTATTTTATAATTTTATAAAACATATTTGATTATTAATTTTTATGATTTTAGTAAAGAAGGATATTGTGATTAAGGCCGATATTAATTCGGTTGGACTTGGAGTTGTCTCAACCATATCGAACCAAGGTTTCGATTTGATTTAGTTTGGTTCTAATTGGAAGAAAATTGAACTAAGTAGAAATTAATGTTCTCGGCTTCAAATATGAGAAACGAGTGTAAACCAAAATGAGCTGATATTAGGGGTTTAATTAAATTTATTTGCAGTTTTTTTCAAGAATTTTAAGTTAAAATTGACTAAAATTGCTAACAATCAAGTCAAGGTTCTTGCCCTTAATTGTGGTGACACGGTCGACCAAAAATATTATAGTGTGCTATAAAATATTTGAAGTGTAGAAAACAGTCAACTTGGAGGCGTCGCGGTTGATCGAGAAAATTACAGAGAGAGAAGACATTATTTATGAAGTACACAACGTGGTCGGCCAAGAAGAGCCTTAGTAGATCGAAAAAATTACAGAGAGCAGACATTATTTTTAAAGTGCAGAAAGTGATCGACTAGGAGAAGTCGTGGTCTACCTGAGAAATTACAAAGAGCATGTTTTGTTTTGAAGGGCAGAATGCAGTGGACCAGGAGGAATCGCGGTCGACCAGGAGAACGACAGAGAGAAAGTGGATTTCTTGATCGTGTCGAAACGATCGATCGAGGAAAGAGTGGGTCGACTAGTGTGGTAAACCAGAATGAGATTTGGTCGACTGGATGCTCACAGAAAACTCATAACGATCAACAATCAGTTGACCGATATGGTTGGATGGTCGACCAGAGATTAATTTTCTACAGAAATCTATAAATAGAAGAGAGGTATGCAGAGAAAAACACCGAAAAAGCTATCTACAACGAAGTGCTGTAAAATTTTCTCTAGTATTATGAGCCTTCACTTGCAAGAATAAGTACCTAATCTCTTTGTGTATACACTTGAGTTGTCCTTAGTGAGAGTAAAGTATCTTTGTATTGATCATTTCAAAAACCCACAATTTGTTTCTTGGTGATCCATTTGTGGGTTACAAATAAATCTCTGTAAAGTTTGATTGACACTCGAAAGTTCAATTAATTATAACCAAGAAGGTTAAAGTTGATAAATTTTCAAGGATGAGCCTTGAAGCGCGTACATAAGCGTGTTTCGCTGAACCATATTTCCAAAATTGTTTGCACTTCTCTTCTTTATCTCTTACATTATGTGTTTAATTGTGCTCGTAACTTAGTAATTATTAAACTTACATAAACTAATCTAGAGATATTCAAATAATAGAATTTACTTAATCACACAAGAAAAATTTTGTTAAGCCTAACTCACCCACTCTTAGGCTAATTTTGATCCAACAATCTCGTCGTTGAATTAATATAATTTATCAAATTTGAGGGTTTTTTTCTTGAAAATTTGCTAAATATTACTCTAAAAGAATAAATTGATTCAATAACGCAACAAACTCTACAAACGTTATTAGTCAGCAATCTAAATTAAAGAACAAAGGATGTCATATGAATTGGCCGTGGGGGAGGGGACAAGGAACGTCTTCCGGTCGTCTTCCCGGTTTCACCCATCTTCCATGTTTGTTTAACACCAGACCTTTATGAGGCAATTGGTACCAGAATTCTGGAATTCGAAGCTCCTCGATCAGCATGTCGCTCGCCTTGTTCACCAATGCTACGTCTCTCCTCGCGTTCCATCTGAACTTTCCTTTTCTCCGCTGATATCCGTCCAGAAGATGCAGATATATTTCTAGGTTATGGCTCCCCTGCAAGTCTGATTCCCGCTTCAGGTACGGCGAATTCAGCATGTCCAGCTTCAGTTGCGTGCCTACGTGCCTGTAAATGAAGTTCAGTTTCTGCATTATTACGTCGAGTGTTTTGAAGATGTGGTTGAATGGGAATCCTGGAAGCTTGGGGACTAGGTCTTGGGAGACGACTATTCGGAGAATTTTGATTTTGAGTTGATTCAGCCGTTCTTTGAAGGCCAGGTTTCCGACTCGTGGAGCTCCGAATGAGAATACGGTAATGGAGTGATTCGGATCGTTAGTTGCAGCTTCGTGCGCGGTGAGAATAGCTAGAGCCCCTCCCAAGCTGTGGCCAGTAATTGTGAGGCTGATTTGTTCATTTTTTTGTTCGTAGACATGGTTGAGTCTACGAATTTCGTCCATCACTTGTTCTGATGCACTTGATTTGTTGTATCTGGTGAATTGGCTTTTGGATTTGTAAATCGTGAGGAATCCGAGATGAACTTTCACGTCCGGTTCTTCGATTTTCTCGAGCTTTGTTTTCAGATCGGTGAACCATTCTGATGGAGCTACTGTTCCTCTCCAAGCGACGACGACGTCTCTCCGTCCGATTCGCTCAGATTCTTCATCGGTGCTCACGGCGACAAATCCCATCCAGTTTGAATCTTCACTCCATATTTCGCCGAGATCGGAATTCTCGAACCAGCCTGGAACGTCGACGTGAGACATTGCGTAGATGTACTTCGTGACTTCGTAGCCATTTTTAGTGAGATTCAGTTCTTCGAAAATCCTGTTCTTGTTGTACCTACAACTTCCGCAATACTCCGATAACGGATCGAAATCGAAAGCGTCGTAAGTCGCCTGAGAGAATTCGCCGTATTTAACGATCTCTCTGCGGAGCCATGGATGAAGAGGATCAAGAAGGCCTGACCAGTTATGGAGGCCATGGACATCGCGCCATTGAGTTGAGATATTCTCCTTGGGAGATATCGTTGGAGTCATGTGATCGCCGTAGTCAATGAAATCGGAAGCTCTTTGCGGTAGCCGGAGAAGAGAAGCAAGTGATTTTGGGCGACGAGAAGAAGGATACTTTTCCATCATCTTGTTATGTTTATGGTGTTTGATTGGGTTGTGTCTGTTACTTTGATTGAAAAAATATTCATCATCGTCGATGGCGGTTGAACAAGTTAGGTGAAGGCGATACTGCTTTGTGGAAGTGGCAACGAACCCTTTAATGGCTTTCCAAGTAATACCACACTTCATCTTCCATACCCATTTTCTGCCTCCCGATATTCCCTCTTTGCTCTTCTGCGCAGTCACTTTTCTCAGTGCTGAAACTCTCACCGCCATGGCTGTTCTTACAAGTTCTGAGAGAGAGAATTTGGATGTTACACTGAAGAAGTCATGCAATTTATAGAAGAAAAGAGTAGAGATAGTGCAGAAGAAGCCATTGACAGGTTCTGCAAATTGGAAACGCGGTGACAAATTGGACCGCGAGGTAATTATAGCTTTGTTCACAAGTTAAACTTTATTTAATATGGAAATAGCATATACTTACCAACCATATAACTTTCATTTACGTGACAATATTACATGTTTTTGCATTATTGTATGTCTAACTTGAAAAAATAGCTTAATCCAATACCTAGTGACATCATTACATTCCTCTCTGCCTCAATGTAACGTGACATTTCATATTATACATGTACATATTGTATGACATCAGGTTTTGTTGAGAGAGTTTCAAAGTGAGAAATTAATTTTTCATTAACATAATAAATAGAATATTATTTAATATTTGTCCTTCTAGATTGAGTCGGGGGTAGGGTAAGGTGAATCCATGGAGGTTTCCTGCGTTATTATTTAAGAGAATGGTGGGTGCGTGTCACGGTACTAGCGGTCATACCGTGCGGCGCCAGAATTCACAGCTCGTTCTAGCAAGCCTACTCGGGCCAACGGGCCAATTCGCATGCGGAAGCAACAATGACAACGAACGACGAGTGAGGTTACCCATAATCGCCTCACTCGCAACCAGCTAACAATGATGCAGGAACCTTGATAACACTTCCCTAATAACCATCGGGCACGAGCGCACCACGCCTCTTGCAAGTCTCGAGATGCTGACGCAACCCAACGTGCATCTCGAGCGAGTGTATTCCAGCCACGAGATCCATCAAAGGCAACAGGCTACTTATCGATGCGGTGCCGACCGTGCGCGCATCGCTCCCGATCTTGGGCCGGCCATGTGGGATAATAGAGTCTATAGCGGTTCCCACATCCCAGCCTCTGAGGCTCAGGAGGTGCGCAATATCGACGTTGGATCGACGACGATACTGTCCATAGAGCTCCTCTCTCCATGGAGACCACTAAGGCCCTCTTTTGGCTCACTGGTGCTCGCCCATCGTGGTGTGCCATCACAGCACACCACGAAGTAGCTCACTGAGGGCTGGGGGCCCGAGGGTGGTGGAGAGCTGACACCATGTTCCCATCTAAAGAGCAATATGGAACAACTTCATTGTTTCAGGAGTATGTATCGTATAGTGGCGAGGAGTCACTTTCCCTTCTTCAAGGCAACTGGCAACCATGTACCACACATGGATTGCCCCAACTGCTACACTTGTGGCTCCCCGACATCTTCTTGTCGATGGCTATTGTCGGATCGTGACACTGCACATGTGGAGGCCTTTTTCCAAGGATAGAACTAAAAGAAGAAGTCGTTTGACCAATTTTTGGATTTTGTCAATTGATTGTTGATTAATAATTTGTTGATTATTAATTATTTTAGTTGCTTACTTTTTCAATTTTTATTAAAAGATACGTGCCTTTATGTGAAACACATTTGGTCAAGGGAAATGCTAGGGATTTGTTCACTTCTATAGTATTCTCTTATTTTATAACTTCCTAGAACATATTTGATTATTAATTTTTATGATTTTAGTAAAGTAGGATATTGTGATTAGGGGCGATATTATTTGGATGGAGTTGTCTCAACTATATCAAACCAAGGTTTCGATTTGATTTAATTTGAAACTTAACATAACTTAATATTCTCGGATTCAAATATGAAAAATAGGTATAAATCAAATTGAACTGATATTAGAGGTATAATTCATTTGGTGATATCTATTTACTTAAAAAATACCCTACAAAAATAAAGTCAAGTATTTAATTATATGGTATCTTTTATTTTTGGAGTTGAAACATTAATTTGAAACATTTTCCTACAAAATTTGAGAATATATGACTAAAAATCATATATATATATATATGTATATTATAATAGTTTTATATGTCACGATTTTTTATTTTTATGAGTATAAATTGAAAATAATGATTTTTAAAATTATTATAAAGTTTAAAGCAATTAATTTTAAAAATCAATTATAGATCGTAGCATCTTTTAAATATTTCGGCTCTTGCCCAACATTTTTATATGGGCCCATCGAACGCACGCACGCACGCACGAAGTTGGAAGTCAAGCCACGTGCGTGGAAAGTCAAAGGAGTGGAGCTGTTCATTGTTGACTGTTTCCACTGTTGGAAACATTAGATTTAGTCATAGTATTAGTCTAAGTCAACCGTAATATTGTAATTAATTGAGTGAGAACATTTGATCTTAACCTCCAAATTAAACATTTGACTTTGACCAAACCGCGGGTTAACTCCCTATAAATACTCTTCTTCCCCGTTCAACCGCACTCGCATTCCGACCCCTCTCCGCCATGGCTGTATCTGCTATGACCTTCAATCACATTTCTGTGGATCACCGGGCAATATTCAAGCGTAATTTCACGATATCTGCTGTCGCTATCGATCATCGGATATCGGGGTCAACGAATGGAGCTAGGCATCTTGCTGAGTCGCTGTCGAATCTCATTCGTCTCCGCGTCGATACACCTCCTCGCACGAATTTGAATGACGGAAAGTGGAATTTTGTTTTCGAAGAGAAGATGACTCCGACGACGTCGCCGAAGGAAGTTATAGCGGGAAAATGGCGGGAACTTCATGGACTTACGGACTGGGAGAGTGTATTGGAGCCTTTGCATCCATGGCTCAGGCGAGAGATCGTCAAGTACGGCGAGTTCGCTCAGGCGACGTACGATGCTTTTGATTTCGATTCTTTTTCGGAGTTTTGTGGAAGTTGCAGGTATAGTAGAAACAGGCTGTTTGAGAAATTAGGGCTAAGTAAAAGCGGTTACACAGTTAGCAAGTATATCCATGCAATGTCACACATCGACGTCCCGCGATGGCTGGAGAGGTCGCATTTGGCTGACGTATGGAGCAAAGATTCAAATTGGATGGGGTACGTCGCGGTCAGCGACGAAGAAGAAACGCAGAGGATCGGCAGAAGAGACATTGTCGTGGCGTGGCGAGGGACAGTGGCGCCATCGGAATGGTACGAAGATCTTCAGCAGAAATTGGAGCCGATTGGGGAAGAAGACGCCAGAGTTGAACACGGATTTTTAAGCATTTACACTTCGAACAGCGAGTCAACTCGGTACAACAAGAGCAGTGCTTCAGAACAAGTTATGGAAGAAATAACAAGGCTGGTGAAATTGTACACAGACAAAGGTGAAGAAGTGAGTTTGACCATAACTGGACATAGTTTAGGAGGAGCATTGGCTCTGCTAAACGCCTATGAAGCTGCAAACAAATTCCATGGCTTCCTCCCAATAACTGTGGTTTCCTTTGGGGCACCAAGAGTAGGGAACTCTGCCTTCAGAGACGAGCTCAATTCAATGGGAGTTAAGATCTTAAGGCTAGTCATAAAACAGGACATAGTCCCTAAAATGCCAGGATTCGTTCTCAACGAGAGCTTACAAAAATTCGACAACACCACCGAATTGCCAGAATGGGTTTACACCCACGTAGGAAAAGAGTTGAAACTCAATATTCAATCGTCGCCTTTCCTCAAGCACGGATTCAATTTGCCGGGATTTCATAGCCTGGAAACATACTTGCATCTTGTCGATGGATTCCTCTGCAAGGAGACTTTCCGATCAAATGCCCGGAGAGACATTGCGTTGGTAAACAAGGCTTGTGACATGTTAGTGGATGAGCTAAGAGTTCCTCATAATTGGTATCAATTGGCCAACAAAGGATTGGTCTGCAATGCTCATGGAAGATGGGTTAAACCTGAAAGACACCCTGAAGACATACCTTCACCACATCCACAACAATCACCTCAATATGCTCTTTAGCCAGAAACTTTTTGGAGCAAGTATACAAAATCACTTCATATACATTCTTTTTTGTAAATTCAAAAAACTTATCTTGTGACAAAGTCATATTGAAAGCCTTTCAAGCCAGACTAAAATAGAATTTAGATCACCAAACTCTAACAGTACAAGTCTCGAACTTGAACTCGAGCTAACATAGAGGCTGAAATGGGAAACCAATCAGAATGATCAATGCAAGTCTAAAAAACGGATGAAACATGCTTTATCTTCCTCGAGAGCATGGCGCACACACAGTTATCGAGTAAACTATCGTGTTCAACGACCAATTCCATGCCCTGAAATTAAAAAACATTTCGGTCAGAGATTGTTAATGAGCTATTTGCTCTAAAATTTATGCGCATAAATACAACGAAAGTTATAATCAACCCTTGTAGTAAGGCATTTCTATGATTATTCCGCGTTGCTGTTGAGTCTCGGTTCTCTAAAATCCTAGGTTCGCATCAACTCATCAACATACTTATAGATGGAAATAAAATGGAGAGACAAAATGTTCGAGAAGATCGATAACCTCCAAAATGATCATCTAATGATAATAAAGCGTGTAGTTAATCTCGATTACTCTATCACTGCGCTTAAACTTCACCAGACGTTCTTCCCAGCATGAAGCTCTGATAAAGCAGTGAATTAAGACAGCGAAAACCAATCAAAATCTCCAAGCACAAACCCAGAAGAATTCTTGTGCATGAGAATCAAGAAACTTCAAATAAAACGCGGAAGAAAAATTAGGGCTTTGTTCATGAACTGTTTTAAATAAGTTTTCAAAAGTAGCATGCATTATGTTTCTGAAAAACCAGTCTCTAAACAGTTTCCAAAAACTGCTTCTGTTATCGACCAATTTGTCGGCAATCTATTGCGAATATTGAGAGAATAGAAAGAAGAATCACTACTTCATTTGATCGAAATTTCAAATGCTATAAACAGATGTCCAATAAACAAATTAACATTACAGCATCCAAAAGATCCTAAAGCATTTCATTTTTGTGAAAGAAAAATTGAAGAGATGCTCCGAAAATTTAGATTCAGCAACCGACAGCTACCAAATGAAAATGAGATCTGTTAAACACGAAACGAATAGAGGACCTCTAGACATCGATCCAAATGAGTATTCAAATCAAACCTGCGAAAGGAAAATCTAATACGACTTTCTAGTAAAACCAGAGCCAGGGGAAGCGAGAGAGAAGATTTTACCCGGGAAAAGATGAACGAATGTAAAGCAAAATCCAATCCTTAGAGTTGCTTGAAGTTTCGAGATTTTTGGTCGAGCTCTCGCCGACACTTGAGCGACAGATTCGTTTTGCGATTTCACACTCGATAACTCAACTTGTAGAGTTTTTGCGATTATCAGTTTAGACGAGCGTTTAGCTTAGTTCCCAACAAAACAGGTAGTCAATTAGGTTTTCGAGTGAAAAAACCCAACCGAAGGTTCATGACTTATGCAAACCTCCCGGTTTTGAGTTAGGAGAACCAACATTTCGGTTTTTTCTAACTTAATGTAAAGGGAATCGAAATTCGGGAAACAATAGAACCAATCTACGTGGTTTGGTTTTTTGCAAAAAATGTCTTATTCCAGACTTGGTTTTTTTTATGGGGGTTAAAAATAGATAAAAAATCAAACCGCTATAGAACTGAAGCTTTAGAAACCAAACCAACCACACCGAACCGGCGGTTCGATTGGATTAGTCATGGCGATACGGAGCTTAGTTCCTCAAAATCTTGTTCGAATTTGGATACGAACATGAGCTGATGTACTCAAATCCATCTCCTGTTCTTCAATCTTCTCTTTTCTCGTCGATCTCATCAGCTTACCCTTTCAATCCAGTCAACTTCTTTTGTTCTCTCACTCGACCCTCTCTCCCTTTCTCGGACAATCTCAGTTCCTTCATTCTCAGAAAATGCATCGCTCTGTTACAACAATGCGCTTCATCCCAACCCAAACTGAAGCAAATCCACGCATTCTCGATAAAAAATGGCGTCTCCCTGAAAAATCAGGAACTGGGCAAGCACCTGATCTTCACCTGCGTCTCTCTCTCGGCCCCGATGTCCTATGCTCGCCACATTTTCTCTTTGGTTCAAAGCTCCAACGTTTTCACTTGGAACTCCATGATTAGAGGCTATTCGCAGAGCGAGAATCCAGCTCTTGCTGTTGAATTGTACCAAAAAATGCGAGTTTCTGCCATTGAAGCTGATACTCACACGTATCCTTTTCTTCTCAAAGCTGTTGCGAAGCTGATTTTAGTGAGATTAGGTGAAGGGATTCATTCTATCGTTGTGAAAAATGGGTTTGAGTCTTTGATTTTTGTTAAGAATTCATTAGTTCATATGTATGCTACTTGTGGGATTGCTTCGAGTGCACATAAACTGTTCGATACAATGCCTGAAAGAGATTTAGTAGCTTGGAATTCTGTGATTAATGGATATTCTCTCAATGGAATGCCAAATGAAGCTCTGACTCTCGTTAGAGAAATGGGTTTAGAAGGTGTCGAGCCAGACGGGTTCACCATGGTTAGCTTATTGTCAGCTTGTGTTGAGCTTGGGGCTATGGCTTTAGGTAGGAGAGCTCATGTTTATATACTGAAAGTTGGTTTGAACCATAATTTACACTCTAATAATGCACTGTTGGACTTATATTCAAAATGTGGTTCCATTGGAGAAGCAAAATTGATCTTTTTCGAGATGAAGGAGAAGAGTACTGTTTCTTGGACTTCTTTGATTGTTGGATTGGCTGCCAATGGCAATGGTAGGGAAGCCATTGATCTTTTTGAAGAAATGGAGAGGGAGAGAGTAGTTCCTAGTGAGATTACCTTTGTTGGAGTCCTCTACGCATGTAGTCATTGCAGATTGGTCGATGAAGGGTTCTCATATTTCAAAAAAATGCACGAGAAATATGGGTTGGCACCGAAAATTGAGCATCACGGATGTATTGTTGACATGTTGTGCAGGTCGGGATCAGTCAAAGAAGCTTACGGATACATTCAAAACATGCCTTTGCCCTCTAATGCCGTTATTTGGAGAACTTTATTAGGAGCTTGCAAAATCTACGGACATTTAGCTCTTGGGGAGCTCGCAAAAGCTCGAATCCAAGAATTAGATCCAGGACATAGCGGAGATTATGTGCTTCTCTCCAATCTTTATGCATCGGAGCGCCGGTGGAGCGATGTGCAAATCGTGAGAAGCATGATGGTTGAGGAAGGAGTGAGAAAAACGCCTGGCTATAGCATTGTTGAGGTGGGAAATCATGTTTTTGAGTTCATGATCAACGATAAATCTCACCCGGAGACAGAGAAGATATACGAAATGCTCGCAGAGATGACGAGACTGTTGAGAGTCGAAGGATACGTGCCTCGTACGAGCAATGTTCTTGCAGACATAGAAGAAGAAGAAAAGGAGGCTGCATTATCGTATCACAGCGAGAGAATTGCTATTGCGTTTTTGTTAATTAGCACCCCACAAGGGAGTCCTATAAGAATTATGAAGAACTTGAGAGTTTGCGAAGATTGTCATTTGGCTATCAAACTCTTATCGAAGATTTTCGGAAGGGAGATTGTCATTCGGGATCGAAGTCGATTCCATCACTTTAGAGGAGGTTGTTGTTCTTGCAAAGATTACTGGTAACTCAGTCTAAATTTATTCTTCCTAATACTTTTTTTTAAAGATTTCAATAAGATATAACGGCGTCGAAATTATTTTAGGAATTTTCGATATAAATAATTGGACCATGCAATCGATAATGACGCAAATTACTCTACCAGTTTTCCTATTGCTCATGATATCAGATGAGGCGCCGGTTACAAATACGCATCCTTGACACAAAATTTTAACCAGCAATATGAAATTACTTAGAAGAATAGCAAGTGGGTTTCGTAAAATATTAAAAGTAGATAATTATTTTCTAACTAAAATGAAACAAAAAAATGTAATATTGTAATTTATTTTAGGGAAAATGACAAATCAACCATCGTGGTTTGCGATGAATGACAAGTCAACCACTATGGTATATTTTCTAACAAGTTAACCACTGACGTATGGGAAAATGACAAATCCAACATCAAAGTTACGTTTGCTGTTAAAAATAAGAGTAGACACCGCAGCGGCGTTCTGGGAAACCGCCGCAGCGTCCCGGGACACCGCGGCGGCGTCCTGGAAAATAGTTGCTGCGTCCCAAGACACCGCGACGGTTTGACCTGTTAAAAATGTTTGATCGCAAATTTGAGGGCTTAAACAATTGATTTTGGGGCCGAGAAAAGGGGATGGAGAGATTTACTCATGAGAAGTTGTAGATCTCTGAGAGAGCTTCGATTTGATACCTTATGCAGTCGATTCTGACACCTGTAGCCAAAGTTATAGTCGTTTGAAGTTGAAGATGTCAAAAATCTAAAAAAAAACATTAGATTCGAAAAACATATACATAAGAACTTTGACATATCCATGGAACACTAAAAATCAAGAACCGCTGTGGACTTCGAAGTAGCCATGCATGAAAAACAGATCGTTTTTCATAGCCTTCAAAGTAGTCATCGCAGACTTGGAACGTCGCGGCTGTTTTCCAGGACGCTGCTGCGGTGTCCTGGGATGCCGCTGCGGTTTCCCAGGACGTCGCTGCTATGTCTCGGGACACTGCTGCAGTTTCCCAGGACGTCGCCACAGCGTCCCGGGACAACGCCGCAGTTTAGCTTACAAAATCATTGCGCTGCGGCGGTTTCTCAGAACGCTGCCGCCGCGTCCCGACTCATTTTTATCAGCGAAGGTGACAGCGATGTTAGATTTGTCATTTGCTCATACGTCAGTGGTTAATTTATTAGAAATTATACCATAGTTATTGATTTGTCATTTTCACTTTATTTTATTAATGAAAATTATAATTTTGTTACTTAAATTATTTATTTATATTAACTCAAAAGTCAAAATAAAGAGAAATTCAAGAAGTGAAGTTGAGATTTAAATAAATTGTATTTAATTAGAAAATAATGAAAATGAAAATATATTTATTTTTTAATATTTGTATTTCTAAATCTTTAGAGAGAGAGAGAGTGAGAGGTACTCGCGAAGGAGCGCAAAACGGTTGGCGCGCGCCGGCGTGAGAGCTATTAAAGGTTTAAAAAATAGCGGGTTGCCGACTCTTTCAAATTCTGCATTCATCTTCATCTTCTTCATATTCCTCCATTATTTCTCTCTCTCTCTCTCTCTCTCGCTCTTATTTATTTGCAAATCAATGGATATGCGCATCGTTAGGTCTTGTTAGCGTAACCTTCATTGTCACCATCATTAATCGACGCAAGGTTAGCCTTCATATCAACGCTTTCTGTGTTCTTTTTTTTTTTTGTGAGTTTACTGTTCTATTCGCTCTTTTTTTTTTTTTTATTGTGAAATCTAAGCTCAAACAGATGATATTTTGTGTCTATGAAGGATTTTCTCCTTTTTATGTTACCTAACTGATCTTTCAGTTTGAGTCCGCTGAATTCTGCAGTTTCTTTTTCATGCAATCGTGTATTCTACCTGTAAGTTAATGTTGAATTTACAATCCAAATGAAAATGATATCTAGAGTCGGCTACTTTTTTTTTCAGCTGCTGTATTGAAAAATCAATGAAACCGTGTTTTATTTTATTGCGATGAATGTTGTGCTAAATCTTGAAGAGCTGAAGTAGTCTGCTGAAACAGCTTTTGTAAAAAAGTTCGTTAACGTTAGAAAAGTTACTGTGACACAAATTTTTATCTCTTGGCCAAGTATCTGTTGTAAACAGAGTTAAGTCGTGGTGGATGAGACATCCTATGAAATTACCGTTGACAGCCATGGAATCAGGGATGGACCTAGAGTTGGAAGACTAAGAGTCCAAAACAAGGTTCCTTTCATTATCCTGTCTATGATTTTAATTTAATCATTGATTCTCTAAACTTGGAACTCTGAGTTTAGGCTATTTGTTGCATATTGTTTCTCAATTAAAAGAACTTCCTTACAGCTACGGATAACTTTGGGTAGGTAGTCAAATAGAGTAGAGCTCTAGGAAAAAAAATTTCAGTGTGGGGGAAGAAAGAGAGCGTAGTACAGACTTGCTCTGAAAATATTAATTGCAAAATTCACATTACAAGCCATTATCAGGGGCCACAAAAGTCTCTCCCTCGCTTTAATTATTCACCTCAGCAAATAACAAAATTTGCTTAGGGGGGTAACAAGTTACGAAATACTTCTAAACCAACAATGTAGAAAGGAAGACAATAAAATGACTGTTTAGGGAAACAACAAACAAATAACAAATATATTATTCCAAATCCCCAAACATTAGAAGCACAAACACTCCCCGTTTATTATTTGTATATTATCCTCAAATTCACTCCCATTAGATCTTCTAAATTGCAGGTTATTTTTATAGAACTTAGACTTCTCTTTGAATCGAATCACAAAAAATTACATGGAGAAGACTTCCATTAGTGACTAACTGTTGGGCATCATCCAATAAATATAAGTGATGTACAATTAGCTCAAGTAATCACAAAGTCTCAACTGCCAAATGATTAGTCAGCTGTTACATTCCTCAAAATTGTACTGGAAAAAGACATCATTAGTTTGTCTTTAAGAAACAGAAAGCGATTG
Organism: Begonia loranthoides; assembly: GCA_022433065.1. NCBI lineage: Eukaryota > Viridiplantae > Streptophyta > Magnoliopsida > Cucurbitales > Begoniaceae > Begonia > Begonia loranthoides. Next base: position 1,801,486 of record CM039478.1, on the reverse strand, counting down.
ATCGAAAGACTTTGATGAGAACAGTTTTACCTGTACACCGGTGACTATAAATGTTCTTAACATATGCATGTAAATTGGAAATTCCTACCAAATTTAATTTTTACAGCTACTAAAATTCTTTGATGGGCGGGAGTTCTTTTTCATGGGAGATTTTGTATACCCTCTTACAAAGTTTACCTCCAAGAACTTGTGATTACCAAAGGTGGAATTATTGTACATGGAAAACCCGATTCCAGAGTAAAAACTTCCATTTTTATGGCTTCCCAAATACTCTGACTTTCATAATTTGCAGTCTTGAGCTGCCTGATAAATGTGATCCCAGCAAAGGAAATATTATCCTCAATCGTAGGATATCAGATGCTTAGGCCGTTGCTAGCTTTGCGGCAGCAAAAGTAGCTACTAATTCATGGCTTCTTAACTCCATTGCAGCCTGCTAATTACAAGGTATTACACAATGACTTACGCTTACATATCTTGCTATAATGTTATTTTATTCTAAAGCATTACCCTATGATTTTTTTTTGAAAGATCATTTCATCATTGGGAGTCTGTAGTTAAAAAGAATGCAACAATTTTTTGTGGATTTCTTATTTTTGAGTTTTACTACTATTTGTTTTGTAAAATCAAATTGAAATCATAATTTCTTTCAAATAGAAAGGCGAGTAATCTTTAATTTCAAACTAACTCTAGCAAAAATTCAATAAATTAAATTATTACTGCAAAGTACAATTTAAATATTAACATTTTACTCAGTAAGTTGTTAAATTTTAAATTATTTTTTCTAAGAAATTGACTTTTCGTCTTTTTATTACAAGACATTGTTATTAATTTATTTGATAAATTTAGTAGATGTGTCCATTTTTTTCATTTATTAAGATATTTTAATTTAATTTTTAACTTGTTTAATGATTTTTAATTCCATTTTAAATTTTATTGTGCCATTGACCTAATACAAAATTGCCATATAGGGGTTGATAGATTTTGAAATTGAATAAAAAATTATCTAAGATATTAAAAATTATGTTAAAATATTTTATTAAATGAAAAATATATATACATATTGAATTTAATAAATAATCGATATTAATGTTTCAATTTTTGATACCTTAAATATGTACGTTGGAACCAAAAAAAAAAGACAGTTTAATATTTACATGTCATTACCCATATTATTTGACTTTTATTATTTTAATTCCTTGAAATGTCCCTTTATTTATTTATAATTTATACAAATGAAAATGCCTGTTTTATCTTTGCTTTTGTTTTAATAATTGATTCTAGGAAAGTTAAAAAGTTTCATATATTTTAGATTTTTGAGAATACACCTTTGTGATCCGATTTATCATTTTCTTTATTACCATTAAAGAAAATTAACAAAACATTCACACTATTATATAATCAATAACAAGTCAAATTATTGAATAATTTTTATTAACAATTTAACTATTGAATTATGAGAAATAGACGTTTAAAATATCTTTATTAACTTTTTAAAAATTTAAGAGCTAATATTTATGAAAAAATTAAAAGAATTCGTGATTTTAAAAATTTCAGTCGAAAAAAATTAATGCTTATGTATAATAAATTTTAGAAAATACTGTATAAGTTGATTTTAATTTTTTTAATTTTTAATTTAAAAGATTTTGTAAAAGAATATATAATGTTTTAGATTTTGTATGATTTATAATTGTTGTATTGTTCATGAAGAATTACAACTTGCCTGTGTTTTTAGTGTTTTTTTTATGAAAAATACAATAAAGTTTTTCTTTATCTTCATATTTCTCTATGCGAAAAAATAATTTTTTTCTATGTAGGTTGATAATATTTTATAACGATAAATATGATAATGAAATTTTTATTTTTTATAATTAAGTAGGTAAGTTGTTACCAAAAAAATATTAGTTATTAATTTTCTTGTGACTATTAATGAATATTTCATAGCAATTAATGAAGGCTTTTATAGGGCAAAGACTAATGAGTATCATAAAAGCTTTCATATTTCAACATCTGTATTCTGTAATGATAATTAAATGGGTAAATAACACTGCAAACCCTATAGTTTTGGATCAATGACAAGTCAAACTTTGGAGAATTTTTTTTAACAACTAAAACCCTAAACTATAAAAAATTATCGCCGGCAACCTCGCAGTCAAGTTTTCCGTCCAAATCCGTCAAATCTAATTTCTCAGTTAACTTGAAATGTTTTTCTCTCAATGTCGATCTCGTTCGTCGGGGTCGATTCTTAAAATCGATGTTAGTTCTACCATAAAAATGAATTTCAATGTCGAAGATTCAAAAATTTCGAACTTTTTGACTGTAAAACGACAAATTTTGAAGAAGAACTGTCCGTTTTAGGTTAAAAGACGATTTTTAACATATAACGGACGTCCGTCACTCTGACGGACGTCCGTCATACTCTCACGGACGGACGTCCGTCCGTCCGTTATAGGTTAAAAATCATATTTTGTCCATTTTATTTTTTATTATTAATAAACAAATATTAAATTACCATTTTACCTTTAAAAAAATTGTCATTA